>JAFEMH010002625.1:0-325803 GCA_022495995.1 Adenophora triphylla var. japonica
GGAGTCCTTCATCATTTTTCAAAGGCATGCATATATTCACAAAAGTGCACATATTTTCAAAAGAAAAGCATTCGAAAAAAAAAAAAAGTTTTTCCTAGCATCCATTTTGCATCAAAAAAAAGCGTCTTTCATCAGCTTGAAGCAGCGTCATGTCAGAGTCCCGTTGCTTTTCTAAAGCACAAAATCCACAATTTTCAAAATTCTTTGCACAGTAAGCATTATTCTTTCAAAAATGGCATGCATGAATCCTTTTCATCTTCCAAAAAATCATGTTTTCTCAAAATTTTGACCTAGTTCTAGCACTTTATGCAAGAACTCCGTCTCACTTTAGACAATTATCATTTCTTACTTTATTTGCGAGAAAAAGTGGGTCATTCTCACTATTTTTGTCAAACAAATTGCACATTGCATATTCTTAGCCTCATAGAGTTGCATTCGCATCAATGTCTTTAAAATCATTAAAAAATCCTAGGAAAATCCTGAGAAAATTCCCTAAGTCGATCGGTGTGAAGCCTAAAGTCATTTCAAATTCAGCCCAATAGCAAAATCGACGGGAATTGAGCCAAATAAGAATGCTTACCCCAACCGGACTGCGGGTTAGAAGTCGATTTGTGCTCTCTTTACTCCCAGATGGTGGCGCAGACGGCACGTAAGAAAGTCATACTTTCTTTCCGTTCGCACGAGCTCACTTTCTCCTCCTCCGAGCGGCCGCGAGATGTTTCTTCTTGCTTGCCTCGGTATGGGATTGCTCCCTCCGGATCCATCTCAAAATCAAAAAAGAGGAAGCGAAGGGGATTAGAAAGAATTTCGGAAATTCTCTTCCTCTCTTTATCTTCTCTTCTGCATTCTTGGGCGGCGACACAATGCCAGTGGCCCGTTCAGAATCCGATTTTAAATAATCTGGAAAAAGACGGGCTTCTAGCACGTCCCGCTCCTTTTCTCCATCTCATGCCGGGCGGACTCATTCGCTCTGAGCAGAAAATTACAATCCTGTCTGCCTGGACCTTCCACCTTGGGCATGCAATTTCCGTTATCTTTTAACCAGATAACATCTTTTTCGAGAAGATATCCCTTATCTCTTAAGCAATTAAGATTTCTTCCAGAGTCGCCTCCGATTAATTCCGTTACTAACGGGATAATGCTAACTGACAACCTCCGAATTGTCAAAACTCTACAAGTGAGCTTACCTCGCTATCCCGGGATAGCGGCATTATGCTAAGTTCTCTTAACTAAAGCTACCTCTATCCCCGAATAAGTGACGTGTATAAGGATTCTCTCAACTTAAGCTACCTCTATCCCTGGGATAGTGACGTATGCTCAAGTTCTTTTAACTTAAGATACCTCTATCACGAATAGCGAAGTATACTTAAGTTCTTCTAGCTTTAGCTACCTCCTATCTCTGTCAAAAAGAGATGGCGCCGTAAGCTTTAGTCTTCGTTATTTCCGTCATAAAGAAATAACGCCATCTAGCTTTAGCTACCTCTATCTCTATCAAAAAGAGATAGCGCCATAAGTTCTAGTCTTCAGTTATTTCCGTCATAAAGAAATAACGCCATCTAGCTTTAGCTACCTCTATCTCTGTCAAAAGAGATAGCGCCGTAAGCTCTAGTCTTCGTTATTTCCGTCATAAAGAAATAACGCCATCTAGCTTTAGCTACCTCTATCTCTGTCAAAAGAGATAGCGCCGTAAGCTCTAGTCTTCGTTATTTCCGTCATAAAGAAATAACGCCATCTAGCTTTAGCTACCTCTATCTCTGTCAAAAGAGATAGAACCGTAAGCTCTAGTCTTCGTTATTTCCTTCATAAAGAAATAACGTCATCCATTTAGTTACCTCTATCTTCTCGATAGTGACGTAAGCTCTAGTTTTCTCAGTGACAACCTCCATTAATTGTCAAAACCCTCAAGGATCCTAGACATCGTTCCTAACTATCTAGTGATGCTCGAACTAGGATCAAGGCTTGATTCCTCCGGGATACGTAGGTAGCCTTTTATAAAAGGTCCAGCTATCCGACCACTTTGGTCACCCTGTTCCTCCGTCGCTCCTCAGTGATGAAGTAGTCTCTCATAAGAGACTTTGTTATCCGACCACCTCGGTCACTTCTAGCATATCCCCGGTAGGATCAATTGCTTGACCTCCTAGGTCATTTTCTCTTCTATTTCCCCAAGAGACCGGTTTCTCTTCTCCATTCTCAGCGGATCCTATTTCGAACAACGGCTGGCTTGATTCATCCGGGATACGTAGGTAGCCTTTCGTAAGAGGTTCGGCCACTCGACCACCTCGGTCTCTCAATCCGTCTCGGCATTCGCGAGATCGGATCCTTTTCTATCGACAACCCCACTCGCCTTGCAAGTGACGTTGCCGAGGGCTTCGTAAGTACCCAAATCGGCTCATGCCTTAGGTTAAATTTCCCAGCAATTTCGGTAAGTTTTCCGGTAATTCCCGGACCTTCCTAGTGTTCCGGAAATATTCGAGCAAGTCCCAAATTAATTAAAGGCTCGAAGAGAGCCTTCCTAATTAAGAAACACGTTTTTCTTAATTAGGAAGAACCTTCTAGAATTTTCCACCTTGCATGGTTCTAGAAATGCTTTGAGTCACAATGGATAATGCCGCACGGCTGCATTAGCTCGCGGTCCCTGGCCGCACGGCTTCATTAGCCTTATCCAGACTGCCTATAAATAGAGCCCTCCTCTACCCATTTCAACACACACAATTGACACAACAAAATCAACTCACAAAATCATAATACTCCCAAGAGGCTGTTGAAGATCCAAGAAGGTGAAGAAGAAGGCCAAGAAGCTCCCTCCCTCCTCCTTGAAGATCCAAGATCAACCTCTCCTCCTAGCTCCATCCAAAGAAGAAGGAAGCCATTGGTAACCTCGCACGCCCTAACCTCGCATCCTAATTGCTTTATAAATTGCTCATTGCATTGTCTTTATATTGCTTGGGACTTGGTAGATTAAAGATCACATCTTTATATTCCCCCTTCCCCTTTTGCATGCATTAGACATCATTTGTCATAAAAATGTAGTCTTTCCCCATAAAGGTGCATCCTTTGCACCTAAAACCCCCACTTTCCAATAAAAATGTCATCTTTATGCATCCTTTGCATATAAAAATCAAGTCTTTTCAATCAAAATGCATCCTTTGCATTCAAAATCCCTTTTCCAAGCATCATTTGCTTTAAAGACCATGTCTTTACCATAAATTAGCATCATATGCTTTTTCAAAATGCAATCTTTATGCATCATTTGCATAATGAATGCCAATTTCTTCAACAAAATGCATCATTTGCATAAAAAACATATCTTTATGCATCATTTGCAATAAAGATCATTTCTTTGAATCAAGTGCATAATTTGCAACCCAAAAATGTCATCTTTTCATTAAAGTGTCATTTTTACATACATTTCCCCCATTCCCCATTAGCAACCTAGGAACGGACCGGTGTAAAGATCCTATCTTTACATCGTTCCTTCCATAAATGTTCCATAATCTCTTTAGAAAAGGGACACCTTCGAACCCTATATCTCCGATTATCACTTAAGATGAGTATGAAGCATCTATACAAGCTCGACCATCTTAAAGTGTAGGATTGATGGGCTAAGGACCCTCCTTTTCTAAAGAACCTCATCTTTGACTATAAAGAGAGTCATTCTCTCGATCACACAAGTCCCAAGGTCTAAAATGCGATGATCACAAGTCCAAGATGAGGGCGGGATCATAATCCCGAATACATAAAATCCAAGAAATCCCGAGCGACAACCAACAAATGGTTTGTACGTCCGGAAGACGACTTGGGACATTCCTTCCTTATTTTCAAACACATGCACACAAGAAAGCACGCAAGCAAGCACGATTAATGAAATCTTGGGAGACTTGCTCGGCAAGGCACCTTGGGTGAACGACGATCCGTTCTTCCCAAGGGGTAACTTAACCTCCTAATCCATAAAACCTTTTTCAAAGTTTTGAGGTAATCAAAATGGCGTGGCGACTCCGTTTTTCAAATTAAACCGGATGTCTTCAAACTCGCGTGAATCCAACAAAAATTTGGGCACACATTCACAGCGATACACGCCATTCCGCGCGAGATATTGCTCCTGTGGACAGTTTTGTCCTTCCCTCGTTATCTCGGATGCAGTTTAGTCCCACACTAACGGTGGTTAGTCAAAACTTAACGAAACATGACGAAATGGTGGATTTCTACTTCTTGACTCAAAGCGAGACTTAGAGTGGTATAGATATGATCCGATGTGTTCGAATGGGGTGTCTACACCACCGAGTTTTCGGTTTCATTGGTGCGTACTGGGTACCATCGATTAAAATGGCCGAGGAGGATAGAGGCGAAGACGGCATTCGAACGTCGAAGGGAAATTTTTGTTACAAGATGATGTCATTTGGGCTGAAGAACGCTGGGCGACATACCAAAGAATGGTGAACGAAGTTTATAAGTCGCAAATTTGGCGAAATCTTGAAGCGTATATTGATGATATGGTGATAAAGACTAGACAAAATGATCATGTATTGGATCTCGCCGAAACATTCGAGAATCTGAGGAGAAATTCTATGAAACTGAATCTGAGCAAGTGCACTTTTGGAGTTATTGTGGGAAAGATTTTGGGCTTTTTGGAGAATAGGCGCGGGATTGAGGCTAACCCGAAGAAAATTCAGGCTTTGTTGGACATGTTGCCCCCCAAGACTATTCAAGAGATACAGAGATTGAATGGGAGGATTATCGCTCTAGGGAGATTCATTTCTAGATCTACGGAAAGATGTTTGCCATTTTTTAAGGTGCTGAAAGGTGGGAAGGGTTTTGTTTGGGATGAAGAGTGTGATGCCGCTTTCGAGCAGATGAAAACTTACTTGGGAAATCCGTCGTTATTGTGCAGCCCAGTGGAAGGGGAGGAATTGTTTGTGTATCTAGCGGCTTCTTATTATGCAGTTGCCGCCATTTTGGTGAGAGAGGATGGGGCGGTCAGAGGCCGGTACATTATGTTTCTAAAGCATTGAGCGAGATTGAGGCGAGGTATTTTAATGCTGAGAAGTTGGCGTACGCTTTGGTAGTTGCCGCACGGAAACTGAGAGCTTATTTTGTCGCACACACCATTGTCGTTTTGACTGATGCCCCGTTGAGTTGAGGAAAATTTTACAGCAGCCTGACACAACGGGGAGATTGTTGAAGTGGTCGATTGAATTGACGGAGTTTGATTTGAGGTACGAATCTCGCCGGGCGATCAAGGCGCAATCTTTGGCAGACATTATTGTAGAGACATCGTTTACCAGGTCGCAGGCAGAGTTAGTCGAGGAAGGAGTTAGAAAGAGGGCGGCAAAGAAAGTGGTGCCCAGTTTAATTGAAGAAAAGGAAAGGCCGCCTGATTGTTGGATTCTGCATGTTGACGGTTCTTCATCTAAAGACAAAGGTGGGGTGGGAATTACTATGATCTCGCCAGATGAGGAGATGAAGTACGAGAAGGCGGTGAGGTTTAAGTTTAATGTTTCTAACAACCAAGTGGAGTATGAGGCATTGATTGCCGGGATTGAATTGGCAAGAGACATTGGGCTGACCAAGATTGTCATTCATTCAGATTCTCAATTGATTGTTAATCAAGTGAAGGGCGAGTATGGGGTGTTGAATGCAGTTTTGTTGAAGTATTGTAACATGGCGAGAAATATTTTGAAGGGGTTCGAGTTTTGGGAGTTGGTGCAGATAGACAGAGCTGAAAACTCGCGGGCAGATTCTTGGAGTAGGTCGGCAGGAGGAGAGTCCCAGGACTCGGCTAGTGAACCGTTGGTTGAGTATGTTGAGATGCCGGCACTCAATAGGCAGCTGATTATGGAGATTGAGGAGGTTGAAAAGAATTGGGTGGTGGAAATGAAAGAATTTTTGGACAAGGGAGAGTTGCCGCACCAAGAGGAGAAGGCAAAGTTAATAAAGGTGACCTCGCCGCAATTTACGGTTCAGGATGGTGTTTTGTACAGAAGATCTTTTTCGAAGCCGTTGATGAGATGTATTGAGCCAAATTTGGTGCAGAAGGTTTTATTTGAAATTCATGAGGGTGTATGTGGCGGCCATCCTGGCTCGAGAACCCTGGCTGACAAAGTTTTATTTCATGGTTATTATTGGCCAAGTTTAAGGAAAGATGCTGAGATTTATGTGAAGAGGTGTGAGAAGTGTCAGAGGCATGGCAACATTCCCCGGCGGCCGGCAACCGAGCAAACCCTGATAGTGGCGACATGGCCCTTTGATATGTGGGGGATTGATTTGATAGGGCCTTTTCCAAAAGCCAAGGGTGGATGTCAGCACGTGGTTGTTTCAGTGGACTATTTTACTAAATGGATGGAGGCTAAGGCACTAGCAACAATCAGCGAGGATAATGTGATCAGATTTGTGCAAGAGAACATTTGGTGTAGATATGGGGTGCCTAGGGCAATTGTTTCGGATCATGGAACTCAATTTGGGAAGAAATTTTCGGTGGAATGTGTGAGGTTGAATGTCAAACATTGGATGTCGGCAGTTTACTGGCCGCAGTGTAATGGGCAGGCCGAGGCGGCGAACAAGCAAATCATTGCCGCCTTATGCAAGAATTTGGAAGGAAGGGGAGGTGCTTGGTTAGAGGATTTGCCAACGGCATTTTGGTACGTGAGAACCACCATAAAGGCTCAACTGGAGAAACCGCTTTTGCGCTTACTTATGGTTCAGAGGCAATGGCGCCAGCCGAGATGGCCTTGCCGACTTACAGGGTGGCTTATTATGATGAGGCGATAAATGGACAGAGGCAGTGTAATGATCTAGATTTGACTAACGAGAAGAGGCTTCAAGCGAGAATGAGAATGATCAATTACAAGCAGAAAATGAAGGAGCAGCATGACAAGCGAGTTAATAAGAGGTCCTTCAATGTCGGAGATTGGGTTCTGAGGAGTGTGGAGGCCACTGGGCCTAAACCTGGGTACACAAAGTTAAATGAAAAGTGGGAGGTCCCATTTCAAGTGACGAAGGTCATGCGTGAAGGGACATACAAGTTGAGAAAGCAGGATGGTGAAGAGTTGAAGAATGCATGGAATGTTGATCATCTCAAACGTTTCTATCAATGAAGTTGCCGCGTCTTCAGAAAAAATTTTGATTGTCGCACTAGATAGCAAAAGTTATATAACTTTTCGTGTAATTTAAGCATTATGATTGTCGCATCTGAAGGGAAAGTTATGTAAAATTTGGTAGTCTAGTTGGATGTAACTGGTGCACAAATTACTGAAGAAATGGCGGGAATTAGTCAGCAACATGTTTGTATTGCGTGCATCCATACTTGTAAAATTCTAACAAGTTTAATTTTGTGTTTCATAGAAGAGCTCGTAATGGCGACAAGGTTGGCTGTTTGAAGATGGCGACAATGAAGGTTGCTGTTGAAAAGCTAAAGCTTGAAGATGGCGACAATGAAGGTTGTTGTTGAAAAGCTAAAGCTTGAAGATGGCGACAATGAAGGTTGATGTTGAAAAACTAAAGGTTGAAGTTGGCGACTATGAAGGTTGTTGTTGAAAGGTTAAAGCTTGAAGATGGCGACAATGAAGGTTGCTGTTGAAAAGCTAAAGCTTGAAGATGGCGACAATGAAGGTTGTTGTTGAAAAGCTAAAGCTTGAAGATGGCGACGACGAAGATTGCCGCCCAGAAAAGTCCTGGCAACAAGGTCAAGCGAGAAAAGACCTGGAAACAAGGTCAGGCACAGAAAAGTCCTGGCAACAAGGTCAGGCGAGAAAAGTCCTAGCAACAAGGTCAGGCACAGAAAAGTCCTGGCAACAAGGTCAGGCCAAAAAAGTCCTGGCAACAAGGTCAGGCACAGAAAAGTCTGGGAAACAAGGTCAGGCGAGAAAAGTCCTGGCAACAGTCAGGCACAGAAAAGTCCTGGCAACAAGGTCAGACACAGAAAAGACCTGGCAACAAGGTCAGGCGAAAAAATTCCTGGCAACAAGGTCAGGCACAGAAAAGTCCTGGCAACAAGGTCAGGCGAGAAAAGTCCTGGCAACAAGGTCAGGCACAGAAAAGTCCTGGCAATAAGGTCAGGCGAGAAAAGTCCTTGCAAGAGGCAAGGCAAGGAAGTGACTTGGCTGGAGGGCGCAAAGTGATAAGCGACTTGGCAACAAGGTCAGATGAATTTTGTATAAACAATGCAATTTGAATCGCACGAGACACGCATTCAAGTGGGGTTTTTGATCAAACACGACTTTGATCAAAGTCGCCATAAAGTTAAATCAATGTAGTAAAATGAGAATCACAATAAGGAGCGAGGCTTCCTAAAGACAAGCCTCACTTCTTTGAAGGGAGTAGTATATATATAGGTAAATTATATAAGAGGAGTCTTCAATAAACTATCGAAGCAAAATAAAGGTGGCGGCATGCCAAAGGTAGAATCTAAAGCAAATTATAGTAAGCGGAGTAATGACATTCGAAGAAAGATAAAGCATAGAGTTGAAGTCACACCGCGACATTCAAATAACCAAGACAGGCATGAAAGGAGCATTTATGAAAGCAAAGTGAAAGTCAAAGCAAAGTCGCTAACTGCGACATCTAAATTATAGTAGAACAAATGGTAAAGAAACCATGCATAAAGGCAAAAAGTAGAGTTTAAAGTTAGGTCACAAACCGCGACATCAAAAGCAACAAACTAAAGTTAGAAAATAGGAAAGTAAATTGTTTAGTATAGACCCAAATGGAAATTGTTCTTAAGATGGCAAATTGTTCAAGAAGTAGTAGCCTGGTTCCCGCTGGAAGCAGCCTTAGCAGCGCGAGCAGCTTCTTTGGGGGCATCTTTAGCGGCCTTGAGAGCCTTGTCTTTTTCATCAATCAGATCGACCCATAAAGTTAAGGCATCGTTGGCGGCCACTGGAGGAACTTCCCAGACCGGCTTACCCAAGAGTTTGTCTTCTGCAGCCAAGGCGAGAAGCTCATGCTCGTCATAGGGAAATAGGGAGTGGCCCTGGAGGCAAAAATCGCTGAAGAGTTGCTCGGACCCCCACTTAGCGAGAAGTTCGGCGGTGATGGCGGGAATCTCGCTGGAGCTGGCGGCCGTGCAGAAGGGCTTTGTCGTAAAGGTCCATGGCCTCTTCCTCAGCTTTGGCTTTGTTTTCAGAGATCTACTTGATCAATTGGGCATTCAAAGCCGCCTTTGCCAAGTTTTCAGCCTCCAGCTGCTTATTTTTTCTTCGGAGCTTAGCTTCAAGGCAGCGATCTCGCCACTGACTTTTTTCTTTTGGTTCTCGCTGGCCTTGAGGGCCTCATCAGTTTTCAGTTTTTCCGCCTGGGCAGTAGCCAAGTCCTTCTCCATATCAGAACATTTTTTCTTCAACCTTTCTTTGTCGCCCAAAGCCCGCTTGCGAGATTTCTCCTGTTCCTCAATTTCGACAATGGCTGTTTTGTCGCCTATGCGTTCAACTATACCATCGCCAATTAGGCTATATGTAGGGTCGCGAGAATGAAGATCAAATCCCGTTAGGCGGGGAACAACGGCAATTTCCTTGCTCAAGTCATAGAGGCCGTCCTCATCTGAGGGCATTTCAAAACCCTCCGGGAGCCAACTGGCGAGTTGGGTGTCAGTTTCTGTAGAAGGTTCATCAACAGTGATAACATCTGGATCCTCAGAGGTGCACCCACGTTTGTGGGGACGGAAATCAGATGGTTTGGGGGAAGCAGTAGGCGGGATAGGTTCAACGTTCTCAGTAGCGACATCAACTTCTTTCTCAAGACCTTCACCCTCAGTCATGTCCTCATCTCTAAGTACAAGGGCAGAAGATCGCATCGAAGTCTTGGCTCTGCTGACTTTCTTGGACTGGCCGGCAGCTTTCTCAGCGGCAACAACTGCTTTCTTGTGAGCAATAGCCTCGGAGTCTTCACCGTGGCGGGAAATAGGGATTTCCAATTCAGCAGTTTGTAAGAGAGCGGTATGGCGGGATTCAGCCAGTCGCTTACAGCGACCATCAGAGCCTGAGGCAGCAGAGTGCCTATCTTGTAGATCCATATTCCTGAACTCTAAAGCGAGAATGACAGTAGTTAGTGTAAATGATGAAAAGCAAAGTATGAGACAAATCAAAGGCAAGAAACATACTTAATACGTCAAACATGGCTACACAGCAGCGACCTTTTAGCTGGCAAGGTCCACACTCTGAAGCAAAGCACTCCCCCGAATGAAGGTCCCAGCCAGGATAAGGGGAGATGTCGACAATTGGAATGCGAGATTCATTTTCAGGAAAGGTTAAATCGGGAAGACTAACTTGTCGGAGTAGAGAGGGGCGGGACAGAATTTCTTGCCAGGAGAATAGGGCCAAGCCGGTATCATTAGCATTGGCGAGAATTGTAAGAATCTTATCCTTGAGCCGGTTGTCGCCTGACATCAGGGCTTTCTTGGTCTCAAATGTTGGAATTATGTCACCAAGGTCGCATGAGTGAGTCCATCCCACGCGAGATGTAACAAAGAGAGGATTGGACTACCAATTGTGTACTTTCCAGGGCAAGGGAGTCAGAATCTTGAGCTTCCTATATTTAATGGAGAGGCGGTTCTCGGTGATGCCATCTCGCTGAGATACTACGGTATAGCCTTCGAATAAGTGAACCAATAAAGGGATAGTTGGCTCCTGCCTGAGAGCCCTACAAATCACTAAGTAGCTAACCAGGATCCTAATTGCGTTGGGATGGAGGTCAACTACTGAGGCATGAGCTTTGTGCGTGACAACACTGAGGAAAGGGGTCAATAGGGATCCTAAGGTCGGCATCTAGCTGGGAAGGATAGACTATGATGCCATCAGTTTTATGTCGCATAGCAGCAAGAGATAGGTCGCCGGTGTATGGTTCTATGTGGTATATATTGTGATCAATACCGTATTTTACATGATAAGATGTTTGAAAATCCATGGAGGAGGAGCTGCTGGCTTCAACGACATCAGGATTAGAAGTATCCTGCGAGATCGGATGTCGCGATGAAATTTCTGCGGCCAGGGGGTCCGAAACATCGTGAGTAGAAGTGGAGTTTGAGGAAGACATGTCGCTCCTATCACTGGAGCTGGATAGAACCTGTTTATAGAAGTGACGACTATGTAAATTGGGGGCTGCGAGATAGTCAGTGTCAGAAAAATCAGTGTCAAAGAAAGGGAGATAGAAGCCACAGATAAGAGTGCAAAGTTCATTATTCGTGAAGAAAGTTTTCATGGGAACTGATTTGTGCAAGAAGGGGGGACCCCTAATTTCTAAGGTGTTTAGTATGGCGACATCCGCTCCATATCGCATAAGCATGAAGTTGAGATCCTCTCGCGGGATTCGAGCCCAAACCCCCATATCCATTTTGTAAAACCCCCACTTCTCTCATTTTGGCCAAACCTAACAGTCTTAGAGCAGGATTTGGTCCTAGCCATAACAAGCGAGATGGGAAAACGGCAATTAAAGCGAGAATTCAAAAGGTTTAGAAAGAGTACCTGGGAATTTGCAGAAAAGAGTAGAAACTTGGAGATTGGCCGGAGAATGGCCAGAAAACCTCGAAAACCGTTGATTTCCTTCGAAAATGCTCCAAATTGGCTGGAAAGGAAGCGCAACGTAGGTAGAGCAAAGGGGAGCACGTATAAGGGTAAAAGGAACCGTGAAAATTGACGGAGTAAGCGAAAAAGCGATGGCCTCAAAGTGGATCGCCGGTGGTCTCTGTAGAGTAGGGAAATAATGAGTAAGGGAGTAGGAAATGAAAATGATAGAGTGATTTCTGGTTCCAAGCAATGGAAGGTGAAACGGTTTGGGGGAGTTTCCAAGGTGTAATTAAGAGGAGATTCGAATTTTGAAACTCCCCCCATTATTGAAGACAATTTAATAAAATGACACGAATTCCAAGGGGGGCGTACGGCGCTACCTAACCGCCCTATTCAAGCAACCCTGGTGTGACACATGTAAGCGTAGGTGTCAACCAAGGCCCACTTCTCGCCAGAGAGCGTGAAATGGCGGAAACCGTAAGCGACCATGAAAGTTCTCGCCTGGACCATGAATAGTCCAGGTCTTGAACTTGGGGGCTACTGATGCGATTGTGGAAAATAGGTTTGGGCCCAGTTAGTAAGATTAGGCCCAATTGGAAAGAATGGGCCAAATATGTTAAGTCCAAGTTTTGTGAATAAACCCACAACACTGATGCGACATATGTGATTGGGGCAACATGGGCGTTCATGCGACATAGGTAAGATGGTGCGTGAGAATTCGGCTGAGTAAGAAATAATGCTAAGCGAGAAACACGTTATGCCTGGCGACAATGCGTTGTGATGGGACATAAAGTGGGGAGCTCGCCCATTATGAGGCTTGTGATTTATGGCGACCTAAAGAATGTCTCCTTCCCTTTGGTTGTCACCTGGGCGACATGCGCGTTTAGGCATTTCAGGGCACCATTCCGGTTGGCGCCTCCATGCTCTATCATAGCCGCCCTTGCTTGATAGTTGATGTGACAAGGTGAACATTATAATCCCACTAACTTTGGAGTTGGTTGGGGACCCTAGGTGGATGATTGACAAGTGTTCCCCATGTGCAAGGCACATGGGGGCTTGGGAGTATAAAACTAGAGGAATAGTGTCATTGCATGGTATGTTACTCTCTCTCCCCTCTAAGCTTTCTCTCTCTAAACTCCATTATTGATTAACTACTTTGTGACCAGAAACCTTACTCTCACGTCGGAGGGGTCTTGACGAAACCACCCTCGGCTTAGTTTACGTTTATGCATGTGTGCAGGAGACCAACTGAGGAAGGACAGTCGAGTTATCCAGCTTTCACTCATTCAGTTCCTGTGCAACCATTATTTTGGATGGCAGCATCAACTTAATTTTTCTTGGCTTGCTATAACTTACTTACACATATATCGATATACATGTGTGTGTTAAAACCGTGTCAAAATTAAATGAAAAGACATTTTAATAATTAAAATAAATAATTTTAAATATTTATAGGGTACTATATTTCCATTTTCAATGGAATGAGTTAGCAAAGGTATAATTTTTTTTTTCCATATTTTAAATTTTATTTTACATTTAAAATATTTTATTTAAATGAAAAGACATTTTAATAATTAAAATAAATAATTTTAAATATTTATTAAAAAAATTCTCTTTTTATATGAAAAAAATAATTATTTAATTTAAAAAAAAATCTATTTTCACACGTGTCATATTTTTATTTGCTACCTATATTATACTAGCCTAAGCCCGTGTCCAAGGCCACATTTTTTGGTTTTTTTTTTTTTTTTAAATTTTTTTTTAATTTAATTTTTTTTTTAAATATGCCCGTGTCCAAGGCCACATTTTTTAAAACTATTTTTAAAAAAAAAAAAAAAAATAATTTTTTTTTTAAAAAAAAATTTAATTTTAAATTTTTTTTAAGGGCAAAATGGGAAAGGGAGTGAATAGTGAGGGCAAAATGGTCATTTCCACGGATGGAACTATTCACAACACTGTTCAAAACAATGGTGTGATTTATAATATAGATATGATAAGATGATTATTGAAATTAAATAAAAATTCAAGTTTTACCTATTGGAAAGAGTTAGTCAAGGTATCAAATTTTATACCTTGGTTAACTCCTTATCTAATTTTGGTACCTCAAGTTTTACCTATTGGAGTTGCTAACTCCCTTGGAAGGTACCAAAATTTGATTTTGGTACCTCCCATTGGAGATGCCATAACAAGACACAATTATTGGTGATTATGTTAAAAACGTTCTTATAATATCAAATCTAGTAACAGTTTGTATCATTTACAATTGAATAGCCTGAAAAAGATAAATAAATACGAAAACTAAATCGGGGCTTCACAAGCGAATACCCTCCGGTGTGAGATTAAGTATTTGTTTTTAAAGAGAAAAATCAATTGACAACAGTTTAGAGTCAAAATATGTGTTACCAAAATAATGTGAATTATCGCTTGTATATATAGGCATAACCTTGTAGAGTCCATTTTAAATAAGAAATCGTGTGAGATAAGGTTATAATATCCTAGAAGTATTATAATTGTTTACATTCCTTATTTGAGTATGATTAGATATTAGTAATCTGCACGTGTGTCTTTGTAGACGGGTTTACTCGTGGAAATGCATGGCCCTTTGGTCGACCTACATTGAGCCGATGAAGAGAATTGTAAAGATGGTAAATCCCATTTCCTTGTTATATGGAGACCGAGGGGCTCCTCGTCTTTAAATGAGGCCTTGCTCGACCTTGATGGATGCCTTGCACGGCATTGATGATTATGCCTCGTCGGCATACAATTTTGTTGGTCCTCAGTCATTATAAACTCACCTATGTCTAGATCGACATAATGGGAATGACGAGGAGGCAAGACGAGCAAAGGTAGGAAAAGCCCATTCCCTTTAATTTGTCGTAATTGAGACTTGTATGGATTATATTTTGGGCCCAATCCATTGGGCCTTAAACGAATACAAACGGGCTATTACGTGTCATGAGGCGCTTCATTATCAGCCGGTTCATTTGTACAATGATGGGCGCGTACACATAGGTCTGACATTCGTCTTGGAACTCTTCAGAACATTAATTGCGAATGAGGCGACGACGCCTTTACCCGGATATTTGACCCATACCCGTTTTGGATTTGGGTATAAAAGCCTAAACCCCCTTCAATTTCAATCTTTTATCACCCTTTGAGTTTGAAAGAGAAATAGCAATCTTCAAATCGCCAGTTTCTGTTCTTGATTTCTTGGTCAGATCTGCTCCTTTCTGCTTGATTTTGTCCGTGTTTTCTTCCTCTAACTTCGAATTAAAGTTATAATTTCTTCTCTTCTTTCTAATTTCTGTAATTTTGCTTCGAATTGCTGGGTTTTGGTACTGTTCTTAGTGAATTTTCTTCATACTGCCATTGGTGTTCTTGGTTGAAGCTTTTCTTTATCAATCTCGTATCTTCCTCATATTTTAGAGATCGCCCGAACATGGAGAAGCAATCCAAATGCCCTATAATGTTACCATACCCAAAACCTTACGATTTACTAAAGGGTGGATGGGCCAAATGATGTTGATCTTGAATGAGATAGGGGAAATCTTGACAAGGTATCAAAGTCATAGAACTGACGTCGGTTATCCTAGTCTGTTTAGGATAGACCGGGTCAACGTTGATTCCCCAAATATTATGCTTTTCAACGGCTGGTCAGAAATTATTGACCATATCAATTTATACTATCTGAAGTCCAACCATTTAGAGTGACCTCCGTATCTGGGTAAGTATCCCTCCTCGGTTTTAGTTTATAGGACGAGGAGGGACATTCTTCCTCCTCCTCGTCTTCCACTTGTCTTGGCTAAGTAATAACCCTTTGTTCTTTTATTTGTGCAGCTATGACTGGAAGAGGAATCAGTGGTGCTCGTCCTACTAGTCCTTCGACTTCGGGGAGGATCGTAGATGCTTTTGATGAGGGGACCCAATCTGGAGGCCGAGGAAGAGGCCAGGGTAGAACAGGTCGAGGTAGGACTTATACCCCTAGGCCAAAACCCATTAGATCCGGGGAGCCCATGTTAGAGGAATTATATTCTAAGTATGGTGTGTTGAGGGACGAGTACAGACTTAGTTACTTCCCCAGTATGGCCCTCAAGACCGAGATAGCTGTGACTGACTTTTATTACAGTTTGAATTACGTCCATTTCTATTATAAATAGTTTCAATTGGGTCTGCTTCTCCCCTTAGACCCCTTAATCAACGAATTCCTCGAGGACATGCAAGCCGTCCCAGCCAATGCCGTGAGGTTCCTCAGCGGTTTCATAGTACTTTGTCGCAGCTTAGGCTTTGAGCCTTCTCAGTCTGCCTTCCATCATTTTTTCATTGTTAGTTACAAGGAGTATTCTAGACTTGTGGTGATAAGGAGTCACCCCAATCAACCCAAGCTCATCTATCCAATGACGAGCAAGGTGTCTGGATGAAATAACCATGTAATTAGAGTGGAGAGCCGACAAGGCTGGGAATTTTCTTCTCATTCGAAGTTCCCTTGTGTGTCCGAGCATGTATGGAGGCCTGAATGGAGTGGGCAATTGATCGATAGGCTGAGGCAGTTTGCCGAGTTAGGCACCTTGTGTTGGTCGAGCTTGGAGACTGACCCTAGATATATATCCAGGCCAACATTATGCCTGATCCTTTAGACGGACTAGTGCCCATGGCCCCCGTGTCTAGGGGGAATAGATATCCCGATTGTAGGGTACATCCCAGCCTCGTCCTCCGCGATGAGTGCGATGTGTGAAAAATCTACGAAAATCGATGTTTAACCGTTGATGACTTGCCTGACTGTAAATCCCTTTCCTTCTCGTCTTTAATACTTATTAAATTCTTAACTACTACATTGTTTATATTGTCTTTTGCTGATAATACCTCTCGTCTTTTCAGATCCGACAGCCGAAGAAGAGAGGAAGATGGAAGAGGAAATCCTTGACCCCCAAGCATTAGCGAAACTGAAGAGGATGACTTCTCGTTATTTGGCCAATAGCAAAAGGCACTCTGATCCTGTTGAGAGGCAATCCATTTTGGCTTCTAAGGAAGCTGGGGCCTTTCCCTTTAAGTCAGTGGGAGGCACTGAAGCCTCAACTGAAGAAGCCGAGGAGGAGCAAACAGCCCATGCTGGGGAGGGAGAGACCTCTCATGAAAATGTTGTCTCCCAAACCGAGGAGACTATTCAACAAACCAACTCAACTGAAGCCGAGAAAGCAGATGCTGGGGGTAGGACTCCAGCTCTAAAGTGTCCAAGGATTAGGGCCGAGATAGCGGGCTCCTCGAAAAGGCCTTGCACTGATTCTTCTCCCCCCACTCTCACTGCTCGGCATATCAAGACTTATGATGAGGCCGAGCAGTTTGTGAAGGATGCTAAGCAAGTCCCCATTCTTAGGGGCATTGACTTGGCTACCCGTAGGGGTCCCCATTTGAGGGTAGGCCGAGCAGTTCTTCATCGGTCCCTTGATGAGGAGTACTTGGACCAGCTTATTGAGTCCAAGCCACCCATGGAGAATCTGGTAAATATGAAAGGCCTTCTGCTGAGCGAGGTAGGTTTCCTCGTCTTATTTCCTTTTCTTTGTTCGGTTATTCATACAATTGTCTTTTAGCTGATCAATTTTCCTTTCTTTCCTTACGTGCAGCTTGCCTCGATCACGACCTATGAGGCAATCAAGTTCAAGGCGACTGAGGTCCATGAACAAAAGCTTGAGGATCAAGTGAACAACGACAAGGCCGACCTGAAGAGGGCCGTGGAGCTTCTTAACAACCTCCGGACTGATGTTGATGCCTTTAACATGGCTATGGCTAAAGCCGAGGAAGAAGAAAGGGTTACCAAAGCGGCATTAACCCGTACTGAAGAGGCAGCCAAGTTAAGAGAGGCCGAGCTGGAGAAGCAAAAGATTGAGGCTGTGAAGGAGGCTGAGGATGCTACTGGTGCTCGGTTGAAAGATTTGGAGGCAAGCATCCCATCTAGGGAGGCAAGTGCCATTGCTCGTTATAAATCTAGCTCGGCTTATAAACAAGCAGTGGCTGAGAAGACGGCCACAATGTACACTTATGGACACTTACATTTAGCCAGGAGGGCCATGGCAGACACGTATCTCAACCTCGACCTAGAGGTGCTTGCTCAGCTGATATGCTAGGATTCATATGATGAGGCTGCTCGGTCTCTGCACTACCTTGTTCCCTTCTCCGAAAATGCTCTTAAGGTTATTGCCTCTCTAGAAGCTCAGGCGGTCCGTCCTACTTGGGTTCCTCCTGCCCTTGATCCACTAAACATTCATTCTATAATTGAATGGATTGAGGACGAGGTCCTGAGTTCTAGAGAGGACGAGGGAGCTAATACCGTAGAGGAGCCAACTACTGAAGCCCAAGCCGATGAGGTCATGACCGACCAGGTCATCATTCCTCCCCCCGCTGTTGATCAGGAAGACCTTTTTAAGGGGTGATCAGGCTTAGGAATTTTTCTTGTCTTTCATTGTAATAGAATAGGGTTTCATGTACTACAATTTTTATATTAATGAAATGCCTTTTTTCTATCCTTCATCGTTCTCATTTTATTGATTTGATATAAACTGCCTTTTACTTGAATATTTATTGTTTTGAATGTATGTTGTGTGATTGTTTGCTAAATGTTTGCACAAGTATCAAACTGTCTTGGGGAGCTGAGGAAGCTCTTCTCGTCACTTGTATTTTGTTCAGCCTTCCTACTAATTGCCTCAATTTTTCTAAGTACCAAATCACCAACTTGGAATACTCTCTTGTTAACCCTTTTGTCATGATAGGCTTTGGTACTTTGCTTGTAATTCACCATTCTCATCTGAGTAGCCAGTCTTCTTTCATCTAATAAGTCTAGGTCTAGGAGCCTGTTGACCTTGTTGACTTGATCATCATAGTTTGAACTTCTTGTCTAGGGATAGACATCTCCGCAGGTGCCATGGCCTCAAAATTGAAGGTTAATGCAAATGGGGTTTCCCCGGTTGGCCCCCGGGTGGTTGTGCGGACTGACCATAAAGCTAAGGGAAGTTCGTCCAACCATCTACCATCACTTCCTTCAAGGTTTTTAGTTAGGGCCGTTAGTACCAACTTGTTGGCTGCTTGCGCTTGTCCGTTACATTAAGGTCTACTCACAGATGACTTGATATGTCGGACTCCTAGTATGTTCAGCTCTGTTGTGAATGCCTTATAAAATTGAAGGCCATGATCGGAGATGATAGTGTGTGGAACCCTAAAGTGGCACCAAATGAAATCGTGTACGAAGTTGATTGCGTTCTCCTATATTATTTTGGCTAAGGCTTTAGCTTTAATCTATTTGGAGAAGTAGTCGACTGTCACGATCACATATTTGCAATTACATCGGGCAGGGGGGAAGGGTCTGATGATGTAGATTCCTCACATGTCGAATGGCCACGTAGGTATTATGAGAGTCTTCTCCACTGCTGGAAATCTAGGGATGTCAGAGTATCTGTTTCACTTGTCACAATTTCTTACGTAGGCTTGCGCGTCATCTCTTAGGTTTGGCAAATAGTAGCCTAGCATGAGGATTTTATCGGCTAAGGTTCTAGCCCCCGGGTGACCACCAAAAATGCCTTCGTGGACTTCTAACAAGAGTTTTTCTGTTTCATTGGGATAGACGCATCTCATCAGGGGCTTTGTAAATGATCTTCTGCAGAGAATTTCGTTCTTCACTGTGAACCTTACTGACTTCTTCTTGATAAGTCTAGCACATGATTCATCGTCTGACCATCTGTGTATATGACCCATCAGTTGGATGGCAGCTCGATGGTCGATTCTTCCCCCGCATGTTTTTTGCGCTTACGGGATGTGGGGTCGTGCTCACCTATGAAGGCGGTTTCAACCACGAAATCGACTAGAGGCTGTGCTAGGAGTGTCTTCCTAGGTTGGTATTTAATGTCAAACTCAGTGAGTTCTATGGACCAATTAAGGAGAGGAGTCGTCCTGAGCAATCCAACTTATTCAAGATTTTCTTCAAGTGCACATTAGTAAACACAGTGATAGGGTGTGCAGAAAAGTATGCTCGTAGCTTTCTTGCCGCTATTACTAGGGCGTAGGCTATCTTTTCTACATTGAAATATCTGCTCTCCACATTGGATAGTGCCTTAGAGACATAGTAGATGGGTTTCTGTGTGGTTCCTTCATTTCAGACTAGTACCGCAGCTATTGCGTTGTCTATGGTTGATGGTAAGACATATAGCATCTCTCCAGTAATCGGGCTGCTCAACAAAGGACAGGATCCCAAATACTCCTTCATTCAACTGTTTGAATGATTCTGAGCATTCAGATGTCCAGTAGAAGCTCTTCACCCCATTTAAAACTTTGAAGAAAGGCAGTGATTTTTCAGCAGACTTTGCAATGAATCTCCCAAGTGCAGCTATCCTTCCATTCATTCTTTGAACCTCTTTGATGTTGGTAGGTTCCTTCATGTCTATCAAGGCTTTGATTATTTCCGGATTTGCCTCAATTCCTCTTTGCGATACATAAAGCCTAGGAACTTCCCGACCGTCACCCCAAATACACATTTACTTGGATTCAGTTTCATGCTGTTTGTTCGTAGGTTATCAAAAGTTTCCTCCAAGTCAGGGGCGTGACTGCCACTCCTAGTCTTGATAACCATGTCATCTATGTAGGCTTCCATGTTATGGCCTATCTGCTCCCCAAAGACTTTGTTGACCATTCGCTGGTAGGTTGGGCCCGCATTTTTTAGCCCGAAGGGAATCATGGTGTAAGAATAAATTCATACAGCTGCCTGGAAAGCTATTTTTTCAATGTCCTCCTTAGCCATTTTTATCTGGTGATAACCAGAGTAGGCGTATAGGAAATTGAGAGTTCTGTGTCCAGCAATGGAGTCTACCAGCTTGTCAATTATGGGGAGATGGTAACTATCTTTCGGGCAGGCCTTGTTGAGATCTGTGAAGTCGACACAGATTCGCCACTTCCCGTGATGTTTTTTGACCATCACAACATTGGCCAACCAAACAGGGTATATTTCTTACATGATAATTCCAACACTTAGTAATTTATGCACATCTTATTTGATGGCATCTTCCTTGTCATTTGCAAAAATCCTCTGTGCTTGTTTGATAGGTTTAACAGATGGGTCAACCTCCAACTTGTGGAGAGCTATCTCTTACTTGATTACCCTCATATCCTCGATTTCCAGGCGAAGACATCAAGATTATTTTTTAGGAGGGTGATGATTTCCTCCCTCTATTCAGGATAGAGCTGGCCCCCAATTTTTATTTTTTGTTCTAGGTAGTCAGGATTGAGTATGATTTCTTTCAATTCGTTTACGGGCTCCATCTCCGGATCGTCTCGAAATTGCAGTGTTTCGATGATTATTTCTCCAAGTCTTCTAGCTTCCTCTCCATTTATGTCTAGGTATTCCATTTCTACTATTCCGTCTACGTCTGTTAGCTCTCCTTGTCTCAAGTCAGGGTTGGCCCCCCGAGTTCTGGCCACTGACGAGATGAGGGGCTAAGTTCGGGACGGATAGAACTGTGTCATTGTTTTCATGTATATCTAGGATCATGTGATCCTCGTTATTTGTCTCAAAAATCAGATTGAGACAAGAACTGGTGCTGGTAGTCTTTACAGACTTAGAGATTTTCATGTTTTTCTTTGGTGTATCCACCTCCACTTTTCTAGATGTTTTTCCGCTCCTCATGACATACTGCAAGAAGTTCTTGTGGGTCACCCTCACACATCCAACTCCAGCACGTGTAGGGAATTTAACTCGTTGGTGAGGGAGGGAGACGACCAACCCAAGTTTTCTTGACTTGGAATGCCTAGGATGGCATGGTAGTCACTTGCTAGATTCATGTCCACGAATGTTATTGTGGCCTCTGCTCGAAAGGGATGATCACCCACTTTCAGCAATAAGTCAATTGTCCACATGGCGCTGACTTTATGGTTGGTGAAGCCTTCTAGTCTTACATAGTATGGCTCAAACATGGTATCCTCCAGATCCATCAGGATTAGAAGAGCGGAATGAGAATTTTTCAAGATATTCAATGGGTATTTCGAATCACTTCCCGGCAATGGAACCAAACTGATGATGTCAAAAACGTTCGGATCAGCCCAAATCCAGCGACAGGTTGTATCCTGTATGATTGAATATCGTGAAAAAGATAAACAAACACGTAAATTAAGTCGGGGCTTCACCGACGAATACCTTCCGGCGTGAGTAATTATTTGTGTTTAGAGAGAGAAATCAATTGACAATAGTTTAGAGTCAAAAGATGTGTTACTAAAATAATGTGAATTAAGTTATATATATATAGGCATAGCCTTATAGAGTAAATGTTGAATAAGAAAGCGTGTGAGATAAAGTTATAATTCTAGTATTATTATAACTGTTCACAGTTTTATTTGAGTAGAATTAGATAGTAGTAATCTGCATGTGCGACTTTAGAGGCGGGTTTCCTCGTTGTACATGGCCTGTTCGGCATACATTGAGCCGAGGAAGAGAATTGTAAAGATGGTGAAACTCATTTCCTTATTATATGGAGAACGAGAAGGGGCTACTCATCTTCAATGGAGGCATTGCTCGGCATTGATGGATGCCTTACTCGGCATTGATGATTATCCCTCGTCGGCATAAAGTTTTGTTGGGCATAAGTCATTATACACTCTGCTATATATAGGTCGAAATAATGGGAATGGCGAGGATGTAAGACGAGTAAAGGTAGGAAAAACCCACTCCATTTGTCGTAATTGAGACTTGTATGAATTATATTTTGTGCCCAATTCATTGGGCATTGCCCGGAAACGCATTAACGTTCGTATCTCGATTTATACCGTTCAATTGGAATTAAAAATGTGATTGTTTCCAAACTAGGCCGTTCCATTTTCAAACAAAATTGGAAATAAATAATTCTATAATTTTGAGCTCAACAAAAACTACCTCAAAATTTGCCAAGAATAATTTGTGCACACTGCTCAAGTGTGAAGTGAACAATATCTGGAAACTCGTAAGCTCGATTGGAGGTTAAGATCCGACAACTAGGGGTGTAAACGGTTCGATTTAGCTCGGTTTGGGGAAATTTTAGAGCTAAATCGCTAGTAACGGTTTGGAGAAATTCCAAACTGAGCTAAATCACAAAAAAATTCAAACCGAGCTAAGCTAAACCGCCAAGGTTCGGTTTTGCTCGGTCTAAACCGCGTTTTAATCATTTTGATTTTATGACTAATCAATATAAAACAGTAAGTAACTAAAATAAACACATCATTATCAAAATACCAAACAACAATATTAAAACAATCTTTAGAGATGATGCAAGATAAAAGATGGATGAGATGTTTCGTACCTCATTTCGCTTCCAAGAAAGTGCGAGCAATTTCAATTTGCTGGCGGAGAATTCGCCGAAGAGTGACCGAAAATTGGCCGAAATTTGTCACCGGAAAGTGAAAATATCACCGGAGAAGATGGAGACCTTCCTTGCGAAGCTAACCCCACAAAAATCTCCTTCAATTTTGAGCTCAACATAAACAAATCGCAAAACCCATTTACTCTTCAAACTTCAAATTTCTTCAAATATTTGCTCAAAATTGATGATTCGAGCTTGATAATCTTGGATAAAAGGAAGTATATGGGATGGGAATCAATATTTAGTGAGGAAGAAGAAATGATTTTGTGGTTTGATGAGAAAAATTTTAGAGAGAGAGAGAGAAGAAAGGAGGCGGGGCTGTAGTAAAATAAAATTAGGTTATTCATTTAGAGGAAGGAAGGAGTAATATTTAAGGAAAACTCTTAATTTAATCCCTATTTTATTTTGTGGCTTCTCGGAAAGATAACAAAATATAGCCGCCTACAAGAGCTGGGACCATAGCTCGGTTTCATAGCTCGGTTTGGCGGTTCGGTTCCATAGCTCGGTTTGGCGGTTCAGTTTAGCTCGGTTTGGCTCGGCACCCTCAAACCGCAAGCTAAACCGAACCACGTGGTTTGTAATTTTTATAAACCGAGCTAAACCACTTAAATAAAAAAACCGAGCTAAACCCCACGGTTTAGCTCTGTTCGATCTCAAACCGCGATTTGAGCTAAACCACTTACACACCTACTGACAACACTAGTTGCTGCAATCTAATGACTAAAATATTTGTGTCACGTATTTCTCTTATTATTAATTAAATTTGAAATAAAATTTCAGACTTTTCATGATATTATAACAACAGAGCATGCGATCTATACATACGAGACTAAGGCCCGGTTTGTTTCCAGGAAAATGAGGGAATTTAAACGTTTTTCGGAAAACGTTTTCCCCATTTTCCGGTGTTTGATAATTTTTCGGAAAACATTTTCCCCATTTTCCCCGAAACATGTTTGTTTTCCGAAAAACGTTTTCCCTATTTTCCGGTGTTTGGTAGTTTTCCGAAAAATGGAGAAAATGTTTTTCGGAAAATATTTTCCGCCGTTTCTAAGGAAGTTGTTTTCCGGATTTTTCCTAAGGATAAGGAAGTTGTTTTCCGGAAAATGGTGTAAAAAAAGTGGATGGATAATATTTTAATAATAATAATAATAATAATAATAATAATAATAATAATAATAAAATAATAAAAATAATAAAATAATAATAAAATAATAATAAAATAATAATAAAATAATAATAAAATAATAATAAAATAATAATAATAATAATAATAAAAATAATAATAATAATATAATAATAAAATAATAATAAAATAATAATAAAATAATAATAATAATAAAATAATAAAATAATGAAATAATAATAAAATAATAATGATAATAATAATAATAATAATAATAAAATAATAATAAAATAATAATAATAATAATAATTAAAAAATTAAAAAAATAATTAAAAAAAATAATTAATATAAATAATTAAAATAAATAAATAAATAAATAAATAATAATAATAAAATAATAATAATAATAATTGTAATAATAATAATAATAGTAATTTTCCGAAAAATAATAATAAAATAATAATAATAATATAATAATAATAATAAAGTAATAATAAAATAATAATAATAATAATAATAATAATAATAAAATAAAAATAAAATAAAAATAAAAATAAAAATAAAATAAAATAAATAATTAAAATAAATAATTAAAATATATAATTAAAATAAATAAATAAATAATAATAATAGTAATAATAGTAATAATAATAATAATAATAATAATAATAATAATAATAATAATAATAATAATAATAATAATAATAATAATAATAATAATAATAATAATAATAATAATAATAATAATAATAATAATAATAATAATAATAATAATAATAATAATAATAATAATAATAATAAAAATAATAATTTTCCGAAAACCATCTTCATTTTTCGGAAAACGTTTTCCCCATTTTTCTAAGGAAGTTGTTTTTCAGGAAAACATCTTCCTCATTTTTCGGAAAACGTTTTCCACATTTTCGAAAAACGTTTTCCTTTTTCAAAAAACATTTTCCAGGAAATCGTTTTCCGGAAGTCATTTTCCCCGAAACAAACGGAGCCTAAAGACCAACTTATCGCACATTCAAAACAAATAAGTCTTGATGACGCCACAGCTCTTGGGGTCAGGAGCGGTTCAGGATATCTGGCTAGGATATATTTGGTGGTTTGATGTACCTAGATAACAACACAAACAAGCACCGTTAAGGTCAAAGTTGGATGTTACTCCAACTCAGGCCCTCGGGTGTGAGAGTAAGAATACTGAGTAATAAGGCTTTGAATACCTTTGGAGTGAGTGTGTGTTTAGGTTTAGAGAGTAATAGAGCTTACTCAATTGTATATGGAACTTACCTTGCCCAAGGGGGTAAAGGCCTTCTATTTATAGGCAATGAGACGGTGCTTAGTTGATGTAAGCAATGAGATCAGCCCTAGGGGGCACTTTGGTATTTGACCAGCTACACGTGTCCGCAGCTAATTGGTCCTGCCAGGGAGGGAACATTGACTGTCCAGGGGACATGGCTGAAAGTGACATGAGCCGTGTAGCCGGCTTAGTGCATTAAATGGAATAGTAGGCGCCGGACTGAGCCGCATTGAATGCGTTATGGGGGAGCCGGCAAGTGGCCTGTCAGAGCCAGTGAGCTAACTTGCTCAGTAAGGCTTGACATTAACCGGGAAGCAGATATGTGCCCACGGTCAACGTTGTGCCCGCGGTCAAAGATATATGACGCGAGCACGGTTGATGCGGTCATGACTCATGCGGGCACGGATCCAGCGAGCAGGGTCCCAATGGTCCTCGATGGGGACGATGCGAGGAGGGACGCGGTCTTGACCACAAAGGCCTATTTGTCCGCGGTCTTCCCTCCAGCGGTCTAGGAACTGCCACGTCACTGGTTCCTTGGACTAGACCGAGCGCGGGCCCGGTCCAGTAGATCCGGGCTCATCAATGGCCCCTAGCTCCAAGTGTGATTATTTATGGTCTGAGTGAGGAGCTACTAGAAGCTCGGCTTGCTCCAATTGTTCCTCGAGCGAGCACCAGTGTTGGTGTTTTTGTTGGGCCTCATGGGCTTATTGCACCGTTCGGGAAGCACCAGTGAGAGACACGTGGCCCCTTGCATGGCGTCCCTCCCGGTTAACAGGGGGGCCCCTTGGCAGATGAAAAGACAGGTTAAGGGTACGTACAGGGGTACGTGTCAGCCATCTAAGGGGGGTAATAAATGCAAAAGGTATTTAATTTTCGAATTTTCAAACGTTGGAGACGGTTCAGGGTCCGAGGTTGGATTTGTGGGCTAATTAATACGGGTTAACGGGTTAACCCGTATAGGTAGGCCTTATAAATACCAAACCCTTAAACCTCAAACACTTTTACCGTTTCCAAACATCCGAAGAGCTTTAGAGAGAGAAATTTCTTGCTGCGAATTCTGTGCAACCGTTCTTCGAATCTACCCTCAAGCTTTCTTTTCGTAAGTAACGTTGGGTGTTTTCTTCTTCATCTCTGTCTGCTTTTTCTTTTACGGTTTCTGAATAATGACCACTCGAGAGTTTGGACCCCGCCGTCCCATAGAATTAGGAGATGGATCCACCCCTGATATCTTTGCCGTCTGTAAACGGACTGGGGGGATCTTTAGGAAGGTTGGATTGGGGTGGATAAGGCTATCCCTCCATAGTTTTTTGTACTTTTGTGAGAAAGCAGATTGGGGGCCGTTCGTCCCACCCCGGTTGTGGGAGGCCAAGAGGAAGTATATATATAATCGTGATGTATTAGTGTTGGGGGATTCTCGTAGGTTAAGAAACTTTGTGATGGGGGTTTTGTGCAGGTTTCCCCGCGAGAGAGATCAGGCTTTGAACGCCGTAGAACTTGTGAGGAGAGCGATCCGTGTCCCCGAACAAATAACTGACTGGGAGAAGTGTGAACTAATGGACCCCGATCAAACTAATGAGGTGCGAGCACCGAGCACCGAGGACCTGAGCACCGGGGACCTGAATAACCCTCTAGATGTTCTGCCCTTAAGGACGGTTTTTCCCAATGTTGTGCCCGCGGCCCCTGGGGCTGCTAACCCAATTGATCTAAGCAGTAGCGAGGAGTTGGAGCCTCTGAATTTCCAAGTGACCGGAGGTGGGGGGAATGAACCTGAGGTAACCTCTGTCCGGGTTGATGACACCGGTCTCTTTGGCTCGACGAGCTCGGAGACCGAGGAGGATGACCGCGAGGTTGAGGACAGGAGGGCTGCGGGGACCTCTAAGAAGGCTGTTGAGACCACGAACATTGTGGATGCCTTTTCTGACCCTGACTCCGAGGAGGAGGAGGTAGCTGAGGCCCCTGCCCGAAATAAAGGTAAACGGCCAGTTGTTGAAGCGAACCACAGTCGTGGCCGCAGTAAGAAAGCCAAGGAAGTGGATATTCTCAACTGGGAGGAGGATATTTATGAAGTGTACAATGTTGACCGCAAGGCCTATCGTGTCCGCACCCTTGGGCACGTTCCGATAAAGGGGAAGGATAAGCTGAGGCAGGAGACGATGGCGATGTCCGCGAGGATAATAGGGCCTTAGTTTTTTATGGTGCTCAATTTGAGAATGGCACGAGGTTGCCCTGGATCCTTTCTACTATGAATTCCTGGAGTTCAACACCGCTCCCCATGGAACCTCCGACTCCCAATGCCATCGGGGCTATTGTTTCTTTCATAGGATTTGTTTGCGAGATTCTTAGGCTATGAACCCACCCCTGGCCGGGCTTTACGCTTACTACCAAAACCAAATCAGGAGTATTCTGGGTTTGAAGGCTAGGAATTTCTCTACCAAGACCTTCTCTCCCCCCACGAACAAGTTTGACCAATGGAACCAGAAGGATATCTTGGTCATTGAGTCTAGGTTTGGTTGGCCCTTTTCCAAGCCTGAAAGTCCAGTCCCGATGAAGGTGTCCTCTAGCAGTTATCCGGACCCATCCTCTGCCGAGGCTATGCGCTGTGCCATAGAGAGGCATCTGGCCCTTTATTTGGATAGCGGGGAGGAGCCCGTTTATGACGTGGGCACAATAGTTGTAGATGAGCCTCTTTTGATCTACTCAGGGGTGGCTCCTCGCAGGGAGGGCGCCTCACATGCCCCCAGAGTAGAAATAGAGTCGTTGCCCCGTGACCCTGATTGGAGGGTGCACGAGCACTACCAATTTGAGGCGGATTGTAAGACCTGCATGCTGGGCGCTGAGTGCGATCCTCCCGAACTTATCGGTCTCTAACTTTTTTCATATAACTGTTTGCCAATTTATTTTTGTCTTTGATTTTTTGAACTGCATTCTAACCATTTCTCTTTCCCTCCAGAGTAGATCCAGAAGAATACAATTTCTGATGGCCCCTTTGAATGCTGCTCAGTTGAAGGCCAAGAACAAACAAGCTATCAGGGATGCTGCTGCGAAGAGGCAGACTGAGATGGGTGGGGTCCCCACCAAGGATAAGACGGTGCCCATTGTCAGCAGAAAGACGGGGGATCCTCTGAGCCTTCCCAAGACTATCCCTACTACAGGGAATCTGCCTCCACCCCCCAGGGGTCCTCCTCCGTCTAGCACTAGAGGCTCCCGCTCTCCCCCACAGTCGCACCATTCCTTCCGGCCATCAAATGGATTCTCGGAAGAGAAATGAGAGGGATGGAGAGCTGGGACAGGGACAAAGGAAGCTGCAGAAGGTCGGGGATGTTCCTCCTCGGACTATGACTGCCCCTACTGTGGCCTCAGCTTCTTCTCCCCCTGTTGGGGGCACACTCTGCTCGGTTGCTTATCCAGTGGCCTCCTTGACTACTCGCGAGGAGACTCTGGCGGTTAGGAAGAGGTTATCCGAGGTGACTCCCATCACCGGGGTGGATATCTATGCCCGGAACTCTGCCAATGCCTCCGTGGGGATCGGGCTGGCGAACCGTCTATACTCTCCGGACTTCTATAAAAGCATAGTTGTCGAGGAGAATGCCTCTGCGCTGGTGGGGGATATAGGCCTCGCTCTGACCGAGGTAGATGCTCGCTTGATCTAATCTTTTGGCTTCACAATTTCTTTCACTGTATAACTTTTGATCTCTCTGCCCGCAGGTGAGTAATAAGGTGCTGCGGCTGCGGGAAAGCTGTGACACTCTGACCGCTGAGGTGGAGAACAAAACTTCCATCTTGGCGGCCAAACTTCGGGAGCTGGATGAGGCTCAAACAAGAATTGGGACCTTGAACTCCCTGCTGGAGGACAAGGAAAAGGCCTTCACTCAGAAGGAGACCGATTTGAAGGGCTTCCAGGAGAGGGTGACCCAGCTCGAGAAGGACCTTCAGAGGATAAGGGGTCAGCGGGATGAGCTCCGCGGGCACAAGAACGAGTGGGAGCCCAGGAATAAAGAGCTCACGGCCGAGTGGATCTTGCTGCCAAGGCTGATCTGGAGGCTTTGGGGAAGAAGGTGGACGAGCTGTCCGATGAGCTGCTCCCCTACAAAAGGATGGAGGCAGAGGGGAAGTCCGCCCTCGACGATGTCCGCAAGGAAGCTGTGGAGGAATACAAGAACTCCCAAGCTTTTAAGGACTGGCTCGTTGCTGAAAACCTGGCTCAGTATGAGGCTGGGGTCCGGACACAAATTCGGAATTTTGCGGCCACGGGCAAGTTCACCGTGCAGGAGTTGGCCTTGATTGGCTCGCTTGTTGCTACGGATGATGAATGCTTGCCCGGGCATGCATTAGTTCCCTTGTCCGAGGACGAGGTCAAAGGTTTGGAGCTGTCCGCCGCGGCCTCTTTGCCTCCTGTGGCAGAAGTGACGGCCCTTAGCCTGATCGCCGATTTGGATGAACTTCGATTCGGGGAGAACCCTATATTATTGGGGGATGCCTTGGCTCAGGTTCTTCCAAATGGGCCTGCCCTAGGAGATCTTTTTCCCTCGCGGGCAGCTCCTGCTCCAGCCTCTACTGAGCCCATCTCTGAACCTATAACAGAGATTCGGATGACCAGTCTTCCTTCCCCAACTCCAAACTCAGAAGCGGGCACAGAAGGTGCGGCCAGAGAGACTGTAGATGCGGCCAAGGACCAAGCTCCCATAGTTTAGGATTTTTTGCTTTTTTCTTTCTGTAATAGCTCATAGGATCCTTGTAATTATTTCTCAGTAATAGAACCATTTTTCAAACTGTAACTATTCTTTTTAATTACTTGTCTTGTAGGCTGCTTTGAGTGCTCGCAATTTTGAAGTACCTTAATACTTGTCTTCTTGCTCTTTCTCTAGCTTTTTTGACTTGTAATTAAACTTTATACTCTCCTTCTGCGATCAAAAGCTTAATAGGCCCTTTGCCCGCATTTTTTTAGTTTTCCTAACTCTTTATTCAAAATCACTTGGATTTTTCGTGAGAGTCAGCCTTATTCATCTGCGACCGTATTTGTTTTAGCCTTGCGGCAAAGTTAGGGGTCTTGACCCCAGTTCATCTATTTGGCTTTGTTAAAACGCGTTTGATCACTGTCATCCATTTACACTTATTCCCAGCCTTGCGAGCCATGGTGTAAGTCAAAGGCAACCAAGGCAAGCTACCTTCAGAGGGCATGCAGAGTGTGGCCGTGAAGCTATAGTCCGCGCAACAGTAGGTAGGAGCATATTTAGCATAGCGGCCCTTTAGCCTACTGGCATCTGTATCCACTAACGGTGGTTCACGCTTTTTTGACCCTTTATTCAAAATCACTTGGATTTTTGTGTGAGGGTCTCCTTCGCGATCTGGTAACGGGCTTATATGTAGGCCTTTGTTACATACAGGCATACGAGTAACGGCCACCTAAGGCCTTCGCGCATTTAGTCGGGGACAAGGGCCTTGGCCTTTGTCCTCGCTTGCATCTATATCCACTTATTCCTGGTGGCGTCACGCGAGCAGGACAGTGTATCCTCCCCGCGATCTGAGCACGAATCGTAACGGATCTTTGTACTCATATAGGCGTGCGGACCCTAAAGATCGTTGCGCATCAGTAGGTACGGATTGTAATGGATCTTTGTACGCATACTGGCATCCGCTTGCGGGCATCCACTTTAGCTTTTGAGGCTGGTGGGAATAGGTTTTTTGCATCAAAATATGATGAAACATGATGATAACTTCCTTTATATACACAGTCTATACTCCTTCCAAAAAATTACAAAGACTTTTAAAAGAAGTATCTCTTAAGGTGGTCGCTGTTCCAAGCGTGCTTAAGCTCTTCTCCCTCTTTTGGTCACAATATGTAGGTGCCCTCTTTGACTATCTTTGTGACCTCATATGGACCTTCCCATTTCGGGGACAGCTTGTTGAAACCAGGTTGGGTCCCTTGGACCTCTACGCTTAGTACCCGGGCTCAACCGAAAAGCTCCTCTTATTTACTCTCTTGTCATGGTGCTTCTTCGCTTTCTGCTTGTAGTTCATCATTTTTTCATTTGCCTGTATTCTCCTTTCCTCGAGATCGTCCAGGTCACACCTTCTGTTTGTCTCATTTTGAGACTCATCGAAGTAGGTGACTGCATGCGAGGGTAGGGCTACCTCCACCGGAGCCATTGCCTCGACCCATACGTGAGCGAGAAGGGAGTTTCTCCTGTTGAATTTCTTATTGTGGTGCGGACAACCCATAATGCAATGGAGCTCGTCCAACCATCGTCCTCCTCGTCCCTCCAAGTTTTTCTTTAGGGCGGTCAGGACTAGCTTGTTCGCGGCCTCAGCTTGGCCATTTCCCTGAGGATAAGCAACTGCGGCCTGACGGTGTTGCACCTTCATTCTCACACATTCAAGGCGGTGAATTTCGCGGAGAACTGGGTGCCATTATCGAAATTATTGCTCGGGAACCCCAAATCGGCAATAGATGTGGTCGTGGACAAAGCCGATGGTGTTATCCTCGGAAATAGTGGCTAAGCCCTTTGCTGCCGTCCACTTGGTAAAATAATCCACGGCCACCACACGATACTTAATGTTCCCTCGAGCAGTTGGAAATGGTCCAATGAGATCAATCCCCCACGTATCAAACAGCCACGATGGTACAACCAAAGTCTGCCTGTTGATGGTAGTGCGGGGATGTCTGCAAATCTCTGGCACTTATCACACTTTCTCACATACTCTTGTGCATCCCTTCTCATCGTGGGCCAAAAGAATCCTTGAAACTTGATCTTGTCTGAGAGGGTGAGAGCACCTGGATGTCCGCCACAAACTCCTTCATGGACCTCGTAGAGTAAGTTGGTGACCATGTGAGTTTTGACGCATCTGAGTAAAGGCTTGGTGAATGATCGCCGAAAGAGTACCCCATCGAGGACGAGGTATTTCGCGGACACCGCTCTGATGGCTCTAGCCTTTACTGGATCCTCGGGGAGGGTCTGCTTCTCGATGTAATCCTTCATTTCATCTACCCAGTCCCTTACTTGATCCTCAATATTGTTTATCTGAATCCGATCTATAGCAGGTCTCTCTGTGAATTCAATCTGGCAGTCTGCCTCTAATTTATCAATTTCTTGATCTGTTATTCTGGAGAGGAGGTCTGCTTCCACATTGTCCTCTCTCATGACTTGGTTTAGCTCATAGTAGGTAAACTTTTTGATGAGGGTTTTTGCAAGCCCGCAGTACTGAGTTAGCACTGGGTTGATAGTATCATACTCCCCCTTAATTTGATTAACTATGAGCTGAGAATCACTGTTGATCTCTATGTTTTGCACTCCCAAGTCTCTTGCTAATTCCATGCCTGCTATGATCGCTTCATACTCAGCCTGATTGTTTGATGCTTCGAATTTGAACCTCAAGGCCCTCTTAAATGTCTCCCCGCAGGGTGCGATCAGAAGTATGCCCGCTCCACTTATTAACTTGCTCGCTGAGCCGTCCACGAATAAAGTCCATATTACTTCCGGGCGCTCCTTTGGTTGCATAGTTTCAGTGCTCGAGCTTTCTAGGTCATCTTCTGATTCTGCTCGCTTTCTTTTTCCGAGGTCGCTGTCCGCCAATTTGAATGATGATTCTACTACAAAATCAACTAAGGCTTGCGCTTTGATTGTCTTTCTCGGGGAGTAGGTGATCTGGAACTCAGTGAGCTCTATAGACCAAGCTAGCATTCTCCCCGAAGACTCTGGTTTGTGTAAAACCTTTCTAAGCGGAGCCTCAGTTAGTACAGTTATAGGATGTGCAGAAAAGTAGGCTCTTAATTTTCGAGCAGATACAAGCAAGGCGTAAGCTAACTTCTCTATATTAAGATAACGCCCTTCTACGGCGGACAGTGCATTACTTACATAATAAACTGGTTTTTGGGAGTTATTCTCCTCCCTTACAAGAACAACAGCTACTGCCAGATCAGCAACTGCTAGAAACAGAAAAAGCTCTTCCCGGCACCGGCCGCTGAGAGAGGGCCGCCCGAGGTATGTTTTGACTTCTTCAAAAGCCCGATGGCACTCGCTTCTCCATGTAAATTCATCAGCTCTCTTCCCCCCTTTGAGAGTTTTGAAGAAGGGGAGGCATCTCTCTGCTGACCGCGAGATGAAGCGGCAAGTCGTGATGCGGCCATTGAGCTTTTGAACATCTTTAACGCAAGCAGGAGGTTTCATGTCCAATAGGGCTTGGATTTTTCTCGGGTTAGCCTCTATCCCCCTTTGATTGACCATGAATCAGGGAACTTGCCCGCTTTTACCCCAAAGGCACATTTGAGGGGATTTAGCTTCATATTGTTACGGCGCAAGTTCAGGAAGGTTTCCTCCACGTCGAGCTCGTGGGAGTTTTCCTTGGTTTTTATCACCATATCATCTATATAGGCCTCGAGATTTCTGCCCAGCTGGTTTTTGAAGACCAGATTGACCATCCTTTGATATGTGGCTCCTGCATTTTTCAGGCCGAAGGGCATCATTTGTGTAGCAGAGGTTTTGCACGCAACGATGAAAGCTACAGAGCGGACATCCTCAGGAGCCATTTGGATCTGATGGTAGCCGGAGTATGCATCAATGAAGCTTAACACTCTGTGCCCGGCTATAGAGTCCACCAATTTATCTATGCGAGGAAGAGGGAAACAGTCTTTGGGGCATGCCTTGTTGAGGTCCGTGAAGTCAACACACATTCTCCATTTATCATTGGATTTCTTGACCATCACGACATTGGCTAGCCATTTGGGGTAGGTAATTTCCTTGATTATCCCCGCTTTTAGCAATTTTTCCACCTCTTCCTTGATGGCAATCTCTTTCTCCGGGGAGAAGTATCTGGATTTCTGGTGGATGTTCTTGAAGGATGGGTCATCATTGATTTTATGGAGGATCACGTCCTCGCTGATTCCCAGCATATCTTCCACCCTCCAAGCGAACACATCGCAATTTGCTCTAAGGAACTCGATGAGTATCCTTCTCTCCTCGCTGTGAATTTCCAGGCCTACCTTAACAGTTTGCTCGGGGAAGTGGGGGTTGATTACCACCTCCTTGAGCTCGTCGTTAGGTTTTAGGTCACTGATTTCTCGGTTGTGCAAGGAGTCAATAACAATGGTAGGGGGGTTGACTTGAGCTCCAGTCAATGTTGCCAAAGAGTATATGATATCTCGGTCAATTTCCCCCTCTATTCCTCGATCAATATACCCTCTCTCAACAGGGGCAGCCAACTGCTTCGATTTTCTGCTCATCTTGAGCTCCACCTTCGTGGAATGGAAAGAAAGCATGCCAATTGGTACGGGTGGCGGCGGGAGTGCAAGAGTTTTTCCCTCTATCAATTTGTCCTCGCCCCGTACTGGCGGGCAGGATGCCTGGCCTTTCTGTTCTTTCCTTTTTTCCTCCAGTGCTCGAAGGAATCTCCCGAGCTGGTTCTTGATGGTAGCAACCCCGCCCGGGGTGTTAAATTTCACCCTTTGGTGGGGACGGACGCAACTATTCCCAATTCGGCCTGAGCGATTCTGTGAGAATGGCATTGTATTGGGAAGGAAGATCGACCACCATGAAAGTTATCTTGGCCGTCTTCTGCATGGGTTTTTCCCCAATAGTTACGTCAAACACAATCGTCCCCTTTACTCTTACGGCGTGATTTGTGAAGCCCTCAAGCATGCCCGCGTATGGAAAAAGATGTGCTTCAGTCATTCTCATTCCTACCAACGTGTGGTAGTAAAGTATATCGCGGCGGCTCTGTATCTATTAACACTCGACCTATGTTTGCCCGGTTGATTCTCATTCGAGGGTAAGAGGTCGAGTGGAATGAAAAAGGGTGGAGGCAAGTTCACTCCTTTTGAACCCAATTTCTGCTCTTCTTAGGAGCCATTGCGGGGATGGAGAAAACCTTTTCCAATGTCCGGATTTGGAGGGAGAGCTGTTTGTTGGAGGGAGGTTCTTCTCCAATGAAGTTTATGTTGTAGTCTCCACCGTCATCCTCAAAATTGTCTCTTTCCACCCTCTCGGGATCACGAGGGTTTCGTGCTCGCTGCTGGTTATTATTGGGGGCTTGGTTGTTTCCCTTGACCCATCGGGTGAGCTCCCCATTATTGATTCTCTGCTGGATTATTTTACTCAGTTGAAAACAGTCCTCAGTTCCGTGCCCGTGATCATTGTGGTACTCACAGAACTTTGCCCTACTCCTTTCATTTGGTTTTCTGAGCATGGGAGGAGGAGCAGGAAAGTCTGATGCCCGCATGATCACCGCTCTTGGCTCGGTGAGCTCAGTGTAGGCTATTTCTTCCATCTTCTTTCGGAGCTTATCCGACCCACGGCCTTTGTTTTTGCCCTGATTGTTAACGCGGGCAGGTTCTGGGGTGGTCTCCTGGACTTGGCTTATTCTTTCCTTGGCTGAAACTCGGGGACCGGGCGTGCTGCTCTCTTCGGCGGAAGCAATGGCAGAAGCCCTTTCATACATCTCCTCCACCGTTTTAGGTTGGCTGGAGGCAAAGTTCAATTTCAGGAAGGAGGAAGTGAGGCCTCCCTCAAAGCAAAGTCTAATATCCCCCTCTTCCAGATCTACTATCTCCTCGCTGACCTTTCTGAAGCGAGCAATGTAATCTTTTGTGGATTCAGTGGCGGCCTGCTTGACACGGACAAGATCTGTCTTTGGTCTGGCGGGCACACCTGCTCCAGCAAAGGCATTGAGAAAAATGTTCCTAAAGTGATTGAAAGAGTTGATGGAGCGGGGTTTAAGTGCCAGCATCCAGGATAGGGCCTTGCCCGTGAATGTGGCAGCTAGAGCTTTGCACATCACGGACTCGTCCTCGGAGAACAATGCCATCTGGCCCTCAAATCTACCCATGTGGCTCCTCGCATTCTTGGATCCATCGTATGTATCCATCTGGGGGGCTTCCCCTTCTGAATAGGTGCCCGGGCGATCTTGTCGCTGAAGGCATCCATAGTGCGACCACATTTCGAGCGGCCTTCATGGGTTTCCCACATCTTCGCATGAAATCAACGAACTCGGGGTTCTGTCGCCAACCTTCTGCTTCTTAGCTCGTGGATCCGCGGCCTTCCCTTTGGCCGGAGCCAAGGGTAATGCTTGGGGCCTCGCACGTTGGTTTGACTGTGCCTCCTCTCCAATCTCCTCGCTGTCCTCGACATGCACCACGCTGCGCTTAGCCGGTGTCCGCGTTCACGTTGGTTCAGCCCTTTTTGCCCCGCAGCTTGACTAGCAAGTGAATGAGCGGGAGCTCGTTGGGGAGAACCTTATGGACCCTTGTGGGAGCCGTAGCCCTCCATTGGCCTCTATTTCGCACATCTCCAGTTGTTGGTCAGCAATTGCCATGGCCTCAGCGACCAGCTTGGATTTGGAATCCAGAATTTCTTGTCTCCTTGTTATTTGCTCTGGGGAGAGAGGAGTGTTCATGGTGGTGTTTCTTGGGGGAGGTTGAGGAGTTTTGGGCTCTTGTTTAGGAGGGCCTGTGCTTTTTCGGCACGTATTTGGTGCGTGAGTTGGTGTATGGCCCTTTGACCAGGAGAGAGGGTGTTTGGTGGCTGGGAACGTGCCCCCATTCTATTGAAAACTGAGTTTGGAGCCTTGCCTTTATTAATGACGGAGGGTGAGGCTTGATCATCCTCCTCCAGGGTCAAGTGACCCGCATTTTCCAATATTCTAGCCATATTGAAAGAAGATGATGGAAAAGAAGAGCCTTTCGGCCGAATTTGTTTAGGACACGTGAGGTGCCTTAAAAACAAAAGATTTTTAACGAGAAAACGAAAGAAAGTCGCTTCCGTGATGGAACCACCGATGACGCCACGGCTCTTGGGGTCGGGAGCGGTTCGGGATATCCGGCTAGGATATATTTGGTGGTTTGATGTACCTAGATCACAATACAAACAAGCACCGTTAAGGTCAAAGTTGGATGTTACTCCAACTTAGGCCCTCGGGTGTGAGTAAGAATCTTGAGTAATAAGGCTTTGAATACCTTTGGAGTGAGTGTGTGTTTAGGTTTAGAGAGTAATAGAGCTTACTCAATTCAGTATATGGAACTTACCTTGCCCGAGGGGTAAAGGCCTTCTATTTATAGGCAATGAGACGGTGCTTAGTTGATGTAAGCAATGAGATCGGCCCTAGGGGCACTTTGGTATTTGACCATTCTACACGTGTTCGCAGGCTAATTGGTCCTGCCGGGGAGGGAACATTGGTGTCAGGGGACATGGTTGAAAGTGACATGAGCCGTGTAGCCGGCTTAGTGCATTAAATGGAATAGTAGGCGTCGGACTGAGCCGCATTGAATGCGTTATGGGGAGCCGGCAAGTGGCTGTCGAGCCGGTGGTGACTTGCTCGGTAAGGCTTGACATTAGCAGGAAAGCAGATATGTGCCCACGGTCAACGTTGTGCCCGCGGTCAAAGATATATGACGCGAGCACGGTTGATGCGGTCATGACTCATGCGGGCACGGATCCAGCGAGCAGGGTCCCAATGGTCCTCGATGGGGACGATGCGAGGAGGGACGCGGTCTTGACCACAAAGGCCTATTTGTCCGCGGTCTTCCCTCCAGCGGTCTAGGAACTGTCACGTCACTGGTTCCTTGGACTAGACCGAGCGCGGGCCCGGTCCAGTAGATTCGGGCTCATCAAGTCTTTTATTTAATAATATAAAGATGATGAATTGCTGCTCTCATTATCAATTAAAACTGGACACAAAAAACGTATAAATAATCCAAAGTTTCAAGTTAATTTTCGATGGTCAACTAGAACATTCTCAAATAAAAACTTAAGTATATTATCATGCATATACATCGAAGTCATTAATTAGTAACAAACCAGACAAAAATTAAGAGCAAAATAAATATTTCAACAAGACAACATAAAATTAGCCCTAAACCATTCCTCTTTTTTTTTTTTTTTTTTTTTTTTTTTTTTCTCCATATTTTTTGACAAGGTCAATTCTTAGAATGATACAGTGGACACACGTCTTGGTCTCACATTAACGTTGAGGGGATTTTTCATCTCACACGACAGCCTCAACACTTCCGACAAGTCAACCCTCTCCTGTTGACCACATCTGCCCCATTCAAACTCATGTAAAAGCGTCGCCACCCAAAGGCTGACCGTCGTCATCCCCAACGTCCTCCCCGGGCAAGTCCTCCTGCCCGAACCAAAAGGCGCTAGTCTCAAATCAGACCCCATCATTGAAAACTCAAACCCATCTCCCTCACCGTTCAGGAATCTCTCCGGCTTACCAAAGTGGTCTTGGCCCAATGGTATGTTGGTGGCCTCGAAGGGAGGTCACGGCTCGATTCCTCGAGGGAGTTTACGTAGTTTAATCTAACTTGGTTCGGGGTCGCTGGAGCCTTAAGGTTCTGTCACATCCGATTAAGGAAAGCAGCATTCTTGAGCTTGTATCCTCGGTGTGGGGAGTTCGAATCTTGCGAGGAGCAGGAGCGGCCAATTGATGTTGTAAGAGTGATGTAATTGCCTCGCGAAGCTTGGAACGGCCAATGGTGATGTAAGAGTGATGTAAATGCCTTGTAGGAGAGGCTCCTCGGGGCTCTGAGTATAAGGGATCTTGCCATCCCTGGCCGCATAGGCGCATTCCGCGATTTACCTCCACCAAGATATCTTGTGGGGCCAGACTGCGATGGTCAGGGATTAGTCCGTCTAACCCGGTATCAAAAAAAAAAAAAAAAAAAAAAGGAATCTCTCCGGCTTAAACTCAAGTGGGTCCGACCACACCTCTGGGTCCCGCGTAATTGCCCACATGTTTACCATTGCTGTGGTACCCGCCGGCACGTAACACCCGTCCACGACTGTGTCTGTGATTGATAATCTTGACCATGAGAGAAGTGGGCCCGGTGGGTGTATCCTCAGCACCTCCTTCACCACCGCCTGTAAGTAGACCATCTTAGTGACGTCAAATTCCGTTACCCCACGTGATTTCCCGACGACCATGTCCAGTTCGTTTTGAACCGTTGATTGGACATCTGGATGAAGTACCATCCTCGCTAGGACCCACTCTATCAATACTGCCACCGTATCTGTTCCTCGGAATATCATTTCCTGTACAAAAATGGAAAAACAACCATGAGTATATATCCAACTCCAACCCCCCATTTTGGTTAAGAAATAAAGTCCATCCTTAAAGATTCGTCAACAAACAAATTAATTCTTCAAAAATTAAGGAACTATTCCATAAATTGTCATTTAAATATTTTTGGTCATGAAATAAAGATATCATCAATAATTTCACACTACATTTTAATAAAGTGCTGTCTAATTGTATGTAGTTAACCACACATTCAATTCAAGAAAAAGGTCCAAAATGGTAAAAAGAAAGACTAAAATAACACACTTTTGTTGTAAAAAAATGGCTTTTTTATGACTACTTAATAATTAGAGGTGTACTCCCTCCGCCCACATAGTTACTTCACAGTTACTATTTGCACAGGAATTAAGGAAAATAATAATGATATAAATGTTGTGAGTGTAAAAGTAAAATAGGAGAGAGAATGAGTGGAGGGAATAGTAAATTATAATGATATTGTGAGTATTAAAATAATGTAGGAAAGAGAATGAGTGGGGTAGGGTTAATATTTTAATGATATAAACTTTTCATTTTAAGTAAAAAACAAAGTGTGAAGTATGTATTTGGACGCTCAAAATAGAAAGTGTGAAGTAAGTATGTGGACGGAGGGAGTAATTGTCAAAATGGCCACATCACGTCCTAGCTAGCTTAAGTGTACAAGTGTTCTTTTCAGCTACATGAATATTTCAACAAAATAAAATAAAACAATAATAATAAAAATAAAAGAAGACTTACCCAAAGAACTGCAACCATATCTGAGTCGGATAATTTCTCAACTCCTTGAAGAGACAGCAAAACCTGGACAAAATCCCGGTCCGCTTCCCTGGTTTGAGCTCTATGCTGGGATATAATCCGGCTAACAAATTTGTCCACTTTAGGAACAAGGTTAAAGCACCTGAACCGGATTTTCAGTAGGTCAAACTCGGCCAACCATGGCAGATGGTCAGACCAATTTAATTTACCCAAAAGATCATAACCTTCCTCAACTAAACCTCTCAGCCCTTCAGTTTCCACGTTGTAACTCTCAACCCCATACTTCTGTCCAAATATGGAACACATCATGTTATTCAAAGATGCCCGTTTTAGTACATCACGAACACAAATGTTACCCTGGATTTCATTAATAGCCGCCACCATTTGGTTACATATTTCCAACCTCTGTGGCTCCGAAAACTTGATTTGTTTCGGACAGAAGAGATGGGTGGCCGAGATTTTACGTAGGGTCCGCCAGTATACATCATACGGGGCGAAACCTATAGCCCTATTGAACATCAAACCATAGGCAGACTCCTTGACTGGGCGGTCCGCAAAAACTGAGCTATTGAGTATTTCTTTAGCAACGTCAGGTTTGCACGTAACTATGGCTCGTGTTTCGCCTATGCTAAAAGCCATTAGACTATTGGCATGACATGATTTAGCCATGGCTGCTATTTTGTGGTGTGCTAGACCAACCATGAGGTTCATGCTTCCAATAAAAGGAAACCCTCTGGGGCCAGGTATTGGCTTAGCCATGGAAGAAGCTGATCTTCTCCATTTATGCTTACCCCAAGCTGGACCACCAGGATGGGCCCAATGGATTAAAGCCATGATAAACCAAGCTAGGGAAACAACGGAAACGAGTGAGATAAAGTTGGTCGAATGGAGGGATTTGCATTTGAAGGCAAGAGCAAAGAGCCATAGACTTTCTATATCAGTTCTCATAGTGTGTGTGTGTGTGTGAGAGAGAGAGAGAGAGAGAGAGAGAGAGAGTATAAGAAGAAAAATAGAAGGTTTTTTGAGTGAGTTTGTGTGTGTAAATTGGAGGAGACATTAGTGGGTATATATAGGAAGATAAGAGAACCGTTATATGGGCAAGTAGGACCGTATAACTGAACTAAAAATAGTCTTACTACTCGTTATATGGGCAAGTAGGACCGTCTAACTGAACTAAAAATAGTCTTACTACTCCTACTCCTGCTCCTAATAGAATAATTCATACTTTCTTAGCGATCGAATACAACCATGTGTTATAAAATAGTGCCCAATAGATTGAGCACAATGAAAAATGTGCTCAAGTTCTAAATACAATGTAGGGAATGAGTTTTCTTACCTATAATCGTTATTTCCTTCTAGACATAGTCGCTATGTCGATCGAGATCACATAACGTCCTAGGTCTCATGACTATAGGGCGACCATGTAGCCATGCTAGATCGATAAGGGCCTAAACCTAGGTCGACCACTACGACATCTACCACAATTGAGCTACACAAAGTGACAAAGGGAGTGGGTCTCCATTACCTTTGGCGACTTCTCATGCCCGGTATAGTCTCTATGTCGACCAGCACCATGTGATGACTATGTCGAGGACCACTTCTCCCCGACATACGTCCAGTATCACACTTACAATTCTAGTCCAACAAGGATATCAAGGTATGATACTATCTCCTACTCCTTTCAATACAAGCCATAAATCACAATTTTCTTTTAACGCATTCTTTGACTCTGAACTATTCTCAATTGATGAGAATAGTTAAGTCCACCACATCCCTGCATAGGTCCACAAGGAGGAGGAAGTAAGTAGCTTCTCTCCTAATGTGTTAGCTGGAAGTCAGGCAGCCCGTGAACAAACCTTGGTGAACAATGGGAGAATCGATAACTGTGAATCCGAGAGACTCCTCATTGACTCGGGGGCCTTCGGGGATATTTTGTGCTACTCGACGTTCTATAAAATGAACTTGAAAGATATCATGCTTGAGCCATACTCTGGTAGGTTGGAAGGATTCATTAACCATAAGGTCAATGCCATGGGGACTGTCGACTTATTACTTGAAATTGGTGAGTACCCCTTCCGAGCGGAGGCCATAGTAACATTCGTGGTCATGGACTTAGGAAGTGACTACTATGCCATCTTAGGCATTCCAAGCCAAGGCAAACTTGGGATGGTTGCCACCCTTTCTCACCAACGGGTTAAATTTCCAACTCCGGAGGGAATTGGATGTGTGAGGGCAACTCCCAAAGACTTATTGTAACATGTTATGAAAACGAGAAAAATGGCTAGAAAGATGGAAATTGACACGCTGGAAGAAAATCTGAAAATTTCTAAGTCGGTAAAGACGACCAACACCAGCTCTAGGCTCCATTTTATTTTTGAATCCGAGGATGAGGAGCACATGATTCTTGACATTCATGAAAGGTTGGAAGAAGCATAACCCACAAAAAAAAAAGGGGAACGGCGAAGTGGTTCAATGCCACAAATGGGTCCAGATCCATCACTTCTGATGACGGTGGTAAGTTACATTTAGACCACCACATAACTACCAGGAAATATACACTTGATAATTCTGAGGCTATAATTCTGTCCGTCCTCGACATAGCTCCTCTGCTCGACGTCGGCCAAAACTCGGGGGCTGACCAGGACATATTACCAGGTCATGAACAAATTGGTCAAAATTGAAGACCTGGACTTAAATGATGACGAGGGGAGGACGCTTAGAAAAATTATCATTGAAACACTGAAATTTAGAGACGGGCCAGCAATGAAGCCCGTTGACAAGTTAGAAGAAATAACACTCAATACCGACTACCCGGAGCAAAGAATAAAAATTGGAGGGCAGCTCTCCCCTGAAGAAAGGGAGGAGGTCATCGCACTACTCAAAGACAACCTTGAAATCTTTGACTGGAGAATCGAGTACATGAGGGGAATAAAGGAAGAGGTGGCCGTACGTCCACAGGTTGGAGGTCAACCCTTCCTGTGAGGACCCCGACCCGGAACCTACACGTGTCCCGAGCTGGGGCGTCCTCAAACTAACCCAAATTTCCTTTAATTTAAAACTTTTATTCAACTTTCAAATATAAAAACAATTGTTAAAAACCATTTCAAAATATCTCTACACCTTTTCACCAAGGAGCAATAGTTGACTAACTTAGGAAATAAGAAACGGTTTTAATTACAAAAGGCCTCGGTTATAACATAAAGTAAAGATTTATAAATACAATTCCACAAATGAATTATACCAACGTACTCTTTCTATACCAACCTAATCATACCCCGACACTTCCCACAATATAACTTCCAAACTCCTCACCGCCCTTACTTGGCTGGTCCACCTGTCTCGGAATCTAAAACAGTAAAGGGAGAGGGGTGAGAATAAATCTCAATGAGCTATTATGAATGCAGCAAGATGCCAAACAAAGTGCAACACATAGCATGGTAGCACATAACACTTTATGAAAGCGGTAAACACATTACGTTACCTCAATTTACCTTTTCCCGTCTGAACAATAAGTCGTACAACGTGGGAGTAAAACTCCACTCTTTGGTGAATTGCCTCCAGCACATTCACCTCTTATAGGACCCATACCCCAGAGATCCATATAAGAAAAGATACCTATAATAGAGTATCCAAAATAATATCGTCCCTCCATACAACAATCGCAACAGGTCTGTAAAGGCTTCTTCATGCTCAATACAGTCGTTAGCGCGGCCCACTCCGTGGCCACGAGGGGAAGGGTCACCGGTATGATGTACCTTCAATCACTTATAGAACAAATCCATAATTGATTGAATTCCATCATACCCACCCGAACATAAACACGTTCAAGCACATAATAGATACTTGAAATAAATCCACAAAACGGGATAATAATATAACAACATGGTAATGTATACTCATGCCAATCAATACCATAATGCAACATTTAAGTAATACACTATGCATAATACCCTTAACGAGTATACATTCAAGTAAGGTATCCATATAACCACATAATCCACGGGATACAATATATCAATACCAAATAATCCACAAAGGGGATAAACAATATATCCACATGGTAAAATATACTCATGTTCAACCAATATCATAGTACAACATTTATTTAACACACTATGCACAATATAAACAATGTATATGAACTCAAGTAAGGCAAGGAAGTATCATTAATCCATCCTACACGTTCATTATACAATAATACTTAGCCTCTTTAAGGGTCTAAGTTGAATCTACCAAGTTGGAATCATAATTGTCTAGTTACCAAACTAGGTTAGCTAACGTTTTCCAGGCAACAATTAAAGTACTTCCACTATTCCATCTTGATCACTTAGAATGTCATTGTGAAGCCAAAGTATTCTACTTTAATCTAGGTTAAAGAGATTTCATTTTGGTTCGAGTTTGATTAGGTTTGAACAGCTCTAAAGTTGATACCTTGAAACCGAGGCCAGGGCACGACTCGTCCCCCAGGGCACGACTCGTGCCCCTTTGACCCCTCTCTGATTCTGGCGTCCCCTCACTGGTCACGACTTCCCTTTATCCAAGGCACGACTCGTGACCCTCACATGGCACGACTCGTCCCTGAGGTCACGACTCGTGCCCTCGGCCCAGAAATGGTAAAACAGCACAATCAACAACAATCTCTCAAAATCCCAAAGTTCCAACCAAAGGTATCCTAAGTGATGAACCTAAAGGGCATTTCCAACTTTGGTAACCTCAATCTACTCATTTAGCTCCTTGGAATCATGTCTTAACCCTAGATCAATCCAACATCCATAAACCATAATATTTCTATAAAACTAACAAGGTTCTCAATCATCACAATCAATAGAACAACCACAATAACATTTATATTTATGATCATTCAAGGAAAGATAAGGGTCATAATAACTCACTTACTAAGCCATGTAACCCAAAATGATTAAATCTTATATCATTTACCCTTTGAATCACTATCCATTTCACTATCACTTTCCAAGTATAAATTTCTTAATTTAGTTAACCCAAATAACATAAACCTAGATTATTCTTACATAATTTCCAACCCCTTCACTAATACATTTCAAGTTAAATTCCTTTAACTAACTTCACCCATTTCTCACAATCAAATCAACCTCTAAGAACCATAACATCCTTCCATGAGATAAATCAATTTCTCAACTTCCAAGAAGATTTCTAAGGCATTAAACAATCATTTAAATAACAATAACAACATCAAATCATTGATGAGCATACAAAGAAAGGAAGTCATAATAATTCACTTTAAAATGGGAGATGGATCATGGATTTCTTTAGCTTGAAGAACTCCCCTTGGTCTCCCGATTCCAAAAGTGCTCTCGGATCTAAAAATGGAGAAGGATTGATCTTGGTAGGAGCCTTGGAAGATGAAGCTTCAACAATGGCTTCCATGGAAAGTTGAGAGAGAGAGAAAGGGAAGAAGTGGAAGATGAAGAAGGAGGAGAGGAGTATAAATGTGGTAAAGGAAAAGAGGGGGAGGGGGGGCCGGTTAGAAGGAGGAATTTAGGGAGGATTTTTAGGGGATTTGTCCCCTACTAAAATTACTCCCTACCACAACTCTCTCATTATTTTTAAATTAATTCTCCCAACCCAACATTTTATTTGTCCAATTTATTACCACTCCATTTTATTACTTTATTTATTTCTACTTATTATTTTTCCTTATCATTCTATCCTAATATAAGAAATTTACAGATAGAAAATAAACACATAAGGTTGATATTAATATTACAAGTATATAATGTTATATTAAAATTGTGTCTAGGGTTAGGGTCGTTACACTCACTTCCCCTTAAAGAAAATTCGTCCCGAATTTTAAAAAGACTTGCCTAAATGTTCAATCCGCCTCGGTTACTCATGCATACCTCAGACTCCAATTCCCATATAGTCTCTTCAATTTGTGATTCTTTCCCCAAAATTTTCTAATTCTATTAATAATATGATATTACCACTTAATGATCCAAGTATACTATACGAATATCACTAACACGAATTTTCCGATCTCAATGAAAATATAAATAAATAAAGTAATACAACTTAGGTCACTAAATACATTACATTATCACATTAAAACTTTAAATACTCTATAAGTTTCTCCAGGCCAGTCTATAAGTCAAACCACCGACCTTTCCTAAACTTCAAATGGGTTATCAAACTTTGGCGCCACTTTATCTTAGGTCTTGCCTCTCCAATTTCACCCCAACAAATTAGAGATCGATATTTTCTTCCCAAACTATGCCTCATACGGTTTTATCTAAATGTTAGAATAACAACTACTATTATACGCACTCAACCCTTGGTAACCATACGTACTATTAACTATTAACATCCATTGTTCATGCCCGTAGCATCTCATCAATAACAAGTAATGATTCCTCAACTTTTTACAAGGTTAAACTTAATAGCATTCCTACCTTCCCAAAAGGATCTTCCAAATGATGTCTATCCAATCCCTCTAGTACTATGGGGTTTATACAACCAAACTATCTCCTAACATATACGAGGACTTATCAATAAATATCTCATGATATAAACATCAAATAACTGCCCATGAAATAATAAATATGAACATGCTAATACGATCATGATTTCTATAAACGGAACACTGGTCGACTATATAACACAATTCAATGTTCCACTTATTTTCAGGTCCAGAGACAGATCAATATTCAAATCAAATGGTTGGCCGCCCACAACGGAGCCGTTCCAACTCCAAAACAAAAACCGAGTCTATTGCGACCGACACAATAACAACCCCACCATTTATCAAATCATTTCTCGGATCAAAACTTTAATGTAATCAATCACTACAGGGGGACTAGGTTGCCTTCTTACTTGCTTCTGTACAAACTATATCTTTAAAATAACCAATCTTTCGAAAATTTACAACATCTTTCAAAATTCCAAGGATAGATAAAATGAAATCAAATGAGACTCGAATGGTTTATTTATTTAAAACTGTCCCATACCAGTTTTAATTAACTAAACCACTCACACTTTTAAGAAATTTTCAAAAGATTGATAAGCTACCAAAAATAACTCGAGTGATTTAATTATCTACAACCGTCCCATACCAGTTGTAGATAGTTAAATTACTCACAGATTTTAATGTACACAAAAACGGTTCACCGACCTTATTAAATCAATTATTCCCGAAGGGTACAAATGCTCACACCGAAGTTCAACACACACTTTCAATTGTTAAAACACAATTAAACAATACCAACATAATATTCTTGTTTGACCTCTATTTATAGTATAGCCACCACTTATAATATTTATACTTAGTTAAATTCTTTATAAGAAAACAAAATCTTGCGATACTAATACTATCCCGATAAATAACACTTAAAACAATCATTAAGATTATAAACTAGGTAAATCATCCTCAAATTGCGATTACACCTTAATAGTACTGTAACTAACTTACCTCTCGATAACCATCAACAACTCAAAATTCACATAACGCCAATACCTACCGAACACCACACTAATTCCTCATATGAGTCACGCAACTAAGTCGACCTATAGGGTGAAATCATCCTCATTTTATTTACTCAACTAATGATAATCGTCTCTCAAAACAATCCAGATACATATATTATCAATTCCTGAAGTTGATCCTATAAGTCACCAATAACTACATCTATTGTACTTCTTCACATTTACCCTATTTACTTCTCTATAACCAATACACAACCCCAGACCAAAACGGTCATACTAGATACAAATGTTGTCTTAAGTATATCCTTACAACAAATATTCACCGCAATTGTAACACTCCGAAAATTTCAACTAATAACCATTTGGCAATCCTACTAGTTTCTAAAATCAGTCATACAAATCATCAACAAGGGATAACGAATACTTATTCTTCACAGTTACCTATTTGAGATCTCTCTAATCTATGAATAACCACCAAGTATCATCTTTTCTAAATACAGTAACAATTTATCCTTACTGAGAATCGCTAAGCTAGTTATCTTCTTTATCAATTAATTTCTTAAGTTGAATCATCGATTCCATCATCCCAATTTGTATACTCTATCTAGGGATCCGAATACCGAAATAGTGACTTATATCCACTCAGCTTCAATACCCTGGTATGATACCTGATGAAAACCCATTTTTGAAACTCACTTGAAAAACACCACTTAGTCAACTTATAGGGTGATATTACTTACAAAAATATCTGATTTCCTATTCAATTTAGTAGCAAGAATTCAATCAATCTCTCCTTAGAGAATACTTATAGCACCTAAGGCAAAGATATATTAGTTCCATAAGATCTCTTACTCGTGATAATTTATAACTCATATAATCTCACTTAGACTATCACTTTCAATACTAGTCTTCATATATCTAGTCTCCACCACGAGATACCAATGTATAAATACTCACGCAAATTATACAACCATAAACCACTCTTAATTAGGCCATAGACCAACTCTAAACTAAGAGTTCACCAATTCATTTACCACCGTACATGAGAGAACTCAAGGTTCTTTTGAATCAAGATAACTCACAACTCAAATAACCTTCAAATTCCTTAGGCCATACTTTCGACATTTATGCATATATGATAAAATAGCAATAATGACTCATCCGCCTCTACCACCCCCGGAGGCAAATCAAACATAAATAAGGAGACTCGCTTCTTGCGACAGTCCTCCCAAATCATAATCACCATGATAAACAATAATGATTCAGGGTACTCTCCCGTAGGGATAGAACCTCCAACACATAAGGCAACTTTTAGGCCAATTATGCAAATAAAAGATGAAATGTAATGCCACATGAGAACGAATGAACGAAGATTTATGAAAGTATGAATCCTAACTCCTGAGACAGGTAAAATACCTCAAATGATGGTGGGGAAATCTATCTTTCCAAAACTCACCTTTCCTTGATTCCTTGGTTGGTCAATATCATTTTCTGTCTTTGAACAATTCCTGCATTAAACTCTCGACGTCAGTTATCACACACTCTCACTCAGCTAGACTCTACCCGAGAACTCTAACCGAGCTCTGATACCAACTGTGAGGACCCCGACCCGGAACCTACACGTGTCCCGAGCTGGGGCGTCCTCAAACTAACCCAAATTTCCTTTAATTTAAAACTTTTATTCAACTTTCAAATATAAAAACAATTGTTAAAAACCATTTCAAAATATCTCTACACCTTTTCACCAAGGAGCAATAGTTGACTAACTTAGGAAGTAAGAAACGGTTTTAATTACAAAAGGCCTCGGTTATAACATAAAGTAAAGATTTATAGATACAATTCCACAAATGAATTATACCAACGTACTCTTTCTATACCAACCTAATCATACCCCGACACTTCCCACAATATAACTTCCAAACTCCTCACCGCCCTTACTTGGCTGGTCCACCTGTCTCGGAATCTAAAACAGTAAAGGGAGAGGGGTGAGAATAAATCTCAATGAGCTATTATGAATGCAGCAAGATGCCAAACAAAGTGCAACACATAGCATGGTAGCACATAACACTTTATGAAAGCGGTAAACACATTACGTTACCTCAATTTACCTTTTCCCGTCTGAACAATAAGTCGTACAACGTGGGAGTAAAACTCCACTCTTTGGTGAATTGCCTCCAGCACATTCACCTCATATAGGACCCATACCCCAGAGATCCATATAAGAAAAGATACCTATAATAGAGTATCCAAAATAATATTGTCCCTCCATACAACAATCGCAACAGGTCTGTAAAGGCTTCTTCATGCTCAATACAGTCGTTAGCACAGCCCCACTCCGTGGCCACAGAGGGGGAAGGGTCACCGGTATGATGTACCTTCAATCACTTATAGAACAAATCCATAATTGATTGAATTCCATCATACCCACCCGAACATAAACACGTTCAAGCACATAATAGATACTTGAAATAAATCCACAAAACGGGATAATAATATAACAACATGGTAATGTATACTCATGCCAATCAATACCATAATGCAACATTTAAGTAATACACTATGCATAATACCCTTAACGAGTATACATTCAAGTAAGGTATCCATATAACCACATAATCCACGCCGGATACAATATATCAATACCAAATAATCCACAAAGGGGATGAACAATATAGCCACATGGTAAAATATACTCATGTTCAACCAATATCATAGTACAACATTTATTTAACACACTATGCACAATATAAACAATGTATATGAACTCAAGTAAGGCAAGGAAGTATCATTAATCCATCCTACACGTTCATTATACAATAATACTTAGCCTCTTTAAGGGTCTAAGTTGAATCTACCAAGTTGGAATCATAATTGTCTAGTTACCAAACTAGGTTAGCTAACGTTTTCCAGGCAACAATTAAAGTACTTCCACTATTCCATCTTGATCACTTAGAATGTCATTGTGAAGCCAAAGTATTCTACTTTAATCTAGGTTAAAGAGATTTCATTTTGGTTCGAGTTTGATTAGGTTTGAACAGCTCTAAAGTTGATACCTTGAAACCAGGCCAGGGCACGACTCGTCCCCCAGGCACGACTCGTGCCCCCTTTGACCCTCTACGATTACGGCGTCCCCTCACTGGTCACAACTTCCCTTTATCCAAGGCACGACTCGTGACCCTCACATGGCACGACTCGTCCCTGAGGTCACGACTCGTGCCCTCGGCCCAGAAATGGTAAAACAACACAATCAACAACAATCTCTCAAAATCCCAAAGTTCCAACCAAAGGTATCCTAAGTGATGAACCTAAAGGGCATTTCCAACTTTGGTAACCTCAATCTACTCATTTAACTCCTTGGAATCATGTCTTAACCCTAGATCAATCCAACATCCATAAACCATAATATTTCTATAAAACTAACAAGGTTCTCAATCATCACAATCAATAGAACAACCACAATAACATTTATATTCATGATCATTCAAGGAAAGATAAGGGTCATAATAACTCACTTACTAAGCCATGTAACCCAAAATGATTAAATCTTATATCATTTACCCTTTGAATCACTATCCATTTCACTATCACTTTCCAAGTATAAATTTCTTAATTTAGTTAACCCAAATAACATAAACCTAGATTATTCTTACATAATTTCCAACCCCTTCACTAATACATTTCAAGTTAAATTCCTTTAACTAACTTCACCCATTTCTCACAATCAAATCAACCTCTAAGAACCATAACATCCTTCCATGAGATAAATCAATTTCTCAACTTCCAAGAAGATTTCTAAGGCATTAAACAATCATTTAAATAACAATAACAACATCAAATCATTGATGAGCATACAAAGAAAGGAAGTCATAATAACTCACTTTAAAATGGGAGATGGATCATGGATTTCTTTAGCTTGAAGAACTCCCCTTGGTCTCCCGATTCCAAAAGTGCTCTCGGATCTAAAAATGGTGAAGGATTGATCTTGGTAGGAGCCTTGGAAGATGAAGCTTCAACAATGGCTTCCATGGAAAGTTGAGAGAGAGAGAAAGGGAAGAAGTGGAAGATGAAGAAGGAGGAGAGGAGTATAAATGTGGTAAAGGAAAAGAGGGGGAGGGGGGGCCGGTTAGAAGGAGGAATTTAGGGAGGATTTTTAGGGGATTTGTCCCCTACTAAAATTACTCCCTACCACAACTCTCTCATTATTTTTAAATTAATTCTCCCAACCCAACATTTTATTTGTCCAATTTATTACCACTCCATTTTATTACTTTATTTATTTCTACTTATTATTTTTCCTTATCATTCTATCCTAATATAAGAAATTTACAGATAGAAAATAAACACATAAGGTTGATATTAATATTACAAGTATATAATGTTATATTAAAATTGTGTCTAGGGTTAGGGTCGTTACACTTCCGCTAAGCCTATGAAGCATAAGTGAATAATCTTTGCTAATGACAAGGAGGACGCCATCAAAGAAGAAGTACATAAGCTGCTAATGACTGGAATAACTAGAGAGGCAACCTACCGTGTTTGGTTCTCCAATGTCTTGATGGTCAAAAACCAAATGGGAAGTGGCGTATGTGTATAGATTTCACTGATCTCAACAAGGCCTGCCCTAAAGATAGTTACCCTCTCCCCAGAATTGACAAGCTGGTAGACTCCATTGATGGACATAGAACTCTTAGCTTCCTGCACGGATACTCTAGCTACCACAAGATTAAGATGGCTGAGAAAGACATTGAGAAGACGGTGTTCCAAGCAGCCGAAGGAATTTATGACTATACTATAATGCCCTTCGCACTACTAGAAGCAGGCCAATTATCTACGGAAATTTAAAGACGGACCGCGTCCGTCGGTATTACTGACGAAATTTTAAGCATTACTGACGGAATTTTATTTTCATTTTGGCGGGAATTTTTTTTTAAATTTTCATTTGAGTCCGTCGGCAAAACCTAAAAATCCGTCGGTACTGCCGACAGATAGTGTTCGTCGGTACTACCGACGGATTAATCCGTCGGAAAATGGGCATACCCTAGCCCCATTCCCATTCATTCCCCTCCCCGCCATTGTCGCCGCTTACTGGAAATTTCGCTCTCGCCGCCGCCGTTGATTCGCTCCCCTCGTTCACTCGGTAATATCTCTCTCTCTCTCTCTCTCTCTCTCTCTCTCTTGCTCTCTCTCTCTCTCTCGCGCGCTCTCTCTCTCTCTCTACATCTCTCTCACTTCTTTCACTTACTCCTTTTAATTGCTGGTTTTGATCTTAACAATTCAATTGAAGATGTTTCTCACAAGGTTAACACATTTTGTTAATCACAAATCTAGGGTTTTTTGTTTTTTCTGTTTAGATCGCCCTCCATGTACTCCTTTTTCAGTTTATTAATATCAATGAGCTCACAACTATTACAAACGTTGGCTGGGCCATGGAATTGGGAAAGTGGAATGCTTCTCAGAGAAAGCTAATGTAAGAACCCAAAGAAAATTTTAGACTTTTAATTAATTATTTTATTAGAGAAAAAAAATAAATTAATTAATGTAATTATAATTATTAATTAACTCTTAAGTAAATGGGCTATTTAAATTGAATGGGTTAAATTAAGTGGACTAGGTTTTGGGCTTGTGCAAAGGAAAGCCCAAGGAGGTTAATACCTACATTTAAATACCAAACCTTCCTAAAAATTCTTCATAATTTTCAGCAATTACCAAAGCAAAAGAAAAAAAAAAAAAATTAAAAACCCTAGCTAAGGGCGGCGGCCGGAAACTGCAAGGGGAGGAGGAGCAGCCGTGGTTGGTTCTTTGGGAAATCTTTCTTCACCAAAATTAAGGTAATGTCAAACCCTAACTTCTCTCTTTCGTTTCATTCAATTCGGAGCATTAGGGAATTAGTTATGATTTTTAGAAGAATTATAAGTTTTTAAACTTTTATTGTTCTTGAATGATTTTTGCAAGCTTTTAAATGTTAAATCTTGAGGTTAAATGAATTGTTTGAGGATTAAAATGATGGGGATTGAGTGTTACAATAATATGTTCATAACCCTAATCTGTTCTTGAGATTAGAATAGAAAGAATATAGATTTAATTCATTAAGGTGTTAATGGATGATTGATTTAAAAAGGGAATTAATTCAATTATTAGGTTAATGTTAAAAAATAAAAAGTGAAGAAAATCAAAACCATGAGATGGAGGAACCTGTTATGCTCGGCTGAAATCCTAGGCTAAATTGGGTGTGTTTTGGTTTAATTAATTAAGCTTTTGGTTAAGTATTAAAAGACTACAGTTAAGTTTCTAACTGAAAAAGGACTATGTTGAATAGTTTTAAGCCGAAACCGTTAAGATTATAACTGTACAGTCAGGAAATTGATGGAGAAGTTAACTGAAGGATTAAATTGTAAAGCTTAAAACTGCAGAAGGACCATTCTGTCATTAATTGAAAGTCAAGGGACTAAATTGCAAATATCTAAAAGTTGAGGGACTAATTTGCAAATATCTAAAAGTTGAGGGACTAAATTACAAATATCTAAAAGTTGAGGGACTAATTTGCAAATATCTAAAAGTTGAGGGACTAATTTGCAAATACCTAAAAGTTGAGGGACTAAATTGCAAATATTTAAAAGTTGAAGGACTGTTTGGCAAATACTTAAAAGATAGAGGACCTTTAAGTAATTAATCAAAAGTAGAAGGACTTAAGTAAAAATCCTAAAAGAGGAAAGTTACCTTAAAGTCAAGAATTAAGAAAAAGATGGAAAAGAGAACAATCCTAAATAAAGATCAAACCATAACTAGGGAATTACAAATCCAAGAATAAGGAAATTCCCAAATATGGAAAGCTTCCAAGAATAGAAACTTTCCAAACTTAGAAGGTTACTAAATAAAGAAAGGGTTTTTTCCCCTAAGGCCCTCCTGGACCAAATTATATTCCCCTTAAAGAAAAGATTTTTGTAAATCCCAAATACACCCCTCCGCCTAGCATGGGCGACCGCCCATCAACATTGGGCGACCGCCCATCAAAAAATAACCCCCTCTCTGCCTAGTAACTTATAAGACTTTTTAAAAAAGTCTTATAAGTAACTTATAAGACTTTTTTAAAAGACTTATACAAAAGTCTTATAAGTTTACTTATAAGACTTTTTGTATAAGTCTTTTAAAAAATTATAAGTCTTTTAAAAAAGTCTTATAAGTAACTTATAAGACTTTTTTAAAAGACTTTTTTAAAAAGTCTTATAAGTAACTTATAAGACTTTTTTAAAAGACTTAAAAAGTCTTATAAGTTACTCTTATATTTAATAAGTCTTATATAAAACTTTTTAAAAAAGTCTTATATAACATATATAAGACGCACCAACTCAAAAAACTGAAAATTATTAATAAGTCTTATATAAAACTTATTAAAAAGTCTTATAAGTAACTTATAAGATTTAAAAAAATCTTGTAAGTTAAAAAGAGTCTTATAAGACTATTTGTATAAGTCTTTTAAAAAAGTCTTATAAGTTACTTATAAGACTTTTTAAAAAAGTTTTATAAGTAACTTATAAGACTTTTTAAGTCTTATATATGTTATAAGACTTATTAAATATAAGACTTTTTAAAAAGTCTTATAAATTACTAGGCGAGTCTTATAAGACTTTTTGTACAAGTCTTTTAAAAAAGTCTTATTTATGTTATAAATAAGTCTTATATGTTACGTATAAGGCTTTTTTAAAAAGTCTTATATGTTACAGGCGGAGGGGGGTCATTTTTTTGAGATGGGCGATCGCCCTATGTTGATGGGCGGTCGCCCAAGCTAGGCGGAGGGGTGTCTGAGGAAATAACAAAATGTTGTTTCTTAGATTGGGTTTAAATCTCGCCCAAGGGGTCCTAGAGGAAGTGGGCCATAAAGAAAAGAAAGAAGTTAACGCATAAGGTTTAACTAAGTAGAGATAGTTAACGACAATGGGAGATACTAAGTTACTCTTACGTGGTTGTAGATACGCACGGGAAGAGCGGTGCAAGAAGCTAGCTAGACCAAGGTAAGGGATTACGTTCCTTTACTGTATTTGAATTCTTTTCCATTGAAACTCCTATACCTTCTTGATATAATTGGACTATCAAATGGCATGATAGTTATTTGTGAATAATCTGCGTATTTGAACGTCATTTGGAATTATCTATATTTTGTGATAATGTTGTTGTTCACAAAATATCTGAAGTTTGAAACTTGTCATATGCATACTTGTACCTCTGTATGCTATCTCTTTCTAGCATGTTTGTGGAACCACTTACTTGCTTAGAATGGACATGCCCAGTTAGAAAAGGCATTGTCAGAACTTGTCTAAGGACTTGTTCTTATTAGGGATTGCATGAGTGATCACATGACTTCTCTCAGGAATTGTCTGATTACAAGGGCAATTCTAGACCCCGAGCATATATATGTGACAGTACCGTATATGTTTCGACCCACACTAATGGCTTGATGAAGCTAGGTGTATTATTGTACCTTTGGCATTGAGGTTATAATGTACGTTGGAATTGACGGAAATTGTATGAATCCCTTTGAATCGTAGTGCCATATTTCCTTGAAGATTATTTTAAATGGTGTCTTGACTGTATTGTACCGCAGTCTATTATAAAACTAAATTGACCTATCCTTGTATGATATTATTGAAGTGTTCATTCTGGTCGTCTCTTCTTAGTACCCGAAGAGACATCGTATGAACTTACTGAGCATTCATTCGCTCACCCTTTCTCCCTTAAATTTTTCTTTCCAGGTCCTAAGTAGAAGGGAATTGGATTGGTCGCGAGAAGGGCGACGCTTGGAGAATAAGTAGGGTTTATTGAACAATTAGTTATTTCATTTGGTTGTAAGTACATTAATGGCTAGTGTGGTTTTACTAGCTGAGACAATAAGTAATTATTTTCGCTTCTGCAATTATTAAGTATTTATGGTATTTAATGACATTTATGATGTAATAGGGTTTTGTGGGTGGAAACCCTAATATTTTGAAGTTATATTTAATGTCATTGAATGCTCATTTATGTATGGAAAATTAGGGGTGTTACAGTTGGTATCAGAGCCATGGCTTTAGGTCTTATGGGAAATTAGACTTGAGTCCTTGGAGATAGTTAAATTGACCTTTAGAAATGTGAATTAGCCGTTCCACCTAGAACTAAGTAAACAAGGTTGGAAGAACAACTTACTTGTGTGGTTAGAGAATTATACTTGTGCCTTATTTTAAAGAAATATATATATTGTGTTTTGGAGCTAGACTAATTAAGTTCCTTGTCTAATGTTTGTAGGATCAATGGCACGAAGACCGATTAAGTCTGTAAGGTATAGCGCGGCCCTCAAAGAAACAATTGCAGCTAAGGATCACCGCATCAAATTGATCACTAAAGAGTTAAAGAAAGAGAAGGCAAAAGTAAAGGGTTTGCAGTACGCCCTCAAGGCAAGCAATCGAAGATATGGAATTTATGGAAGATAAGCTGGCTAAGAGTAACAATAAAGTCGAAACCGGGGAGATACATAATAGAATAGCTATCAGAGAATGGAACAAGTTAAGTGTGCAATTGCTAGATGAGCAAAGGCGAGTGTTTAATCTCGAGAAGCAACTAGATGAACAAGAGCGACGTGAACTGCAGTCAAGCTGCCAATTGCATGCAGAGAAGCTAGAGATTCAAGCTAAGTATGATGAGTTAGCAGCCAAACATGAACAGTGTGGAATCTAGAGGCCAAGTGAAGGAACAGAGAGGACGAATTGATGAACAATCAGAAATCCAGAGGGTTATTTTATTTAAGTTAATTCAGAATAGTCTAGTAAAATTTTTGTTTTTCTAGTTGAGATTAAAATTTTCTTTCTAGCAGAAAGGATTTTAGACAGTCATGTTCTTTTAGCAATTTAGTATGAATGAAAGGTTTAGTTAATTTTACTATTACTAGTACCAGGTAAAATAATTAACTATTCCTTATAAAAAAAAGCCAGAAGTTTAACTTGTTGAGAAACAACAAGAAAAAAAACATAGACCAAGTGAAACGGCCTATGAAACCATGGGGCGAAGTAAGACGACCATGGGGATAAAAGTGAAACTAGCCAAGTGAAACGGCTTGTGAAGCCATGAGTCGAAGAAAGACGACCATGGAAATAAAAAGTGAACTAGTCAAGTACAACGACTAGTAAGATAAAGTCAAACTAACTAAGAAAAACGTTAGTTGAAAAGTAAATTGTAAAAGTCTTTTGGAGACGAGAAATTATGTAACTGACCAAGTAAAAGGTTAGTAAGGTAATAAAAGTTAAAGTTTTCTGAGACGAAAAATCTCAAAGTTAACGAACCATCCAACGAACATTAAGTTCATAGTCTAGTACCAAAGGCCAATGATTATAACTTTCGTCTAGAGAAGACGTGAACCAAATCGTAGTCTAGTAAAATGACTAACAAATGAAAAGGAAAAAAAAAATATAGCGAGTAAAAAGCTAGCCCAAAGTGTAGGAAATCAATATAATAGACATGCATGTGAATGTATTGTTGTACCATAATCATTGTACGTGTCAATGAGATGAATTCGTATAACTGAAACAAGGCAATTCACAGATGTCGATGCGCACAAGATCAGGACAGAATGCCAACGACGGAAATGATAATAACAACAACAACAGTGGGAACGGGAATGGAGGAGGACAATTGGACCCGAATATGGCCAACCTTCTTCAGACTTTGACACAGACGGTGGCCGGGATAGGCCAAGCTGTAGCTGGACTGGCTCAAGCACCACCACCAGTACAGTTGCGCGACCCGTTAGAGTTGTTCCAGAGAAGGAACCCTGACACGTTCTCAGGTACAGAAAAAGAAAAGCCAGAGGACTGGATTAAGAGCACAGAGAGAATTTTCGGGACATTAACTTGCACAGAGGAACAGAAGGTGGTATTTGCGACTTTCATGCTAAGGGGAAAGGCACAGTCGTGGTGGGAGGCAGAAAAACGAGCTGCTGTGGCTCGTGGTGATGCGGCAATGACTTGGACCGCTTTCAAGAATGTGTTTAATGAGAAGTACTACCCTGCCAGCGTGAGGAATGCCAAGGTAGCTGAATTCTTAACTTTGGTACAAGGAAACATGACGGTGGCGGAATACGGTGAGAAGTTCACTGATCTGATGGAATTTGCTCCAAGGTTTTTCGATACCGAAGAGCAGAAAGCGAGGAAATTCGAAGCAGGACTAAGTGATCGGATCAGATACAGAATTACTCCATTAGCTTTGACAACATACTCTGCAGTATTGGATAGGGCCAAAATTGTGGAGAGGGAGTCGGACAGTTATCGCAGCCGGCGTGAGGAAAAAGGAAAGACAGTGTCCAAGGGATCAGATGGAGACAAAGGGTCAAACGGTAATGGGGAAAAGGATCATCACAACAATAAGAGAAAGGCGGTGGACGATAATCGTGATAAAGGCAGTTATGGGAACAAGCATGCCAACAACAACAAATACAACAATAAGAATTTCAGTGGCAACAGAAGGGAGTGGAACAAGGGCGGGGCCCGAGGTTTCACGAGTTACGATAAGTGTACGATTTGTGATGGGGCTCATAAGACGGAGATCTGTTTCTACAAGGAGCGGAAATGCCACAACTGCGACAAGGTTGGACATCCAAAGTGGAAATGTCCTGAACCCAGGAAAGATGAACCAGCATCGGGAGCCAGAGGAAATAACGGAGGAAATGGTGGAGGCCGTGGACGAGTGTTCACAATGACAGCAAAAGCGGCAAATGTAAACAATGATCTTGTGGCAGGTACACTTCAGTTAAATTCCCGCAATGTTTATGTGTTAATAGATACTGGAGCTACACATTCAGTGGTTAGTAAATGCATAGCTAAGAAGTTGAAATTGCAACCCGAAGCCTTACAAGTACCTTTAGTGATAGATACACCTGCAAAAGAAGCTATACCTATCACCACAGTTTATAAGAATTGCACCTTGGGAGTAGGAGGCACTGAATTGAAAATTGAACTTATTGAATTAGATATGTCAGAGTTCGATATGATCTTAGGAATGGATTGGTTAGCCATGAACCGTGCTAACGTTAATTTTTACGAGAAGATAATGACCTTTGTAGGGAAAGAAAGTGAAGAGTGTAAATTCGTAGGTTCGAAACCAAGGAGCCAAGTAGGGTTGATAACTGCAATGAAGGCGCGAAAATTGTTAAGGAAAGGATGTGTGGGATTTCTAGCACATATTGGTGAGACCGAAGGAAAAGAAGTAACTATAGATTCCTTAGAGGTTGTTAAAGAATTTCGCGATGTATTTCCAGAAGATTTGCCGGGGATACCACCAGTGAGAGATGTTGAGTTCACAATAGACCTAGTGCCGGAAACGACACCCATTTCAAGGGCACCATATAGGATGGCTCCGACGGAATTAAAGGAGCTGAAGGAGCAATTACATGAGTTGTTGGATAAGGGGTTGATTAGACCGAGCGTGTCGCCATGGGGTGCGTCGATGCTATTTGTAAAGAAGAAGGATGGGTCTATGAGGTTGTGTATCGATTATAGGGAATTGAATAAAGTGACGGTAAGGAACCAGTATCCCTTACCAAGGATTGATGAACTGTTTGACCAACTGAAGGGGGCTTGTTACTTTTCAAAGATAGATCTTAGGTCTGGTTACCATCAGTTGAGGGTGAAGGATGAGGATGTGGCAAAGACAGCATTCAGAACACGATATGGGCATTACGAGTTTGTGGTTATGCCGTTTGGGTTGACTAATGCACCAGCTGCATTCATGGAATTGATGAATAGAATATTTCAAGAGTACCTAGATAGATGTGTGATAGTGTTTATTGACGATATTTTGGTGTACTCCAAAACCAAAGAAGAACATGCAGAACATTTGAAGTTAGTGCTGGAAATTTTGAGAAGACAAAAATTATACGCCAAGTTTAAGAAGTGTGAATTTTGGTTAGAGAAGGTGACATTCTTGGGACATGTAGTGTCTAAGGAAGGAATTTCGGTAGATCCAACCAAGATAGAGGCAATAATGGATTGGGAAAGACCGACTACAGTGACCGAGATAAGAAGTTTTCTGGGTTTAGCTGGTTACTATAGAAGATTCGTAGAAGGATTTTCTAAGTTATCTGGACCGTTGACGAGGCTGACTCAAAAGGGAGTAAAGTTCATTTGGTCGGTGGAGTGTGAGAAAAGTTTTCAAGAATTGAAGAATAGGCTAGTGACTGCACCGATATTGACGTTACCGACAGGAACTGAAAGGTTTGTCATTTATAGTGATGCTTCACTGAAGGGATTAGGTTGTGTCCTGATGCAAAATGAGAAGGTTATAGCATATGCGTCTAGACAATTGAAGGTACATGAACGGAACTACCCTACCCATGATCTGGAGTTAGCTGCGGTAGTATTTGCAATAAAGATTTGGAGACACTACTTATATGGCGTGAAGTGCCAGATTTTTACCGACCATAAAAGCCTTAAGTACATCTTTACCCAGAAAAAGCTTAATATGAGACAAAGGAGGTGGTTAGAGTTACTAAAAGATTATGACTGTGAAATTTTGTATCATCCTGGGAAGGCTAATAAAGTGGCTGATGCGTTAAGTAGAAAGAACCACGGAATGTTAGCAACGTTGATCTCTAAGGGGGTAAGAGCATGGGAAGACATGAAGGATATGAGTCTAAGAGTGAAAGTTAGTGGGTATCTGGCTAAATTAACCCTACAACCGACGCTTTTGGGAAGGATAAAAGAAGCACAAGAGTTAGATGAGGAAAGAGAGGCCCTAGTCGGAAAAGGGCAAGGAAAAGATCTTCGCATAGGGGAAGATGGAATCTTGAGATACCAGGAAAGAATATGGGTGCCAAACAATGATGAGATTAAGAGAGAAATACTGAGGGAAGCTCACTGCTCAAAATTCTCAGTACATCCGGGAAGTACTAAAATGTATAGAGATTTGAGAGGATCGTTCTGGTGGAATAACATGAAGAATGATGTGGCAGAGTACGTGGCACGATGCTTGACCTGTCAGCAAGTGAAAAGTGAACATCAGAAACCGGCAGGCTTACTACAATCATTACCAATTCCGGAGTGGAAGTGGGAGAACATTGCTATGGACTTCGTGAGTGGGTTACCGAAAACACAAGGGAAGCAAGATGCTATATGGGTCATTGTAGACAGATTGACGAAGTCGGCACATTTCCTAGCAATCAAGAAGACGGATTCGTTAGAAAAGCTTGCCAAACTATATATTGATGAGATAGTAAGGTTACATGGAATACCAGTCTCAATAGTGTCAGATAGAGATGCGCGGTTTACCTCAAAGTTTTGGAACAGTCTATAAGGGGCACTTGGGGACGGGCGACGATGAGTACGGCGTATCACCCACAAACAGATGGGCAGTCGGAAAGGACCATCCAGACATTGGAGGACATGTTGAGGGCTACATCGTTAGATTGACCAGGCTCGTGGGATGAACACTTACCATTAGTGGAGTTTGCGTACAACAACAGTTTTCACGCAAGCATTGGAATGGCTCCATACGAAGCATTATATGGAAGAAAATGTAGGTCGCCAGCTTGTTGGGACGAGGTTGGTGAGAGAAAGTTAAGTGGACCGGAATTAGTACAAGTCACTGCAGATAAAGTACAACAGATCTGCAAGTGGCTACAAACTGCACAAAGTAGACAGAAATCTTATGCAGACAACCGAAGGAGAGAATTGGAGTTTCAGTTGGGTGATCGGGTGTTCTTAAAGATCTCGCCAACAAAGGGAATCATGAGGTTCGGAATCAAAGGAAAGTTAAGTCCGCGATACGTGGGACCATTCGAGATTCTTGACAAGATTGGGGAAGTGGCCTATAGATTGGCTTTACCACCGGTTTTAGCTGGAGTACATGACGTGTTCCACGTCTCCATGCTAAGGAAGTATATTCACGATCCAAGTCACGTGATCGAGTACAAACAGCTGAGAGTCCGTGCTGATCTAACTTATGATGAAAGGCCGATCAGGATCGTCGACAGAAAAGACGAGAATGTGAGAAAACGGTTGGTTCCTTATGTAAAGGTACAGTGGAGCAACCATACCGAAAGAGAAGCAACATGGGAGCTCGAAAGTGAAATGCGGGAAATGTATCCCGATCTCTTCGAAAATTAAGGTACGTTAAGTTTGGGGACAAACTTCTTTTAAGGGGGTAAGAATGTAAGAACCCAAAAAAAATTTTAGACTTTTAATTAATTATTTTATTAGAGAAAAAAAAATAAAATAAATTAATTAATGTAATTATAATTATTAATTAACTCTTAAGTAAATGGGCTATTTAAATTGAATGGGTTAAATTAAGTGGACTAGGTTTTGGGCTTGTGCAAAGGAAAGCCCAAGGAGGTTAATACCTACATTTAAATACCAAACCTTCCTAAAAATTCTTCATAATTTTCAGCAATTACCAAAGCAAAAGAAAAAAAAAATTTTAAAAACCCTAGCTAAGGGTGGCGGCCGGAAACTGCAAGGGAAGGAGGAGCAGCCGTGGTTGGTTATTTGGGCAATCTTTCTTCACCAAAATTAAGGTAATGTCAAACCCTAACTTCTCTCTTTCGTTTCATTCAATTCGGAGCATTAGGGAATTAGTTATGATTTTTAGAAGAATTATAAGTTTTTAAACTTTTATTGTTCTTGGATGATTTTTGCAAGCTTTTAAATGTTAAATCTTGAGGTTAAATGAATTGTTTGAGGATTAAAATGATGGGGATTTAGTGTTACAATAATATGTTCATAACCCTAATCCGTTCTTGAGATTAGAATAGAAAGAATATAGATTTAATTCATTAAGGTGTTAATGGATGATTGATTTAAAAAGGGAATTAATTCAATTATTAGGTTAATGTTAAAAAATAAAAAGTGAAGAAAATCAAAACCATGAGATGGAGGAACCTGTTATGCTCGGCTGAAACCCTAGGCTAAATTGGGAGTGTTTTGGTTTAATTAATTAAGCTTTTGGTTAAGTATTAAAAGACTACAGTTAAGTTTCTAACTGAAAAAGGACTAGGTTGAATAGTTTTAAGCCGAAACCGTTAAGATTATAACTGTACAGTCAGGAAATTGATGGAGAAGTTAACTGAAGGATTAAATTGTAAAGCTTAAAACTACAGAAGGACCATTCTGTCATTAATTGAAAGTCAAGGGACTAAATTGCAAATATCTAAAAGTTGAGGGACTAATTTTCAAATATCTAAAAGTTGAGGGACTAAATTGCAAATATCTAAAAGTTGAGGGACTAATTTGCAAATATCTAAAAGTTGAGGGATTAATTTGCAAATACCTAAATGTTGAGGGACTAAATTGCAAATATTTAAAAAGTTGAAGGACTGTTTGGCAAATACTTAAAAGATGGAGGACCTTTAAGTAATTAATCAAAAGTAGAAGGACTTAAGTGAAAATCCTAAAAGAGGAAAGTTACCTTAAAGTCAAGAATTATGAAAAAGATGGAAAAGAGAACAATCCTAAATAAAGATCAAACCATAACTAGGGAATTACAAATCCAAGAATAAGGAAATTCCCAAATATGGAAAGCTTCCAAGAATAGAAACTTTTCAAACTTAGAAGGTTACTAAATAAAGAAAAGAAAGAAGTTAACGCATAAGGTTTAACTAAGTAGAGATAGTTAACGACAATGCGAGATACTAAGTTACTCTTACGTGGTTGTAGATACGCACGGGAAGAGCGGTGCAAGAAGCTAGCTAGACCAAGGTAAGGGATTACGTTCCTTTACTGTATTTGAATTCTTTTCCATTGGAACTCCTATACCTTCTTGATATAATTGGACTATCAAATGGCATGATAGTTAATTGTGAATAATCTGCGTATTTGAACGTCATTTGGAATTATCTATATTTTGTGATAATGTTGTTGTTCACAGAATATCTGAAGTTTGAAACTTGTCATATATATACTTGTACCTCTGTATGCTATCTCGTTCTAGCATGTTTGTGGAACCACTTACTTACTTAGAATGGACATGTCCAGTTAGAAAAGGCATTGTCAGAACTTGTCTAAGGACTTGTTCTTATTAGGGATTGCATGAGTGATCACATGCCTTCTCTCAGGGAATTGTCGATTACAAGGGCAATTCTAGACCCCGAGCATATATGTGTGACGATGCACCGTATATGTTTCGACCCACACTAATGGCTTGATGAAGCTAGGTGTATTATTGTACCTTTGGCATTGAGGTTATAATGTACGTTGGAATTGACGGAAATTGTATGAATCCCTTTGAATCGTAGTGCCATATTTCCTTGAAGATTATTTTAAATGGTGTCTTGACTGTATTGTACCGCAGTCTATTATAAAACTAAATTGACCTATCCTTGTATGATATTATTGAAGTGTTCATTCTGGTCGTCTCTTCTTAGTACCCGAAGAGACATCGTATGAACTTACTGAGCATTCATTCGCTCACCCTTTCTCCCTTAAATTTTTCTTTACAGGTCCTAAGTAGAAGGGAATTGGATTGGTCGCGAGAAGGGCGACGCTTGGAGAATAAGTAGGGTTTATTGAACAATTAGTTATTTCATTTGGTTGTAAGTACATTAATGGCTAGTGTGGTTTTACTAGCTGAGACAATAAGTAATTATTTTCGCTTCCGCAATTATTAAGTATTTATGGTATTTAATGACATTTATGATGTAATAGGGTTTTGTGGGTGGAAACCCTAATATTTTGAAGTTATATTTAATGCCATTGAATGCTCATTTATGTATGGAAAATTAGGGGTGTTACAGCTAAATTTGTACAAAAGTTAGATGTTAAGTGGCAGGGTATATATCTTCAGGAGATGTGAGTTTTCACTTTATCTTTATAAAGATCCATAGATGCTTAAGCTTCTTACTAATTCATGCTTTATTGGACACTTTTTTTTCCTCCTTACATTATTCACCCCTTATATAAAACTGTTTTAGCTATGAATCATATTTGCTATAGTTTGGAATTTTGGATCTGAGCATTCAACTTTCTGTTAGAATCCCAAGATGTGAGGCTTTAACCTAAAGAACGACATTGACTAGGGCATTGCCTCCGAAAATTCAATAGAATCAGTTTAGGAAAGGTACATTTAGAAATATATACCTGAAAATTGTTGCCCACTATTAGCAAAAATTGATTTCCAGAGAAGAGACAATTTTATAAACTGCGTAAATGGGTCAACAATTTTATTCACAATTAGTCCCATGTACTGGCTCTGTCTTCTTTAATTATACTTTTTGATTCTCAGGATGACATCATATTATCATGGCTGTGACGGTCAGCCTGAAAACAACTTATGGACAAATAAATACCAGCCTAAAAAGGCCATGGAGGTTTGATCTCTTATATTCTTTGTTTAATGTCGTCTATTTGAACTTGATAAGTCTATTGACACCCACAATGTGTTTGTTTCTTTTTCAACAATGTCGAGTATCATACAAATTCTTCCCTAATGTTGCTTGTAGATTTGTGGCAATCGCGAATCTGTGAAGTTTCTAAATGAGTGGTTACATCATTGGCACGTAAAATGTTCTAGGATCAGTTCAACTAATGATCATGAACAGATGGTGCAAGAGGATGACTATTGCCCAAGTGACTCCAATTCTGAGAATGTAGATGAAGAAACTGCTTTGAAGAATGTTCTTTTAGTTACAAGACCTGTTGGGGTAAGCATCCTCTTCCTATTTATCTTATCAAAATATGAAGGTTTCATTTGCAATCAAAGTCTATGATAATATCAACATCCTACTCACTGAACTCATAAGTAAACCATTCTAATTGTGCTTTTATGCTTAGCTTCAAGTTATGTATTTTTTCAAGTACATATAATATGGTTTTATATGTTAAGATGGATTTGAGTTTAATACTATGCACGCACACATATATACATATAACTTTTTTCAAGCTATAACTTCATTTGTTTGATTGGGTTATGCATCCAGAAAGTGATGCAATTAATACTTATTTGCTGCTAAGGTTGGGGTTGACCAAATCATCGTCGTGGAAGATAGTTAAAGGATAGGTCTTGTACAGTATCTTTAGGCACGAAGATAATGACTTGTATTTATTTGTTCATGGAGCTGCCATCTGTGCAATCATTTTTTGCTTGCTTTGTTCATCTGATAAATATTGCTCGTTGAATGAACTCAGGATGCACTTTGATACGGTTATATATATTGAAAGTGAATTCTCCTTTTCTTGCAGAGTGGAAAATCTGTAGCAATTTATGCCTGCGCGAAAGAACAAGGATTTCAAGTTATTGAGGTATTGTTGATATTATAGTAGTCTTCTTTTCAATCAAGTTCCATTTGTCTTGTTGACAAAGTATTTAGGAAGCAGATTGGTCGGAACATGGAGGCATATATTGATGACATGGTTATTAATACTAGGACTGACAGTCATGCCCTGGACTTAAAAGAAACTTTTGACAACTTAAGGGCAAATGACATGAAATTGAATCCGAGCAAGTGTGTGTTCGGAGTAACAACTGGAAAGTTCCTAGAATTTATGGTCTCGCAAAGAGGGAACGAGGCATATTCGAAGAAAATCAAAGCCCTGGTCGACATGCAAGTGTGAATGTGGTGCCCAAATTTTGTTGTTGGATTCACGCGAGTTTGAAGACATCCGAGTTATTTGAAAAACGGAGTCGCCACGCCATTTTGATTACCTCAAAACTTTGAAAAAAAGGTTTTATGGGTTCGGAGGTTAAGTTACCCCTTGGGAAGAACGTTTGGCGTTCACCCAAAGTGCCTTGCCGGAGCAAGTCTCCCAAGATTTCAGTAATCGTGCTTGCTTGCGTGCTTTCTTGTGTGCATGTGTTTGAAAATAAGGGGGGAAATGTCCCAAGTTGTCTTCCGGACGTACAAACCATTTATTGGTTGTCGCTCGGGATTCCTTGGAATTTTATGTATTTGGGATTATGATCCCGTCCTCATCTTATGACTTGTGATCATCGCATTTTAAACCTCGGGACCCTCGGGACTTGCGTGATCGAGAGAATGACTCTCTTTTGGTCAAAGATGAGGTTCTTTAGGAAAGGAGGGTCCTTAGCCCATCAATCCTACGCTTTAAGACGGTCGAGCTCGTATAGAGGCTTCATACTCTTTCTTAAGCGATAATCGGAGATATAGGGTTCAAGGTATCCCTTTCTAAAGAAATATGGAACCTTTAATGGAAGGAACGATGTAAAGATAGGATCTTTTACACCGGTCCGTTCCGAGGTTGGGGGAAAGGGGAATGCATGATGAAAATGCCACTTTAATGAAAAGATGACATTTTTGGGTTGCAAATGATGCACTTAGTTTAAAGAAATAATCTTTATTGCAAATGATGCATAAAGATTTGATTTTTATGCAAATGATGCATTTTTGTTGAAGAAATTGGCATTCATTATGCAAATGATGCATAAAGATTGCATTTTGAAAAGCATATGATGCTAGTTTATGGTAAAGACATGGTCTTTAAAGCAAATGATGCTTGAACAAGGGGTTTTGAATGCAAAGGATGCATTTTTATTGAAAAGATTGGATTTTTATATGCAAATGATGCATAAAAATGACATTTTTATTTGAAAATGGGAGTTTTAGGTGCAAAGGGTACACCTTTATGAAAAAAGACTACATTTTTATGACAAATGAGGTCTTAATGCATGCAAAAAAAGGGAAAGGGGGTGATAAAGATGTGATCTTTAACTATGAATGCCAAGTCCCAAGCAAGATATATGAATGCAATGAGCAAGTATATCAATTAAAAGCAAGGTTAGGGCGTGCGAGGTTACCAATTGCTTCCTTTGCTTCTTTGGTTGGAGCTAGGAGGAGAGATTGGTCTTGGATCTTCAAGGAGGAGGGAGGGAGCTTCTTGGCCTTCTTCTTCACCTTCTTGAGCCTTCACCAATATTCTTCACGTCTTGGGAGTGACTGAGTGTATTGCTTATGGATTGTGTGTATTGTTGTTTTTTTTGAAATGGGTAGAGGAGGGCTCTATTTATAGGCAGTCTGGATAAGGCTAATGAAGCCGTGCGGCCAGAGACCTTGGGCTAATGCAGCCGTGCGGGCTTATCCACAATGACTCAGCATTCTAGAACCATGCAAGGTGGCATTATTCTAGAACCTTCTTCCTAATTAAGAAAAACGTGTTTCTTAATTAGGAAGGCTCCCTTCAGCCCTTAATTTAATTTGGGACTGTTCCAGAACATTTCTAACACTAGGAAGGTCCGGGAATTACCGGGAAACTTACCGAAATTGCCGGAAATTTAACCTAAGGCATGAGCCGATTTGGGTACTTACAGAAGCCCCTCGGCAACGTCACTTGCAAGGCGAGTGGGGTTGTCGATAGAAAAGGATCCGATCTCGGCGAATGCCGAGACGGATTGGGTGACCAAGACGGTCGAGTGGCCGAACCTTTTGGAAGGCTACCTACGTATCCCTGAGGAATCAAGCCAGCCGTAGTTCGGAATTAGGATCCGCTGGGGGAGGAAGAAGAGAAACTGGTCTCTTGCTGGGGAAAAAGAAGAGAAAATGACCTAGGAGGTCAAGCAATTGATCCTACTGGGGATATGCTAGGAGTGACCAAGGTGGTCGGATATCTGAACTTCTATGAGGGGATGCTTTATCACTGAGGAGTGACAAAGAAACAGGGTGACCAAAGTGGTCGAATGGCTGGACCTTTTATAAAAGGCTACCTACGTATCCCGGAGGAATCAAGCCTTGATCGTAGTTCAAGCATCACTAGATGGTTAGGAACGATGTCTAGGATTCTTGAGATTTTGACAATTAATGGAGGCTGTCACCTGATTGAAACTAGAGCTTACGTCATTATCGAGTGGATAGAGGTAGCTAGAGTTTGGTGAACTTGAGCATACGTCTCAATCTCTTTCGAATCAGAGATATGGGTTGCCAAAGTTTGAATGATTTAAGCGTACGTCACTATTCTGGATAGAGGTAGCTTAAGTTGATAGAAACTTAGCATACGTCACTATTCTGGATAGAGGTAGCTTAAGTTGATAGAAATTTAGCATACGTCACTATTCTGGATAGAGGTAGCTTAAGTTGATAGAAACTTAGCATACGTCACTATTCTGGATAGAGGTAGCTTAAGTTGATAGAAACTTAGCATACGTCACTATTCGGGATAGAGGTAGCTTAAGTTGATAGAAACTTAGCATACGTCACTATTCTGGATAGAGGTAGGCTCAGTTTAGAGTTTTGACAATTCGGAGGTTGTTACCTAGCGTTATCCCGTTATAACGGAATTAACGGAGGCGACTGGGAAGAAAGCTTAATTGCTTAAGAGATAAGGGATATTTTCTGAAAAAAATGTTATCTTGGTTAAAAGATAACGGAAATCGCATGCCCAAGTGGAAGGTCCAGGGGCAGGATTGTAATTTCTGCTCAGAGCGAATGAAGCCGCCCGGCATGAGATGGAGAAAAAGGAGCCGTACGGCTAGAGACCTGTTTTTTCCAGATTATTTAAAACAGGTTTGAACGGGCATTGGGCATTATTGCCGCCCAAGAACTGCCGAGGAAGAGAGAGAGAAAAGAGAGAATTTCTTCAAAAATTCTTCAATTCCCTTTGCTTCTATCGATTGGAATGGATCCGGAGGGCAATCCCATACCGAGGCAAGCAAGAAGGAACATCTCCGCGGCTGCGAGAAGGAGGAGAAAGGAGCTCGTTCGGACGGAGAGGAAGTATGACTTCCTTACGCCTCCATCGGAGCTCTATCCGGGGAGAAGGGAGCATAAATCAACGAACCCGCGATCGGTTGGGGTAAGCATTCTCATTTTGCTCAAATCCGATGATTTTGCTTGAATTTTGAATGATTTAGGGCTTGACCCAAATTTTAGGAATTTTCTAGGATTTTTGAATGATTTTGAGATGCATGAACAACCTATGAGGCTAAGAATATGCATGTGCAACTTATTTGATGAAAATTATGAGAATGACTCACTTTTTTCTCGCAAAATGAAGTAAGAATGAAAAATTGTCTAAATATGAGACGGAGTTCTTGCCTTGTGCTAGAACTAGGTCAAAATTTTGATTTTCAATGAGAAAACATGATTTTGGAAGATGAAAATGATTCATGCATGCCATTTTTGAAAGAATAATGCTTATGTGCAAAGAATTGTGAAAATTGTGATTTTGTGTTTTAGGAAAGCAATGGGACTTGACATGACGCGTTTCAAGTGATGAAAGGCGCTTTTTTGATGCAAATAATGCTAGAAAAACTTTTGTGAATGCTTTTCTTTTGAAAATAGGTGCGCTTTTGTGAATATATGCATGCTTTTGAAAATGATGAAGGACTGACACTTCTTTTTTGTGCTTGTCTACAGGAGAACAAGTCTAGAGGACCATCGGAGATAGCAGTTAAGCTTTGGCAGAGGATGCCGGATTTTGAGAAGAATGGGGTGAACCCCAAGAATTTGGTGAGGGCTACCGGTCTGGATGCGTTTGTAGAGGCCATCGGCAGGGGTGTTCACATCACCTCTAAGAGCAAGGGCTTGGTCCAGGCCCTTTCGAGTTCCGTGGGATAGTACCCATAGCTTTCACCCGAGCCGGGAGAGCCGACAAGGACTCTGCCGACTTCACAGCCTATTACCGGCCTACGCTCACCGGGAGGCCCGTGACTTGGAGAGACCACATTACACTCGAGGAATTCCGTGCTTTGGTCGGGTTTGAGCCGATTCCCAAGGGGCCGGGATGGAGATGCGGAACGCCGAGGTGGCAGCTCGTACTTGCATGCAGTAATTTGCCGCTAATGATGTGATCGCCCACAGCTGCCAGAGCATTCATATGGTTGATGCTATCACCACTATCTTTGCTAATTCTCGGGACGCCGGCCATGACTTGCCTCCTCGACTCTTTGGAGGATGTGGATGGGATAGGACGGTCCCTTGGGGAGAGGCCGGATTGGCGGAGTTGTACTTCTCGTTGGACATGTACAATGAACAAAGCCGCTTCCATGGATCGCTTCTCATTTGCCCTTGAGGTAGTCTCCTTTCTTTTTCTTTTCTCTTTCCCCGTCTCGAGACTTTTATGAGAGAGAGAATGACCTTTTGATGTTTTGAACATGCAGCCTGGTTTTGCGAGGTGATCGGGTTCTTCCCTTGGAACCAAAGAGAGTGATGTCACCATCTTCCCCGCTATGGTTCGCTGGAGGGGAGATGCGAGGGATAAATTCACTGGGAAGACCCGGATCACTTTCGACTACAAAATGGTGAGGCCACCATCAACGTGGACGGGCATGACGGAGTGGACTTCTACCCTCGTGTATCCTGAGATCTTGGCCGGGAGATGCCATTGATGTGACGAGGCAGAGGAGGTGGCTCACCGGGCCGACATGTGATGTCATTTACTTGGGGGACCGTTCTCGAGGCAAGCATGGCCATGTCCCTCCATCGACGCCATTACTCCTCACGATCCTCCAAAGACGGATGCTGCAGCCTGTGGATTGGCCCAGGATGAGATAGCGAGGTATTAGTGTGCGTGGCTGCAGAGGAGTACTTTGACATGGACACCCCCTACGCCGTGTTTGTGGAGCAACGCCCGAGGACGCCACGTGCTTGAAGCGAAGCCGGCGGTCACTCGGTGGATATGGGGAGGATGAGCCTACCGACTCCGCCGATCCCTCCCCGCGCATCCGTCCTACGTGGTCCATGGAGTGCCGAGGAGGATGAGGATACCGTCCCCGATGCTAGGGAGCCCCAAGACACCTTGCCGCCCGATAGCACCGTGAGTATACTTTTAGTGGTCTTATTCCCTTTTAGCTTTCGCATTTTCTGCTTTTTGCAATTTTCTCGAGATTTTTCCGAGATTTTTCTCGAGATTTTCTCTTCTTTTCTCAGGTTCCACTCGCACTTACGATAGGGCTGGTCGTGCGGAATAGGGCTGGAAGGACATGTGCCGGTCTCTTCGAGGAAGCCGGCCTGCGCTTCGAAGGCGGCAGCGGATGCACAGGAGCTCGGGCGCAAGAGACGGCACGTCGGGGCACAGCGTCTACCTCATCGGCCTCGGAGTACTCTTCCAGTGCCATGCCTCGGGCGGGGACCCAACGCCGACATTCCGGAGCAAACTGGCCGAGTACGGGCACGATAATGTCCATTTGTCCGACGTGAGCGACTGTGAGGACTTGATGAGGGAGGCTAGCATCTATGAGCCGAGCAATGATGAGGAGGAAGAAGAATCAGAGGCCTAGGAGGTCTCTAGGATAGATTTGGAACAAAAACAAACAATGAACAATTTTTATGCACACTTTGTTTATTTTTTGCTTTATTTGGGCGCCGATGGGGCGAAAACATTGTATTTACATTTTATTTACTTTTCTAATTTATGCTTTCTCAATTTGCATATTATCCGAGCCTTGGGGCGACTTTTTTGCTTGGAATTGGGGCTAAATCGGGCCAAAATGATTTATAATGGTATATAAATGCTTGAATGGCTTCTGGATATGTTTTTGTACAGGTTTTGGTTGAAAAAGTGGGGTGAAAACTCCCTTGGGCAGCAACTTTGGTTGCTGCAGAATTTTTTCTGCAGAGGGCTAATGTAGCCGTGCGGCATGGCCTTGAGGGAAAATGAAGCCGTGCGGCTTACAGCCTGTCTCGAGCCGGTTATTTTCTCGAATAAAAGCAAGGCTTGGCCATTTCATTTCATTTTCACTCTAGACTTGTCCCAATTGTTCCCAGAGCATATTTTGGACCTAAAAGCACCATCTTTGAACACTTTGCGATGGAGAAGCCCGTCGATTGCAAAGGGGGAAGCGAGACCATTTTCTATCCGGTCTTCAATCTTGGGCGAGACATAACTTCCAAAATCACAAGGGACTGCTTGATTCTTCCTTCAAGATCAAGTCTTTATGGCATTTGAGGGATCTCCGCCCGATTGGGACTGTTGAGAGCCGCAAAGAAAGTTCTGGACGTCCGGAGACATGTTTATCGCTTCTCTTACAACGAAATTGTCCCAACGCACGAAGACTTCGTGAGCCTTGATTGGGGGTCCCGAGACCGAGGCTATATCTATTCCGCTGATCGGAGACGTGCCGGTGACGGTAAAGCTTGCATCTTTTCTCGCAGATTCCTTTGGGAGAGGCCGAGAGGATGATGGTAGCCCTGATAGGATCGACCTTTCGATATCCCGGGCAGGTTTGGGTCTCCAGATATGGCTGCGACCACGGTGGCTATGGATGCTTTCATTCTCTGCGTATTCTCTATTTTGTTCACCGCCGAGTCCGTGGGGATCTGTCATAGTGGCCTCTTGGACATGGTCGAGACTGCAGGGCTGGGAAGGATATTGTCCCGCTGGTTTTGGGAGAGACATTTCATGGGATCGACAGGATGGCTCGGGGAGACCATTTCATGAGGTCCGGGAGTCCGGCTATGTTGACTTTGTGGCTGCAGGAGAGGCTCGGGGCTTTGCCTGGGGCTTTGCCGACTCAGTGCCCTTGGGTGATTTCTCGGAGAGGTGCACCTAGGCGGCGAGGAACAGGGGTAGGCTGGGAGGCTGATGATGGCTAGGCTATCCACTTCGGACATCCGTTGGTGGATACCACATTGGAGGTTGCGGACCGAGGAGGATATTTCTGGGAGTCTTATGTTGTGAGGGTTCCAGGATTCTGCTGGTCATCCTTTTATATACCCTGCTTGGTATCCAGGCAGTTTGGGGCTTTACAGGAGCCATTGAGTGACTGGGAGGACATCCGGACCATGGAGGTGGTGTCATCGGACATGAGGGATCCAGCCAGCTTCTCTTTTTTCTCGAGGGCTTGGACATATGCTGCTTTCCCACCCAGGGCTATCTTCAGGAGCAGGAAGAGCACCATCTTGACCACTGTCTACTTGGACTGGTACGAGAGGGAGATGGGAGCGACTCAGGTTATCTTGGAGGATAGACGTCGAGCTTTATTGGGAGCTGACTGCGACTCGAGTAGGACTCTGAGGAGACCGAGGCTAAGGCGAGTTGCCATAACCAGTCAGGTGACTTGGTCAGAGATATGGAGGCTCGGTACAAGAGGTTGTCCGAGGTCGCTCCTTTGACTGAGGCTCAGAGGGAGGAGGTACGGACTCGTGCTCGGATAGAGAGAGCACTCATTGACACGGGGTTGGTAGAGGCTCCAGTGAGGATACCAGAGGTCGGAATGAGGGATACCGACATTATTGAGAAGAAAAGGAAGAAGACTCGACGAGGCCGAGGAAAAGGGAAGAAGACCAAAGAAGACTCAGCGAATGACGACTGACAGATCTTTTCTTAGGATTCCCTTATTGCCATTTGCAAACACATTAGTTTATTTAGGCATTTTATTGTATTTTAGATCTTTTGTAGCGGGTTAGCGAGTCAAGAGGTAGACCGTGCTTGAACTCATCAAGAAGTTTTTAACTTGTAATGAACAAGAAATATTATTTTAGAAATTAGTCAAGACACATTTCATGGAAATTCAAATGTCTTTTTTTTTTTTTTATTGATCAGGACATATTTCATGGAAACTTAATCGTCCTTTTTATTGTTTAGACCGAACCATATATGGCTGCCTACGTTCCCCTTTTACAAGAAAGGCTAAGGGGCTCGAGGGTCTACGTAGTTCATTCTGGTGAACTAATTTTTTTCATGTGCGGCCTGTTTTTTGCCTAGACCGCCCTTTTTGGGGTTTTCAGCCTAGCTGGGCATTACTCTTTTTGCACTAAGATTTTTTTTCTTCTTTTTTTTTTTTATATGTGCAACCCTGTCTTTTGCCTAGACCGCCCTTTTTGGGGTTTTCAGCCTAGCTGGGTATTACTCTTTTTGCACTTTTTTTTTATTATTATTATTTTTTTTATTATTTTTTCTTTTTTTTTTATTAGACATAGTATCTTCGGAGTTTACACCGTTGACTGGGTGGACAAAGGGATTGCCATCCAAGTCTGCAAGCTTCATGGCTCCTCCCGATAGTATCTTCTGTACCACGTATGGGCCGATCCAAACCGGTTCCCGTTTTCCTGTGGGGTTGTCTGTAGGGGCTTTACTTTCAGCACTAAGTCACCTTCTTTGATGTCTCTGGCCTTGACCTTTTTATCACACGCTCTGGCCATTCGCCTCTGGTAGGCTCGGGTGTGTTCCATGGCTTTTAGCCTTTTCTCGTCAAGGTGGCTAACTCATCATGCCGCTGCGCAACCATTCTACTTCATTGACACCGTTTCCAGGAGGACCCTTAATGACGGGATTTCCAACTCCACCGGTAACACTGCTTCCATCCCGTAAGTTAGGGCAAAAGGAGTTTCTCCTGTGGCTGTTCCGACAGACGTTCTCTAGCCCCCAGAGTGCTAGGTGCGGCTTTTCGGGCCAATCACGACCACGGGTGGCCATCTTCCGGATGATCCGCTCGAGTGTCTTATTAGCGGCTTCCACGGCTCCATTGGTCCGAGGTCATGCGGGGACGACTTGTGGCGAGTAACTCGAATTCGACAGCTAGCCTATCGCAGCCTCCTTCGAAGTGTGACCCATTATCAGAAATGATCTCGTTGGGCACCCCATATCTGCACATTATGTTTTCTTTGATGAACTGGGCCACTTTTCTGGAAGTGAGGACCTTGTAGGACTTGGCCTCTACCCACTTGGTGAAGTAGTCGATGGCTACCAACACGAACTCGTGCCCATTGCTTCCGGTCGGGGCTATTTTCCCTATAACGTCAATGCCCCAAGTTGCAAACGGCCAAGGAGTCGTCATGCAGTACAGGTCATGAGGTGGGAGATGGTTGAGGTTGGCAAACCGCTGGCACTTGTCGCAGGTTCGGTCTGTCTCCATGGAGATCCAATAGTAACCCATTCCGAGGATCACTTGCATCGTGGCTCTGGCATTCATGTGAGGACCGCAAGGACCATTGTGGACTTCGGTCATCAACTCTCTGGCTCTTTCTTGAGTGACACATAAGAGGAGTGGTCCTTGATAGCGTTTCTTGTACAGGTTGCCTCCTAGGATGACATAATGGGAGGCCAACCTTTTCAGGGCTCGCAAGCTTTTGGCTTTGACACCTTCTTTTGGTTTACCTTCTCCGTCTCTGAAAGCTGATTCTCCGTCTTTGAGGAATTGGTAAATCTGATTGTACCAAGGTTCCTTTATGGGCTCGGGTCCCAGGTCCACTTCATAACAGAAGGCTGGGGCTTCTCTTCTACCCACTCTGAAGGGCTTTATGGCTTTTCCCTCGGGGATCTCTACCAATGAGGCTAGAGTAGCTAGGGCATCTGCGAATCTGTTCTTTTCCCTCGGCAAGTAGTGGAAAGTCACTTCTACGAACCAGTCCGCAACTCCTCCATATGGGCATGATACCGTTGCGAGATTAGGGTCCACAGTCTTCCACTTGTTGGAGACTTGGTTGATGGCCGAGTCTCCGTAAACTTCGAGCTCCTTGACATTTCTTTCTAAGGCGGCCTCCAAACCAGCAATGCAGCTTCATACTCGGCGACATTGTTCGTGGCAGAAAGTTCAACTTGAGGGCTATGGGGGTATGCTCATCTTTTGGATCGACCAGTAGCATTCCTACGCCATTTCCTCTTTTGTTAGCGGCTCCGTCAAAGAACAGTTGCCATTTATTCTCAGGTTCAACTGCAAAGATCCCTTCATCTGGGAATTGGGGTTCGAGGCCCTCTCGTCTTCATTATTGGGAAATTCGCCAGGTGATCGACAATGCTTGACCCTTGATGGCCTTTCTGGTCACATAGTTGATGTCGTATTCTGCCAAGAAGAAGGACCACTTCGCTAAACGCATCGTAGAGGGAAGGCTTGTCAAAGATGTACTTGATGGGGTCCATTTTCGAGACCAAATTCACAGGTGGGCTTCGCATATAATGCTTCAATTTGCCGACTACCCGAGACCAGATCCTGCGCAGGTCTTTTCACATGCCGAGTAATTGAGCTCACTCCCCTGTAGCTTCCGGCTGGACAAAGTAAATGGCGTTTTCTACCCGAGAGTCTTTCTTTTCCCGAGCAAGCATAGCCCCAACCGCCGTGTACGTGACAATGAGATAGAGCGAAGAGGCTTCTGTCTATGTGGGGGCATAGTACTGGGGGATGTACTAAGTATGCCTTGATCTGGTCAAAGGCATCTGGGCATTCTTCGGTCCATTCTCGTGTCCACATTCTTCTTCATGAGCTTGAAGATGGGCTCGCACATAGTGGTCAGCCGATTGACGAAACGGTGATGTACCGCAATTTACCCATGAAGCTCTTGACTTACATGCGGGTTTGAGGTGGCCTCATATCCATGATGGCTTTGATCTTTCGGGGGTCAACTTCTATACCTCGCTCACGTGACCATATACCCAAGCACTTTTCCCCTTGTCACTCCGAAGGCGCATTTGGCAGGGTTTAGTCTCATGGAATGCTGTCTCAACCTCTCAAAGAATTTTCGTAGGTCAACAAAGTGCCGCCCACCCTCTCCTTTGGAGTGGATTATCATATCATCTACGTAGACCTCAATCTCCTTGTGGATCATGTCATGAAAAAGCGCGGTCGCCGCCCTTTGGTAAGTAGCCCGGCATTCTTGAGCCCGAATGGCATTACTGTATAACAGTAGGTTCCCCATGGTGTGGTGAAGGCCGTCTTTTCTGGTCTTCCTCGGCCATCTTGATCTCGTTGTAGCCTGCAAAACCATCAACGAAGGATTTTACTTCGTAGTTGGCGTGGAGTCCACCAGGATGTCTATGTTTGGCGTAGGGTAGTCGTCTTTGGGGCGCCTTGTTCGATCTCTGAAATCAACACAAAGCAGCCGCACCTTCCCATTGCCTCTTACTACGGTCACGATGTTAGACAACCATGTCGGGTATTCAATGACTCTGATGAACCCTACCCGCAGTAGCTTCTCAATTTCTTCTTTGACCTGTAGAGACCATTCCGGCTTAATCTTTCTCGTTTCTGCTTTGCGGCTTAGCATCTCGGTGCTAGAGGGATTCTGTGTTCTGCATTATTGAACTGCCCAGCCCGGCATATCCTTGTATGACCATGCAAACACGTCGACGTATTCTCTCGAGCACCGCGATCAATCTATCCCTTTCAACCCCCTGGAAGAAGCTTCCAATCTGTGTCTCTTTAGGTTCCTCAATAGTACCCAAGTTCACACTTATCAAAACCTCCTCGGCAGCTTGGGCCCGGTTTTCCTCTTTTTCTGAAACCTGCTTAAAGATTTCTTTAATGTATTGTTCGTTTAGTGTGTTTGCATCTTGTTCAAATGATTCATTATTAACTGTTGTTAAGTTTTGAGTTAATTTATCATTTGTTAAGTTGGCAATAAGAGGATAATCAGAAAGATTTGTCATTTCATTCAAGATAAGGGGAAAGATGACATCGATTACATTTTCATAATCCTCGGGCGTGAGGCCTTCGGATGACTCTGAGGACTGGAATTCAAAGATTCCTGACTCGACTGAATAGACAACAGTGACTCTGGACCCTACGCTACTTATTGACTCGAGGGGGACTTGACAAGGGTTGGACTGGGATCTCACTCCTTCTTGCTGTTGCCCTGGGGAGTAGCAGTCTTGCCAGCGTTCTTCAGAAAATTGGAGACTTCGAACTGATCAAAAGCTTGCCGGAAATCATTGACAGGCCGGTACTGTGGAAAGATGGTGAGGGGAACTAAAGTAACTTGTTGCAATCTTTCAGCTAGCTCTTCCGTAGCGACTGGACTCATTGACTGAAGGGGCGGACTCATCTTAGCAATGCACGGCGGATAACTCATTTTCTCTTTACTGATCTTGGACACCACGACCTTGTCAGTGTAGCCAACAGAAGGGTTGGCCTGGATAATGCTGATGAAGTCTTCTTCAGAGGGGATCTTAATTCTTCCTTGACTGGCTATGTATTCAATAGGCTTTCTGTGTTCTGCTTCTAGATCTGCTAGCTTCTCATTGAACTTCACGATGGCCACAAATTCAGCACTTTCTGCTTCAAGAGGATCACTGTACACGGGGGTATCAGCCTGGATCGTGTGCTTGGGGTGACGGGTTCCTTGACAGGTTCCTTGGCATAACTGACATAGTAGTCGAACTTGCCCGAAGGCTCTCCCAAAGTTCCTACGCTCTTGTCCCCAGCTTCGTATCTTTCCTTAAGCTTCGCCGTGTGGACTTTCTCTTCTTCTTCTTCCTTGAAGGAGCGTCCTCATTGATCCATTCTTGATACTCATACTCTAAGCAGATCTTCACAATCACATATATCATACCGTATGTGAGGCTTGGGTTGAACTAGGATAGCCCCTCCAATTGCTTGGTCATTACCGTTGTGGATTACCATGTTGGCCATTTTGACACCGAAAAGCCGACAAAACCGAGGATTCTCGCGAACCGTCGAGGATTCTGCGCTAACAAGTCGCTGACCCGGTGTTCTCACCCACTTCTTTCTCGCTGCGGGAAAGGGATAGGAAAGGTTTAGACTCGGGGTAGGTGTTTAGGAGGTGGAGGCTCAAGCAATATGCAAATTAGAATCTTCAAGTTTACTTAAAATGTTGTCTTTTATTAATATCTATTTGGTTGGAAAAGGGATTCTCGCCCTTCTTTTTCACAACTACTCTAGATCCCGGATCGCGGGTTCCGTCACTACGTCTATAAGCCCCTCGTATTCCACCCGTATTTCGACCTCCCAGGGTGGGACAGCCCGGGCGAGGGTCCTATAGGGCACGCGGATCCCACCGACCGAGAGCAAAGAACGCTCCTATCGGGCCTAGCGGGTCATAGGCCTTTTCAACGCACGAGCGATGCGGATTATAGTCAAGGCAATACCGGGAAAGTCTCGTCTCTCTCGCCTTGACGGATCTTTGACAGAGTTTCGCTTGAGCGAATGACGGTTTTTGACTTTCGGTAATGTCCGAGAGAATAATAGGCATGGGTCGGGCGGTAAAAGCCGGATGACACAAAGTGTCACATTGAACTTCGTTGCATACGCAGGCGTGAGTCGGAATCGAAGTCAATGCCGGTCAAGATCTTGCCAATTTTTCCTTGTCGGAATTTTGGCGTGAGCTTCGCTGAGCGAAAGATCTTTTGATTTTTTGGCAAAGACTCGGTCTTGACTCTTACGTATTCCGTGCGGGTCAAGGTCAATAGTCAATGTCGGAGTCAAGATCCCACAGATTTTTCCTTGTCGGAATTTCTCGGAATTTCGCTTGGGCGAAAATCTTGGCTTCCGTTATGAGCTAAGGCTTGACCTTTACGTGGGTATGCAACCGGGCTATATGACACGGACTAGACCAAAAACCAACCAAAAGTCACGGTTTTTTGAAATGTGTGACACGGATCGTGCATTGGTCGACACCGGCCGCCATGGGGAGGTTGGGATGATTCCGTGCGCGCCCGGAGCATCGTAAGGCCGTCCGTGATCGCAGTGGAACCACCCTCGGGTTTGAAGGACGTGCGTGCAAAAGTGTACAGGATATATCAGGTGCGCGTAGTGTGCGGTCTCCTAAAAATGTTCCTTTTTGAGTTAAAACAGAGATTTTCATAAATGTGTTTTAAAGGAATGATTTTCGGGACGGGGAAAATGCAACACATAAGCACGTAAATTTTCTCGGGAGCCCCACCGCCATGGAGCCGAATAGCCCCAAGCCGCTAGGACCGCCAGATTAACCATGATTTTTCCTGGTGGAATTGCCACTGAGGTCGCCCGGTCAGAATCCAATGAGGATTGAGGCCGTACGACTGCATGGATCAATTTTCCAGGTTCCACTCCTTTTGCTATTTTTCGGGTTATTTCCCGTTTCAAAGTATGCACAGATTCCAAGATGCAAATGATGCAATGCATGGTAAAGAAAGCAAGCACGATTAATGAAATCGGCGATGGGAGTCTAACCCGCTCAAAGGGAAAAGCTTTCCTTTATTTTTTTCAAAATTGTTTTTCGAAAAGGGGTACTGGTACGTGGATTGTTAAACCACCGGTTATCCCAACTCCCACGTCAGGGAGTGTACAGGAAGGGTAAGTGGTTTCCACCTATATACCGAGTATCGATTTTTGTTTTGAAAATAAAAGCTTTTCTCCTTTGGGATGTCCCCAGCGGAGTCGCCAAACTGTGAAATGTGGTGCCCAAATTTTGTGTTGGATTCACGCGAGTTTGAAGACATCCGAGTTATTTGAAAAACGGAGTCGCCACGCCATTTTGATTACCTCAAAACTTTGAAAAAAAGGTTTTATGGGTTCGGAGGTTAAGTTACCCCTTGGGAAGAACGTTTGGCGTTCACCCAAAGTGCCTTGCCGGAGCAAGTCTCCCAAGATTTCAGTAATCGTGCTTGCTTGTGTGCTTTCTTGTGTGCATGTGTTTGAAAATAAGGGGGGAAATGTCCCAAGTTGTCTTCCGGACGTACAAACCATTTATTGGTTGTCGCTCGGGATTCCTTGGAATTTTATGTATTTGGGATTATGATCCCGTCCTCATCTTATGACTTGTGATCATCGCATTTTAAACCTCGGGACCCTCGGGACTTGCGTGATCGAGAGAATGACTCTCTTTTGGTCAAAGATGAGGTTCTTTAGAAAAGGAGAGTCCTTAGCCCATCAATCCTACGCTTTAAGACGGTCGAGCTCGTATAGAGGCTTCATACTCTTTCTTAAGCGATAATCGGAGATATAGGGTTCAAGGTATCCCTTTCTAAAGAAATATGGAACCTTTAATGGAAGGAACGATGTAAAGATAGGATCTTTTACACCGGTCCGTTCCAAGGTTGGGGGAAAGGGGAAATGCATGATGAAAAATGACACTTTAATGAAAAGATGACATTTTTGGGTTGCAAATGATGCACTTAGTTTAAAGAAATAATCTTTATTGCAAATGATGCATAAAGATTTGATTTTTTATGCAAATGATGCATTTTTGTTGAAGAAATTGGCATTCATTATGCAAATGATGCATAAAGATTGCATTTTGAAAAGCATATGATGCTAGTTTATGGTAAAGACATGGTCTTTAAAGCAAATGATGCTTGAACAAGGGGTTTTGAATGCAAAGGATGCATTTTTATTGAAAAGATTGGATTTTTATATGCAAATGATGCATAAAAATGACATTTTTATTTGAAAATGGGAGTTTTAGGTGCAAAGGATACACCTTTATGAAAAAAGACTACATTTTTATGACAAATGAGGTCTTAATGCATGCAAAAAAAGGGAAAGGGGGTGATAAAGATGTGATCTTTAACTATGAATGCCAAGTCCCAAGCAAGATATATGAATGCAATGAGCAAGTATATCAATTAAAAGCAAGGTTAGGGCGTGCGAGGTTACCAATTGCTTCCTTTGCTTCTTTGGTCGGAGCTAGGAGGAGAGATTGGTCTTGGATCTTCAAGGAGGAGGGAGGGAGCTTCTTGGCCTTCTTCTTCACCTTCTTGAGCCTTCACCAATATTCTTCACGTCTTGGGAGTGACTGAGTGTATTGCTATGGATTGTGTGTATTGTTGTTTTTTGTTGAAATGGGTAGAGGAGGGCTCTATTTATAGGCAGTCTGGATAAGTCTAATGAAGCCGTGCGGCCAGAGACCTTGGGCTAATGCAGCCGTGCGGGCTTATCCACAATGACTCAGCATTCTAGAACCATGCAAGGTGGCATTATTCTAGAACCTTCTTCCTAATTAAGAAAAACGTGTTTTCTTAATTAGGAAGGCTCCCTTCAGCCCTAATTTTAATTTGGGACTGTTCCAGAACATTTCCGGAACACTAGGAAGGTCCGGGGAATTACCGGGAAACTTACCGAAATTGCCGGGAAATTTAACCGGAAGGCATGAGCCAGATTTGGGTACTTACACCTATCCATCTCTCATTTCCCAAATTTTGGTTGCTCAAGGTGTTAAGCCTGAAAAAGGTGAAGATAGGGTTGATAAGTTTGATCTGTTTAAAGAGACCAAAACCCTCTTAGATGCTAAGCAAAGGTTTGTTGATCTTCCTTTGGGTGTTGTTCCTGAGATTTCTATGCCTGATGTGGGCACATCTGAACCCACATCTGAAGATCCATTTGCTGCTCAAATGAAGGACCTGGATGCTGAAATAGCAGCTGCTGAATCTCATACCTATGCATTGTCTGGTCAACTGCAAGCCTCCATTGCCCATGCCAACAACCTTAAAGCTCTTAAGGATAGACTCCTCAAATGGCATGCTAATCTTTCTGCTCAAAAAGGGAGAGATAGGCCTGAACCTGCTGCTAGAAGTAAATTGTGGGATGCTGCTGTTGGCTGGAGGAACTGGGAACTTTAATTTAGGGGGAGAAGACTTGAAGTTTTTTTGTTTGTTTTGATGCTTTGATGGTTTTAAGACAATTTTAATTTCTATTTTAAATTTTAGTTTTAAACAATGGTCTGTAATACTTAAAACAGGTGCTGAATGGTTTGCTTCTACTATATTTGATGAACTGCAGTTTTAGTACTAATCTTGGTTTATGCAGTTTGTGTGGATGTGTAAACACATCTGCACACACATCCATTCAGGGGGAGTTATGCTTATGTCTGAATTTTGTAGTCACAAAATGTGATTATTATAAATCTTTAGTTTTGACCAGAAAATCAAAAATAGGGGGAGATTGAAAGCGTGAGCTTTTTGGGAACAAATTCTTGTTTCCTTATTATCGAAATACTTCAAAAAGGTAAGAAGATTTTAGGACTTTAATGGAAGATTAATTATTGTCCTACTTTGACTAGGAGTTTGTAAATAAAGTAAATATTTTTTTATTTATGTACATAGTTTTATATTAGGACTAACCTACTAACAATCTACTTCTTTGTGAGTGTGATTTTTATTTCCTTCTAGGTAAAGAGATCTCACAAAGGAAGATGTTGATTACATGAAGATCTTCTCCATGGTGCATATAAATACAAGGCATTCAGCACAAGAGAAGCTACGGAAATTCTGAGAGAGAAATACTTATTCTTCACAGTTTTCTACATAGTTGTTTTAGGTTGTGAGTGAAGGTTGTGCCTTACATCCGTAACTCACATCTAGGTTTTCATTAAGTTCCTTGTTTTACTTCTGACTAGAATAGGTCCTACTTGGGAAAGGGGAATTGTTCTTGTCGTAGAAGGTGATTAGAACTCATTTAGTATTTTAGTCTTTTAGTTTTTCACTTATTTGTTTTTGTAAGCAACAAAAGTTTTTATAAGTGAAAAGTTTTTGGGCGTAAGCCTAGTTTGCTGATCTCAAGATCAGTAAGCGTATATAACCTTGGTGTTATTGATTTAGTTTGTTTTATTCCGATGCATTATCTGTGGATGTGTGGACAGTTGTGAGACACATCTGTACTCACATCCGTATTCTGTTGAAGTTGATTGTGCTTCCTAGCTACACGAAACTTTCAGGGTATGAGTGATTTTTCTTCTTTTCTTTTTCCCAAGCCATGTCGCCCACCTTTATGAACGTCGTTGGAGAGGCATTCTTCTGCTACCACGAGCTTACCAACCTCTTTTACCAAAGAACAATCGATGATTGAGAATAGGGATGGCAACGGGACGGGTTTGACATTTTCCAAACCCGCCCCTACACAAAACTCCAAAACCCGAACTCGCCCGGCCCCGGATAAACCAAAACCCGGCCTCGCCCCGTTTGCTCTATAATATTTTAAAAAATCTCACTATTTCATTATGCAAAGATATTCATTTTTTTCTTTTCTCAATAATAAAAAACCTATAATATTATATACAACTAAAAAGTTACATTTCTTATACAACTAAAAAGTTACATTTCTTCATCAAATATATACTCCCTCCATCCCGGTAGTAAGTTCACAGTTACTGTTTGTACGTAAATTAAGGAAAAAGTTAGTGGAGAAAATGTTGTGAGTATGAAAAGTGAGGTTGGAGAGAGAAAGTGGGGTAGGAAATAGTGATTTGATTGGTGTTGTGAGTATAAAAGTAAAGTAGGAGAGAGAATTAATGGGTGGAATAGTAAAGATTCTTTGCCATTTAGGAAATGTGAAGTTTGTAATGGGACGCCCAATGAGAAAAGTGTGCAGGTTGTAGCGGGACGGAGGGAGGATATATATATATATATATGCGTTATATATAAGTATTATTAATATTAAGAAAGTTATTAAAATAAACCTATATATTATGCAGGGCGGGTTCGAGGGAATCCCAAACTCGTCCCAAACCCGACAGGTTTTAAAAAAGGCTTCCCAAACCCTTCCCATTAAGGGCGGGTCATTACAGGTTCGAGGTGGGTTCGGGATTTTTGCCATCCCTAATTGGGAACATTGACCCTTAGAAAATGGAATAATTATCTATGTGCATAAGAATAATACCCTAAATAATCGTATATCACATTATAAACTGTAGCATATGCTTTACTGTATTGTATCATCTTAAACCAATCCGGTCCACTAGTCAAATTAACTTAAGGATCAAAGAGGTTTTCGCCACTATTAGCGCAACTAAACCCATCAGTGGTCTCATATATCAATCCAACTAATTGACATGGATCAAGTATGGATGTGTAGCATGGAAATCACATGTAATGTGATCTTCACATGTCTATTCCAACTGGTCCAACCTTATTAGATCAAACGAACATTCAGAGTGTTGAATAACCGTATGACTTTATTAACCAAAACTAAAATCTGAATAGTGTCACGACAATAAACCATAAATGTATGAGAAAACTCCAACTGAATCTAGATATAATTTAACTATATAGCGCCAGCATAAGTTGTTGCCAGGGAAAAGCTTGAGGTGTTAAACACCTAGTAAGAGGATCCTCAATCATGGAGTTGGTCCCAATATGCTCAATACAAATTTGTCCACTCTGAATTAATTCCTTAAATACCTGTTAAATTTTTTTGTCACAAAATAAATTCAATGACTTTTCAAACTCATCATCTATATGCAGCCCAGTGAAAAAAAATTCGCAGCCATATTCCCTGATTAGATGCATGTCTGCATCCTGTAAAGCCAGAATCCTAATACCCAAAGATCTCAACCTTATTATCTGAATTTCTATACGTTATCATGCAATCATTTGTTCTCTGCAAATAATGCATAATCCTTTTATTTCAGTCCAATGATCATTTCCAGGATTGCTAATCTAACATACCTTCCCAAAGCATAAACTATGAATGCTAGGCATGGAAGATTACAAACCTGTGCAAACACAGAACTTCCTAAAGTCGAATCATAAGAGATTCCTTTATTTCCTTACACTCAATATCATTCTTGGGGCACTGATTGAGATTGAAATTATCAAATTTAACGGGGGTATATCTGAATATAAGATTAGAAATTATATACTTACTCCCACTAAGCTTCTGGTGTAAACAATCATCAATTGTGTTTGTCGAGAAGCCAAATGACAACACAATTTGATGAAATTTACAATTTTATTAACGAGAAACCTGTTTGTGCCCATTGATGGATTTCTTCATTTTGCAAACCATGTACTTCGAATCTTTTGAAACCAAAGTTTCTAGTTGCACCCGATAAATTGCTTCTTTAATGTTACCATTATGAAACCTAACATTAACATCTATCTAATATAACTCTAATCCAAATTGTGCCACAAATACCATAATAGCCATAAAGAGTCCTTCAAATAAACCTAAGAGAAAGTCTCATTATGGTACAATCCTTCATTTTGAGTAAATCCTGTAGCGACAAGACGTCCCTTATATCTTTCCATATTACCTTGTGAATCTCTTTTGATTTTAAATATTCATTTGCAACCAATAAGTTTTACTCCTTTTGGCAATACGACAAGATCCATATGTCATTGTCTTTATCTAATTTGATCTACCCAATCATAGAATCTATCTACCTAGGAGAACTAGATCTACCATTGACTTAGTGGAAGGTGATTTGATCATCTTCCAATGGGTCAATGTTTTACCTTTTGTTCGTTAAGAAATACCATGTACACATTCGAACTTGTACTTCACCTCTCTTTAGTGGATCTTCTTAAAGGCACTTGTTCCTAAGGTTATTGAGCTTGTTTCTCAAGAAGAACTAGAGGGATATCAATAATGTCTTGTTAATCCAAATTTTGTTCTTGAACCACGTTAGGATTTTGATCCAAATCATAGTCAAGAACAACCATACAAAAATGGATGATAACCAAAACATTTTCAAAGACAATATATATAACCTTATTTCCCCCTTTAAGCTCAATATCATCAAAGAATCGAACATTTCACGTATCAAAATGAATTCTGGATTTGAGATCATAAATTTTTTTTGAAACCCCTTAACCTTTTAGAGTAACCAACTAAATGACTACTAACAGTACTAGAATCAAGCTCCTCTTCATTAGCCATGTTAGGCCTTGCCTTAATTAGAGAACCCCAATTGTGTAATTTTTTTAATACAAACTTCTTGTTTGTCCAAATACATAAGGGGTTTTGTTAGTAGCCTTAGTGGTTGCCCTAGTAGGAAAATCAACATGAATACTCAATTTGTCCATTGGACATCTCATTTGTTGCAGTTTACTTAGCCTTCATTTTTCTTTCAAAGAGAAAGAAGCAAGTGGGTACCCTCATTATTTTATTACTTTAGTTTAGTTTTCTCCTTCACACAAAGAAAAATGATCTCATCAAAAGTCCACTTTTCCTTTTGACAGTTTAAATGTTACTTCAAACTGTCCAAATTGTAGTGGAGGAGAAATCATAACCATATGAACAAGCATGTCGTTCGACAACTCAAATTTGAGAGGCTTAAGTTCAAATCCCAAAATGACCTTCTCTATAATGTACTCACCATGCATTCTATTTTCCCTTATACCTTACTAGTGAGTAGCCCGTTGGTCCCCGATGGGGGATAAACACTGAGGTAAAAGTTAAATATAAATACAATTCAAAAAATTAATGAGATAATGTTATGTAATATATTACAACTTGTCAAAAACTTCTTTATACACAACATTTGTAGTCGTGTCACTGACTGTTCATGACTATTACATATAAGCACTTTAAGTCCTTTCCTTGTAGTTACTCTAGAAAAAGCAACATATAATTGTCCATGACTAAATACTGCTCTTGGAAGAAAAAGGCCAACATGAGCGAGCGACTGACCCTAACTTTTATTTATCGTCATTGCAAATGAAACGGTCAGTGGGAATTGTCTTCGTTGAAACCTAACTGAGAATTTTGTTGTATCAGAAGGTGACATAATCATCCTCGGTATCAACACCTTCTTACCAACATTCTTTTCAGACAATATTACCGCCTCGACAACGTGCTTACCTATATATATATATATATATATATATATATATATATATATATATATATATATATATATATATATATATATATATATATATATATTATTTTGGTAGAAAAAACAATAGTACAGAATCTTAACTTTGTCAAGTGTGTGGATTTAAATACTAAGGAGGGGACTGTGGAATTCGAATAAATGGAACAAAGACATGAAAAGAACGAATGATACCACGAATTGTTAACGAGGAAAACCTTGGAGGTGACAACCTCTTTGGAAAAAACCCCGGGAGTTAGGTCTCCAACCTTGAAAGTTTCACTATGATGATTATGAATACAACTTTGGAAGAGAATGGAGAGGATTACAAGTAGCTTGTGCGTAGAGTGTGTGCGTATGGGAATGTGTGTGTGTTTTCCGTCTCCATCTCCCCTTAAATATAAGTAAGTATGAATGAGTCAAAAGCTGTTCCTACAATCTCGGGATATAAGCTTATCCTCTTCAACGTCCGTAAGACCAAGTCATCCTTGCCGTTGAAGAAGAGTTGAACGTGCTAGAAAATATCCCGTATTCTTATCTCTTATTCACTGGAATATAATAATAAAGATATTAGGAAAAATCAAATAAGTAAATATTAAAACAATACTTACAGTGGAATAACATCTTGACATGCAAGAGCAACTGAAGATGTCACCATGCTGAAAAATACCCACAACAATTTGTCCCCAAAAACATTTGGCTATGCTGGCAATTGAAGAGGCAAATGTTTTTCTTCCAATTAAATGCTCAACTGCCAGCTTGCATGATGGGACGGTTAGGGATACGTGGCGGCTAGAAAGGAAAAGAGTCTCGATAGGAACTAGTAACCGTAATTCTTGATAACCATTGTTATCATAGAATCTTCTTCAAATTCTTATCCAAATCAAATGTCTCCTACTATATTATGGTGAGAGTAGTCTTAAAGGGTGCAATTTTTATCCTCCTTTCTCAAATACATAGTCACGACGTTCTCCAAAAAAGTGAGTCAGAATCAACGTATCATTGCATTGGCGACTCTATTAAATCTGTGCTAACATATATCCTTATATGCAGTGACTCAATCCGGCTTTACGACGAATGATATTGTGGCCAAATACAAAGGTAAGATGAAAGCGGAAGAGACCATACCTGAGATGGATAATAAGCTTACCTCAAAAAGAAAAAGGGTGGACCAGATCTCCGGCGTGGAGAAGCAAATTTGGAATGAAGAAGTGTTGGAGAATCAGGTAAGAGTTAATTTGGATCATTGGTACATTGATTTTTATTTTGGTAAAATGTCTTTTTTGTTCGTTGATGACAGATTGTCTCGATGGCTAAGTTAATGTCCAAAGAGATCAGGATATGGAGGGATAAATGTGATACCTTTGATATGAGTAGGGTCGAATACGAGAAGGATTTGAAAGAAGCTGCAAGGATAATGAGGGAAAAGGGATTGGAAATCAGGGACAAAAATGAAGAGATTTTAAAATGGCGGTCCAGGCTTGCAAGTGTTGATATCAGGCATGAAAGGGAGATGGAAGTACTTCGGGATGACTTGGTGCATGAAACTGCGAAAGCAGTTTTTGAAACTAGAATCCAAATGATTGAGGAATATCAGGCAGGAGAGCATGTGAACTGGAACCTGGATGATGAAAAGGCAGCTTTGCAGCGGATCCATGATGAAAAGATGAATGAGGGCTCCAAGGATCTTGAACAGGTTGATGATGCTCATGACAACATGGAATGACTTTCGGGAGGAAAACACAAAAATTAGGATGCTTAAGAGCAGAGGTTGGAGAAGTTACTTCCAAAGCAGACGTCATTTGAAAAGGTAAAATAAATCTGTTCTGGTTTTTGAATGGTATTATTGGGGTGGAATCCCTGAAGACAATTTTAATTTTTATTTGGTTATGTAATGGGTCCATAAGGACCAAAGACAATTTCTTTTACGTGTTGGGTTGGTCCAACACTTTTGCACTTTAACTTTGGTAGTTTGGATGTTTTTATGGTAACTTTAGTTTAGTTATGGTTTAGTAGTTTTCAAGCATGTCAAGGCTTGTTTTCTTTTGGATGAAATTTTTCCTTGGATGATCATTTGTTATGCTCATAAGGTGACATGATAGTATGTCAAAACGGTAGGTACTTAAGATGACATGTATATGTCATAACCACAAGAATAATACGTAAGATCAATCATTTAACTGAGTGGGAATGGGTAAGCTATATGAGTTTACCCATATAGGCCCACCCCACACCTCAATTAAAGAGATAACGTGCGCTCCAGGCGAAGGTGTGGTAACCTAACATCTTAAGAAAGAGGTAATTAACTCTTTAAACCTTAGAAGGGATTGTGTACCTTTACTTAAGAAGAGATGGCCAGTCTCTGACGGAGGAGAATTTGTTGTTCTTTGCGTACTTTCGACATGTCCCCATGTATGCATGTCAACACCTCATAAAACAGAAACATGTTAAAACGGACGTCAACTAATGTTGACGCCTCTCCACAAGGTGTGTTAGTGACATCTTGATTTGCAATGAAGTAATAAAAGAGTACATAGAAAAATAAAAGGTTACAAATAAATAAAAGATTATCCATACCTGGGAAGAGATGAGTTTAAGGGGGGTTTCGTTCAGATGTAATACCTTTTAAGGTGAATGGCGTTCCAACTCCGTGGTATCATTTGGCCATCCAAGGTTGCCAGGCGATATGCTCCTTTCCCGGCCTGTGCATCTATTAGGTAGGGTCCTTCCCATTTTGGGGCGAGCTTGCCTGCATTGAGCTCCTTTGTATTTTGGAATGCCTTTCGTAGGACTAAGTCTCCTACTTGAAACCTTCTAATTCTTACGTTTTTGTTGTAAGATCTGGCTACCCTTTGTTGATACGCTGCCATGCGAACTTTGGCCATGTCCCTCAGTTCGTCTACGGTATCTAAGTCATGTGTCAAGATGTCTTTATTATGTTCAGATGTCAACAAACTGTATCTGGCCGTAGGTACAAGTACTTCTGCTGGAATAACTGATTCTGTTCCAAATACAAGTGAATAGGGGGTTTGACCAGTAGCGTTCTTAGATGTCATCCTGTCGGCCCATAGAACCATTGGTAACTCTTCTGCCCATCGTCCTTTCTTCTGGTTCAGTCTCTTTTTTAAGTTGCTTATGATTATTTTGTTGCTAGATTCTGCCTGTCCATTGGCTTGAGGATGAACAGGCGAAGATGTCACCATCTTGACTCCCCAAGATGTCAAGAAATCTTGGGTTCTCTTGCTAATGAATTGAGAGCCGTTGTCACAAATTATCTCTGATGGTATTCCAAATCGGCTGAATATATTTCTTTTGATAAAAGATATAACTTCTTTGTCGCGAACTTGTACGTATGCCTCAGCTTCTACCCATTTAGAAAAGTAGTCTGTCATAGCTAGTAGGAATACTCTTCCACCTGGTGCCCTGGGTAATTTTCCTACGATGTCCATTCCACAAACCATAAACGGCCATGGCGACAGGATAGGATGTAGTAGTTCAGGTGGTTGGTGCAGAATGTCCCCATGTCGTTGACAGGAGTCACATTTCTTTGCGTAGTCGGCAGGCGTCTCTTCTCATTGTGGGCCAAAAATAGCCCATCCTCGAGCCTTGGTATGCAAACTTACTGCCCCGGTATGATTTCCACACTCTCCTTCATGTAGTTCCTTGAGAACTGATGGGCTTGATGCCTTCTAGACATCTTAAGTAGTGACACTGCAGTGATTTCCTAAACAAAAGGTTATCAATAAGTAAATACTTAGATACTCTTACCACTGAATGCTCTAGCATTTTTCTCCTCGGGGATCGTATCATCTAAGAGATATTTGATAATAGGAGCTGTCCAAGAAGTTCTTCTTGGAGTGGAAGGTACGTCGACTTCTAGAACGAGCAGGTTCCGGATGATCAATTCTTTGGGATGTCAACATGCACAATTGGGATGCTTGCTATGAAATGCTTTTGAAGGTTTGAACCTAAGTTTGCCAGAGCATACGCGAGAATTTTCTTCTCGTGGAATCTGTTCCCAAGTAAATGTTTTGAATTTGGCCGCCAGAATTTTTATAATTTCCAAATATGTTGTCATCTTTGCATTTTTCTCTATGTAGGATCCGTTGTAATGGTTAACAATTAGCAAAGAATCCATAAACACCCGGATATGCTTGACATCTAGGTCCTGGGCTGCTGTTAAACCTGCGATTAATGCATCATATTCTGCTTCATTATTAGTGGCCTTGAAATTGCAACTGATGGATTGTGGTATTATGTCCCCTTGTGGCAATTTTAGTACAATACCAAGACCTGTACCTCTCATATTAGAAGCACCATCTGTGTAGAGAGTCCAGATTTTCAGGATGTCATCATCTTGAAGTTGTTGTACTTCCAATTCTACCTCTTGTTGCATGGTTGGACTAAAATCAGCCACAAAATCAGCTAGGGCTTGAGATTTTATTGCAGTTCTGGGCTCATATTTAATGTCATATGTGCTTAATTGTACGGACCATTTCGCCATTCGACCTGACATCTCTGGTTTTCTCATAACATTCTTAATAGGATAGTTAGTACGTACAATTATAGTATGTGTTTCAAAATAGTGCCTTAATTTAATAGAAGCAGTTATCAAAGCTAAAATTAACTTCTGTAAATGGGAATACCTGGTCTCCGCGTCTAAGAGTGTCTTACTTATATAGTAGATGGGTTCTTTGATTACCATCTCGTTACGTCACCAAGACCGCACTTACGGCGCTTTACGTCTTGCTAGGTAGATGTAAAGATGTTCCTCCTCCTGAGGTTTGGTCAATAATGGAGGTGTCGATAGGTAAGTTTTGAGCTCCTGAAAGGCTTCTTCATGTTGGTCCTCCCACTGGAACTTCTTGTTCTTCCTCAGGATATCATAGAAAGGTTTGCATCGATCCGAGGATTTTGAAATGAACCTGGTGAGTGTAGCAATCTTTCCCGTTAATCTTTGGACGTCCTTGACAGATTGAGGTGACGACAGGTTGATAATAGCACGTATACGTTGCAGGGCAGCTTCAACGCCTCTTTTAGTAACCATATAACCCAAAAACTTCCCTGCCTTCATTCCAAAGTTGCACTTAGCTGGATTAAGTTTCATATTGAAACAATCCAAGATGTCAAAGGCCTGAGATAGGTTGCTTATGTGATCTTCGGCTTTCTTGGATTTTACTACCATGTCGTCAATATATACTTCCATTGTGTTCCCAATCTGATCTTTGAACATTTTGTTGACTAGCCTTTAATATGTTGCACCTGCATTTTTTAGTCCAAAAGGCATAGCAATATAACAATAGATACCTGTGGGCGTTATGAAGGCGGTGTCCTCTTGGTCAGATGGTTCCATCTGAATTTGTTGAAATCCTGAGGATGCGTCCATGAATGTGAGGAGCTCATGTCCGGAGGTGGCATCAACTAACGAATCTATGTGTGGCAAAGGGAAAGGATCTTTTGGACAGGCTTTATTCAAGTCGGTGAAGTCAACACAGACTCGCCATTTCCCATTCTTCTTCTCAACTACAACCACGTTTGCTAACCATCTTGGATAATCTACCTCTCGGATCATGTTGGCTTTGAGTAAGTGCTCCACCTCTTCCTTGATGATCTGGTTTCTTGTTTCTGCAAACTTCCTACGTTTCTGGTGCACTGGTTTAAAACTAGGATCTATGTTAAGTTTGTGAGTGATGACATCTTTCTTTGATACTGTCATGTCATCATGTCTCCAAGCAAAACTTTTTATTCTGCTTCTTAATAGGTCCACAAGCTTCTCTTCTATGTCTAATGGGATGTCAGTGTCAATAAGTACCTTGATGTCCAGGTTGGAAGGGTCTAGCAATATTTCTTTCACATCATTCTCCCTAGCCTCCAGGACTTCACGTACTTTCCTCTGTAATTGCTATGCTTGTTTTGGATATGTTGACGCCTTCATTGAAGTTTTATAACATTCCTTGGCCACCTGTTGATCACTGTATATCTTAGCGACACCCCAAGGTGTTGGAAACTTCACACACTGATGGTAAGTGGAGGGTACAGCCTTCATTCCATGAATCCACGGTCTTCCAAGGATGACGTTGTAGGATGTTGCACAATCAATTACGCAGAACCGCTCCATGGTGTTGAGGCCCTTTGAGTATATTGGAAGCTTTATCTCCCCCACCGTTTCTTTGACTTCACCACTGAAGCCTACCAACACTGCGGATTTCTTGATGATCTCTGATTCTGGGATGTTCATTTCCTTGAGGGTGCTCAACATAATGAGATTGACAGAGCTACCCCCATCAATCAGAATACGCCGGATTGTACAATTGGCGATCTGCAAGGAAATAACTAGGCCATCGTGATGGGGTTCCAGCAAGTTATCTCGATCACTCTCGTCAAAGGTGATTGTATCATGGCAGGGTGTCAACATTCTGGGTTGTCTTTCTGGCCTCTCCTCTTTTGACTCCTTTGCATGTCGTTTTGCGGAAGAATAGGAAGTGCCACATATTTCTGAGCCTCCACTAATGAAATTGATCACCTTCGTTCAGATGTTTGGGGGAGATCTTTGGTCTCTCGACTTCATGAGGAGCTTCCGCACTTTCGGCCTTCTTCTTTCTGGATCCCAGAACTCCTTAAGATGTCCCTTCGAGAGCAAGTGGCGATCTCCTTTCTTAGTGCGATGCAATCTTCGAGTAACATGCCCAAAGTCTTCATGGTAAACACACCATTTTGATTTGTCACGCCATCCCGTAGGCTTATCCGTCTTCTTTGGCCATCGGCTTTGTCCCCTAGGTTGCCCATTGCGCGAGTATACCCGAAATGTCAACGGAAAAACAATAATCGAAATGTTAGGCACATTATCATTATCTTCATCCTCACCGTCTATTGAATTAATTTTGCTAGTATCAATTCTTGGGTAAGGATTGGAACGGTTGTTCTGCGATGGGATGATTCGGTTTTCTGTCGGGGGTGGTCATATGTCGACGACTTGGACGAGGACTTTGATCTTCGCAGCTCATCTTCCTCTAATCTTATGAATCTCAATGCCCTGCTCCTGACTTCTTCCAACCGCTTATAAGGAGTCATCACCAAATCTTGATAATACTTGTGAATCTTTCTTCGATCCCATTTTGAATGCTTCGTGGGCATCGACATGTCAAGATTGGGAATTTCTAACACTTCCTTATTGAACCGGTGGACATAATCCTTCAGAGTTTCATTAGGCTGCTGAGTTACATTGTAGAGGTCACTTGTCAACTTCTCAAATTGTCGACTGCATGAGAATTGGTTATAGAACATGTTGATAAGCGGGCGTATGAACCAATTGAACCTAGAGGCCGCCTAATCGGCCATTTGAGAGCCGGTCCAACCAAGGTAGATCCAAATCCTCTGCATAAGCAAGCCTCCCGGAATTGGAGCAGAATATGGATTATGTCCATCTTCTCCGATAGTGGGCAACATGCTCTTACGGGTGCGTGGTGCCGTCATACGGCTTCATAGATGGTACACCGAAACGCTTCGGGATGTCAACATTTGCAATTCTTTGGGACAAACCGGGATTAATTGTAGCGGTTCCGAGTCACCGGTTGGATTGGAGGAGTTATGCCGGCACGTTCATTATCGGCTCTACGAGATCCTGCATCTGTTTTGCTAGTGGATTTCTGCAAAAGGGTCGGCCATAGGAATACGATTGAAATTATTATTATTGAAAAGATTATTTAGAAAACCGAGTTGTCCGTATTCGTTGTGACAGTGGTGTTGTCAATGAATGGAATGAATCGGTGAATCTGCGGAAGGTGGCATCATTGGGGTGTCCCCGGGCAAAGATGTTGACATCATTAAGGATGTCGGCTGATGAGTTTGAGGTAGACTACCCATTGGTATTAATTCACTCTGAAGCGTAGATCCTTCGGTGTTGTCAAAGTTGAGGTTCCTCACACGCAATGGTGATATGTTGTCAAGCCAGAGATGCGATGAACCTGATCTTTCCGCATCTTAATCATGGAATTGGCCAGCACCTTCGAATTCTTGTCTTCTTTGATCCAACCTCTGATTCAACTTGGTTAGGATAGTCCGGATGTCATCATCTACATTGGATGAGGTTGCCCCCTTTTGCGGAGTCTTTGTAGATTGAGTTTGCTGAGGTCCGGTTTGAGGAGGTGGTGGCAACAAACTGGTTCTACCTACTGATGTTGGAGTGACGGCGGGAGCTTTGCCGGCGGCGGACACATTGGGGGGTGCAGACATAATGAATTTGATTAGGAAATGATCCAAATAACCGATAAACCACGAGGCCCCTCGGTGGGCGCCAAATTGTTTTGGTAGAAAAAACAATAGTACAGAATCTTAACTTTGTCAAGTGTGTGGATTTAAATACTAAGAAGGGGACTGTGGAATTCGAATAAATGGAACAAAGACATGAAAAGAACGAATGACACCACGAATTATTAACGAGGAAAACCTTGGAGGTGATAACCTCTTTGGAAAAAACCCCGGGAGTTAGGTCTCCAACCTTGAAAGTTTCACTATGATGATTATGAATACAACTTTGGAAGAGAATGGAGAGGATTACAAGTAGCTTGTGCGTAGAGTGTGTGCGTATGGGAATGTGTGTGTGTTTTCCGTCTCCATCTCCCCTTAAATATAAGTAAGTATGAATGAGTCAAAAGCTGTTCCTACAATCTCGGGATATAAGCTTATCCTCTTCAACGTCCGTAAGACCAAGTCATCCTTGCCGTTGAAGAAGTGTTGAACGTGCTAGAAAATATCCCATATTTTTCTTTCTTATTCACTGGAATATAATAATAAAGATATTAGGAAAAATCAAATAAGTAAATATTAAAACAATACTTACAGTGGAATAACATCTTGACATGCAAGAGCAACTGAAGATGTCCCCATGCTGAAAAATACCCACACCATATATATATATATATATATATATATATATATATATATATATATATATATATATATATATATATATATATATATATATATATATTAAAATAACAGTACGTTTTATGTCAAATAATCAAATAATTAATTGTATAAATGTATAATTATATAATAACAAAATTGATTTGCGTTCCTAGATTTGTAATGATCAATCTTGTACCGTTACAAAATTCTGAAGCTTGATCTATATTTCGTAACAACATGACGATACATCCAATCTTTAGCTTCAGTATGTGATTAGGTATTCCAGAGCACTTGACGGTGTTTAGAAATTCAGTTGAAAATATATCTTCGGCTGATTGGTTAAATTCCTCGTCTTTGCATATGGCGTCAGAACTCATGTATTCCACTTCTTTTCCAAGAAAGAGCAACATAACATACTCATTAATACTGTCAACAATCTCATTTGTCGGTGCAAGTATAGCCCGATTCTGGAAAAATCCATCAACATCTTTATTCTGCATTATGTTCGGGTATATGCAATCCACGATAGCTGAGATGGTATTGACAGAATCTCTTATCAATATGTCATCTGGTATTTTGATTTCAACTTCACCATGGTTCTTATCACTTGCAGTAATAACCAACATATAATAAATAAATAGTAGTAAAAATATGAACTTAAAAGGAAGTAAAAATCAATATTAAAATTGAGAGAAGACCGGAAAATTATGAAACAATTTTTACTAATATTAAGACAGATATAGTACATAAATTGCAACAAAGGTAGTAAGGCTTTTGAGACAGAGGTAGTAATAACCAACGGATAAAATATGTATCTATATCTTAAAAGCAGTTGTTACTTATCACCTGCAGTCCCATCACCAACGGATAATAACCAATTTGCAAACGACCTGATATCCTCAACATCCGAAGAAGACGAACCACCCTACATAAAATATTATATTTTAGTCTTATTAGAACTTTTAAAATATAGATACGTATACATAATGTTAAACAAAATGTATTTGAAAATCACCTGTAATCTCATATTTTGTGTTAACCTTAGTACTTTGCATTCATTCCATAGTGTCGATGAACTTAGTGAAGCATGCACAATATCATTCCTGCTATCCATAGGTACGACCGGAAGAATTTGTCTGAAATCTCCTCCAAATACCACATCCTTACCACCAAACGGCTTATCACATAACCGTCCATCAGGGCCACGTATAATATCTCTCAAGCTATGATCAAGTGCCTCAAAGCAGTGTTTATGTGCCATTGGAGATTCGTCCCAAATAATAAGCGATGTTTTTTGAAGTAACTCTGCCTCATCAGAACCTGGCTTAAGTTTGCTACACATGGAAGTCTCATCAAGCTGTAAAGGTAAACCAAATTTAGAATGGGCAGTCCTACCTCCAGGAAGTAATAATGAAGAAATACCACTGGATGCAACTGCAACTACAATCTTCCTCTGCATCCGTAATGCAGCACATAATGTCTTCCACATAAACGTCTTTCCTGTCCCTCCATAACCATACAGGAAGAATACTCCACCATCCACTATCGACAGTTGACATGATTTCTTCATATACTCCCTTCTGCTCAGCCGTGAGTTATTTATACAACCTGGCGTGCTCAGCCTTCATCTCTTCTATATCATATGATGTTTCATCTAAAATAAGCCTATTCTGTGCATCCTCAATAGCAGAGTCGATCGGCTTAGGCATATTTGTAAACTTATGCAGGCTACTTCCATTTTGAACCAATATCTTTTCAATTTCTGCTAAAGTAAGATTCTTCTTCTGTTCTTCGTTTAGTTTCAATCCTGGCACAATTATGAAAAAATGCAATTAAATATATATCCAAGAGTTAATATAATAATAATTAAAGGAATACAAATTATATATATACGTATACTACATATATAAGATAAAACATATAGGGAGTACGAAATAATATATGTCCTTAAATTAAACGTTAAAACTTGGAACTCAATATATTTGACAAAATGCATTATGATTATATAATATCTCTACATGAAAATTAGTGCGGGAGGGAAGGATGATACTATTACTGTGAGACGGTGGGAGTACGTTCATTTGTAAATATTAAATAACCAATAAATTTGTTCTCCAACCAATAACAAAACTATATTTTGTAAATAAAATTGATAACAAATTAGTGCGACACGGAGGAAGTACAAATTTAAAAAATGTACTACAATCAACTTTATATCTCAAATATTCGACCAAAGCATAAACATGTATGTAATATCCATATTAGATAATTAATGTGGGATGGATGGAGTGGTGAATATTTTCGCCATACGGTCGGAGTACACTATTGAAAGTAGAACAAATATCTAGTATATTTTACTTTAATTACGGCTAGAAAAAACATTAGAATTGTGTTTTATAAGCATTTGTAATTACATTATATATTAGAGAAAATATATAAATATATGTAATATTAAATGAAAACCTATATTAGATTTAAAGATGATAAACTTACCCGGATTATTGTGCAGTTTCCTATAGTTGTATTCCATGTCATCGGAAAGTTCCTCCCAAGTCTTATCCCATACCTCGTGCGACATAGTCATGGAATTAGATAGTAATAGGACAACAAATAGTCTCCATAAGGCTACAGACATTTTCCAACCAGCTGCTTCTTTTATTGCATCGACATATTCATTGTCGTCATCTAACAAACCCAAGGCATAGCAAGCTGATTTAAAGTCCTTACAGACAACATGATCAATGGTTCTCAAATCTTCAAAATTTTTGCAACCGGCTTTATGATTCAACATAATCCTCAAGTAGTACAATTCCCCACAGCCGACCGGCACATGATATATCCTTCCAATTGCAAATCGACTATCTTTCCTGCGGTGCCATTCACGTTTATTTTTTACCCACACAAAATACCTCGGGAATTCACAGTATTTCAAATGTCGACCGTCTTCATTATCACGGTTATACTCCATCCACTTAACAAACTGGGATTCTTTAACAATCTCTGTTTTTTCAAGAACATCTTCAATGTAATCCCCTTCGTGAAAAGGTATAGTCTGATCACCCTTCATGTGAAAAGCTAACCGCTCAACTGGTGGAGTTCTATAATGCAAATCAAACCCATATATCCTCCAAATCGCCTCACATGCAGAGACATATCTACAATCAATGAACCTTTCAACCTCATCCTCTTCTTGTAATCCAAGAGTTATCCTATCGCTACCCTTGTTAATGTACTTGAACAAATATTTGATAGCCATGCTTTGAATACAATACTCGACATTGATATGTGCTCTGTACTTCAAAAGCAGATAGGCATTAAACGGAACAACATACCCATTGTGGAGATTACATTCACCCTTCTCAATAGTTGCCCCGATGTCTCTCCGCCTACTGTGAATACCCCGTCCCGATGCAACGCGCATTCGGAAGTTTGAAAATAAATAATTATATAAAGTCGGACCGAAATAGGATATTCATTTAGTGACACTCGCTTTAAACCATATTAAAATATTAGTTTAATTTTGAGAGTCGCCACGCCACTTTGATATAGCCCAAAGCTTTGAAAAAAGGCTAAACAGTTAATTGGGTTCGGGGGTCAAGTTACAACAGAAGAAGAAACGCTATCACTCCTATTGCCCGACGGATCGGTCTTTCTAGCATGTGGGGTGTTGGTTGTGTGCGGTGTTTACAGGAATAGTTAGAAGAAACGGGATCATGCATAAGGAGGAGGGGAGAGAAAGAATTAATTGATGATCACACCCTAGAACCTTTGAGTTAGGCCCTCGGAAGGTGCACTAATCAACGTTCATCCTTGGGGAATTGTTGATCATGGGACAATTATAACTAAGGTGGAAAGTAAGAAATAGTTCCTAGATCCATTGGGTTTCTTAGGGCGAAACCTTAGATCATCCTCGGCTATAGCATATTTAAATATATTAAAACATTCCTAAATCTAGCATAAAGGAACAATTAAAACATAATAAGCATGCAAATATAATAAGACAATAATAATAGGGAACAAAAATATTAAAAAGAGTCTTACCAATTGTAGCAAGACTTTGGGGTCGAATCTAGGGCGATTCGAAGAGAGTAAGAAGAACTGTGGGTAAAACAAGAGTAGTCTCGTTTCTCCCGAGTAAATTGTGTGTTGAAAACTGTAACCGGCTGCACGTATTTATAGTGCTTCGGTACCTGGGCTGGGCCAGATGAAGGGTCGATCGGCCCTAAATATAAGGGTCGATCGGCACTGAAACTAAGGGTCGATCGGCACAAAAACTTAGGTTCGATCGGCACAATAATAAAGGGTCGATCGGCCATTCACCAAGGAAAGGGCCGATCGGCACTATCCCTTGGCGTACTTTCCACGAATGTGGATGACGGTGGAGGGGGCGGATTAATTGATGAGTAAAGGGTTTTTTAGGGTTTCACTTAAATAACCGGGCCAGATATTTAAAATACCTTTTTTCGGACCGGGTACTAACAGTAGCCCCTCGGCGACGCTTCTTGTAAGACAAGTGGGGTCGATGATAAAAAATAGGATCCGTCCTGAAAAAAGGGATTTCAGGAGGTGAAATGGTGAGCTTGCGGATGTGAAGTTTGGACTCGAGCTGAGTCGCAAAAGGATGACCAGGTAGGTCGAGCGGCTGGACCCACGTCGGGCTACCTACGTATCCCAAAAGGAATCAAGCCAAGTCGTAGTTCGGAAGAGTGGGCGTTTAGTACCCGAGAGTGGCGGACGTGCAGCGTCAAGGATACGTGACTGCACGGGAGTCACCAAAGGATTTGACTGTTCGGGGAGTCACCTAAATATTTGGCTGTACGGGGAGTCACCCAAAGATTTGACTGTCCGGGGAGTCACCCAAAGATTTGACTGTACGGGGAGTCACCCAAAGATTTGACTGTCCGGGGAGTCACCCAAAGATTTGACTGTACGGGGAGTCACCCAAAGATTTGACTGTCCGGGGAGTCACCCAAAGATTTGTTTGTCGGGGAGTCACCCAAAGATTTGACTGTCCGGGAGTCACCCAAAGATTTGATCAGTACGGGGAGTCACCCAAAGATTTGATCGTCCTGGAGTCACCTGTGAGATTTGACCGTCCTGGGAGTCACCCAGAGATTTGACTGTCCGGGAGTCACCTGTGAGATTTGACTGTCAGGAGTCACCCAAAGATTTGACTGTCCGGGGAGTCACCCAAAGATTTGACTGTCCGGGGAGTCACCCATCCGGGGAGTCACCCAAAGATTTGACTGTCCGGGGAGTCACCCAAAGATTTGACTGTCCGGGGAGTCACCCAGAGATTTGACTGTCCGGGGAGTCACCCACAGATTTGACTGTACGGGGAGTCACCCAAAGATTTGACTGTCCGGGAGTCACCCAAAGATTTGGATCACGGGGAGTCACCCCTTGTGAAAAATTGACTTCTACGGGAGTCACCCCTTGTGAAAATTTGACTTTTGCGGGAGTCAACCCTTAAAAATTTGACCTCTGCGGGAGTCACCCCAAAAAAATGAATAATTTTGACTTCTGCGGGAGTCACCCCAAAAAATTGTGAGGATATGACTATGAGGGAGTTACCCCGAAAAAACAAGAATTTGACTGTGTAAATAATAAAGAAAAAGTTTTGGGTTAAAAAATAAAATAAAATAAAAAAGGAATTTATTTTGAAAAGAGGTTTATTTTTTTTAAAAAAAAACGGGGGATTTTTTTTTTTTTGAAAAAATGGGTTTTTTTGAAAAATGGGGTTTTTTGGAAAAAGGGGGAATTTTGGGAAAAGGGGAATTTTTGGAAAAGGGGAAGGTTATTAAATAACCCGGGCAACCGATGTGACCGAGGGGACGCGTGTCAGGAGGGGAAGGGGAAGGGCCGATCGGACCTTCCCTCTGATTGGCTGAGAAGATTTGACGCGGATCCGCGTCGCTGAGATGAAATCATGGCCGTTCGATGGCCCCTGAAGAAACACAAACTAATGGGCCGATCGGCCCTTCGCTCTCATTGGCCAGAATTCACGGCCGATCGGCCTTAAAACGCCACCTTCTCCTTTCTCTTTTCACGTCTTCTTCTTCTCAAATTTACGAAGCTTCTGTAGGAAAACTTCTTGAGTGCTTGCATTTGATTTGTGCCGAGCTTGCCATGGATCCAGATGTTGCTGCCTTGGAACTCTTGATTAATCGCCCGGATTACTCACCGTTGGGTTCATACACCGGCGGCGTGGGTGGCTTTCATGGCTATGGTGGAGGAGTTGGAGCTAGTGGGCATGGCGACGGGGGCAGCCGCGGTTTTGGTGATTTTGGGGGCGGACAAGGCAATATGGGTGGTGGTTCTGATGGTGGCTATTATGGAGGTTATGGGGGTGGTGCAGAGGGCAGCCATGGTGGCGGTTTTGGCGGCGGATATGGCGGTCCCGGCGGTGGCAGCCATGGCGGTGACGGCGGCGGGCATGGTGGCAATGGTGGAAATGGTGGAAATGGTGGAAATGGTGGTGGTAGTGGTGATGATGATGAAGAGGAGGTGGATCCTAACGCCGGGGAGAGCGATAGGAGTGATGTCGGTGGGGGCGTTGAGGCTCGGAGGCGACGGGCTTCGCGCAATTATCGGCCCTCGAGATTGCATTTTATTTTGTACAACCAGTCCGACTTCTATCCGGGCTTGACTCATCATGGATCCACCGGTCTTCGTTCCCGCGTCGGGATGAAGGTAAAGAACTTTTTTTATTTACAACAGAATAATTCATGCCTATAAAGTATTTTTATTATTTTAAAATGCAAGTAATGACACGTACCTTTGCTGTGTTTACCTGTTTAGGGGAAGAAGATGAAGGGACGGAGCTCCCTTAGCGCGGTTGGAGAGTTGTGGGCGGCCTTGCCGGCCGGTGAGGGTGGTCCTCGTGAGAGGGTATGGAGCTTGGGGTTGGGCCCCTTCTTTGACATGGTTTCACAAATGGGCCATACTAGGAAGTGTACGGCGGTGGTGAAGGCGTGTCGGGAGTTCTGGTGGGACACGACGCACACTTTTCATCTGAGCTGGGGTGAGGCCACGATCACTCCCACAGACTTCGCCGTCCTTACCGGTTTGAGATTTACGGACGTAGCACTGCCTTTTGATGAGACCCTTCATTCTGATAAGGCTCGTCAGATTCAGCTGTTTGGCGCTAGCGTAGGCTCGATCAGGAATTTCGGTGTAGATGCGGGGAGGTTGTATAAGCTTGTCATGGCCGCCATTGATCGGTCTGAGTCGGCCAGTATGGGCTTGACGCACTTGTCAGAGGATTTCTTTGGTACGGTCTTTCAGTGGCCCTTTTTCCCAACTCGGGCCCGGTATGCAGATTCTCCTTGTTGGGTGCTTTGTCTGACTTGAGCTTAGTGCGGGACATTTCTTGGGGAGGGGCCGGCTTGGCTGAGCTATCTAGGGCTCTTGATCTTTGTTTCGAGGTCCAACACCTCTTCTTTTGATGCCTTTCAGTTTGTTCTGGAGGTATGCCTACTTTCATCACTTTTACTGTCTTTTTCTTGTTACTTGTTTTTCTGTCTTTGTAAATATCCGTCCTTCGTGTCTTTTGCAGGCCTGGGTTTATGAGATTTTCGGCGTTGCGCCGTTCACTTTACGGGACCAGACTCGGGATGTGCCCGTTTTGCGGTACTGGAGGAAGGAAAATCGGATTGAGGGGTATCCGAAGACGGTTCGTGAGTCCGATTTGAGGGCCGTTCTTGATGGTCCTAGTAGGCCCGAGCTTTTACTTTATCCTTGGACCCCTGAGGCTTCTGAGACTGTTGGTGCCGTTCGGGATGTGACTGCTTCCCTTGAGATTCTTTGGTCGGGCTGCTTGCCGATGAGATGTATTTGGGCGAGCGGGTGTCGAGGCAGCACTATGCGTGGGCTCCGCTTTACGCGCCCCAACATCCTCCGAGGAACATGTGGTATCCGAACCGGTTGCCTAGGAGGGATGAGTATCTGTTTGGGGTCCCCGCTTATCAGTTCCAGCTTGGTATGGATTATGCGGATTTTGTGGCGCTTTATTTGAGATCACCGCAGGTGGTGAGGCGGCTCTTCTTTAGCTTTGAAATTTCTTGGTATGGGGGAGCAGGGTCCGGCTATTCCCGAGCCGATGGGTGCTGCACCTCCCGAGATAGTGGATATGCCTCCATTTCCCGATCATTTCGTTGTGCATATGGCCGACGGGGAGGTGCGGGTAGACTTGGCACCTACAGAGGCTGATGAGGTGGAGGGTGCTCAGCTTCCTCCAGGCGGTGCCGGCGGGGTATGCCTCTTACTTTTCCTTTTCATTCATTTATTATTTCAGCCGTGATGTAACTCTCGCGCTTGATTTTTACGGAGTTACCGGGAGTCTTACGTACGGGCCGTGGCAGACCAATGTCTTGACCCGCTGAGAAGTGCAGTGTCGACACTTTCCTGCCAATCTCGGAGATCAGTGGATGTGGATCCGGCGCAGTGGAGACAGCGCTCTCATGGCGATGGTAGCTCGACATCTGGATTTTCCCGAGGTCGTGCCTCGACTTCCCGTCGGGGTCATTAGGATTTTTTCATTTTGTGTAGTACCTGTTAGGAAAAAGGAGCATGCAGACTCTATATTTTATGCTGACTCACTCATGTATGCAACTGATTTATGTACTAGTCTATGGATTTAATATATAAAAGTTAGTCTTTTCCATTTATGTACATTTTCTATTTTTGGACATTATCTATTTTTGTACACTGCATTGAACAAACGAGGACAAAATAAAACAAAGTAAAACTGAAAATAGAAAATAAAAAATAAAAATAAAATAAAAGAATAATAAAAAGGTGGAGCCTTGGAATCTGCTGAAGCTGTGCTGTACTTGGGGGAGCTAAAGGGTCGATCGGCCTTAAATTAAAGGTTCGATCGGCCCTAATATAAAGGTCCGATCGGCACACTCCTGTAAGGCGGCTGCTGTTCTTCCTGGAGAGGGTCGATCGGCCCTCTGATGTCCTTTTTCTGCACGGATTGCCCTAGCAGTCCTTTTCCTGTACGGACTTTAATACCAAAACCTATAAAAACCCTTGTCAGCCGACGGTTATAAAGCACAATTTTCTCTTCTTTTTCTTCGTACTGTTCTATTCTTTTCTTTATCTCTTTTGTTGCTGTTGCTTTCTTCCCTTGTCGTGAATCAATCAACACAATGAATTCCCACCCTTCTGTTTTGATGGAGAAACAAAGCAATTTTGAGAGTGATTTGGCTGTTTGGGTATCCAAGGTACCTCGCTCCGTTCGTCATGCCTTTGACAAACGTTTTGGGGTAAAGTGTATTTGGTCCCTTTTGCCCATGCATCCCAATTGGAATCTCTTACATGCTGCCGCTGCTTTTTGGGACGAATCTAATCACGTTTTCAACTTTTCTTACAACGAGATTACACCTACTTATGAGGATTTTCTTGCTTTGTGCGGCGGAGATGATGTCAGTTTGATAGCAGTTCCTCAGGATCGAGTTCCGTTGGTGACGAGGGTGGCTAAATTTCTTCGTGTTCCCACGGCTGTGGCTAGGGGCTTGGTTGAGGGTGTAGACATAGATATTTGTGATTTGCCGGGGAGGTTTGCTCATGGTGATGACTTTGACTCGGATTTTGCTTTGGATTGCTTGGCCCTCTGCTTGTTTTCCAAGGTTCTGTTTTCTCCTTATGTGGGTGTAGCTACCAGTGGATGCTTGGATATGGTTGATCAGGCCCGTTCGGGGAGGAGCATCGTTCCGGTTCTCTTGGGCGAGACGCTTCATGGTATATCTCAGATAGCTAGGGGTGCACCACTCATGACTAGGGGCAGTGCCAAATTACTGACCACATGGCTTGAGGATCGACTTTTTGTTCTAGAGATTCCCCCTTCGAGTGTCAAGCCTTGGTTTCATGGTTGCAGGAGGAAGGTTGGTCCGCTTTCTGGCTTATCAGAGCGGGAGTGGAAGATGTACTTGGCGGAGGTGGATACCGACAGGATTCATTGGCGAGTACAGCATTGGGGTCTCTCCTTTATCCGGAGCCTTCAGCTTGGGCAATGTTTGATCCGTGTACCAGCTTTTGAGACCACCACTTTTTACTATGCAGAGCGGGTACTTCGGCAATATGGCATGGAGCAGGTTCGTCCTCCAACTTGGGGAACTTCGAGTTTGATGATTACGCGAGATTCTTCCAATGGATGTTGGTGTTTCAGTTTTGATGGTAAGCTTATGGAGTTCTCATGGGATGCCACGGGTTTATCTTGCGCAGCGGACCCTTAGCACTCATTTGTCACACGCTTATTTGACATGGTATGAAGAAAACTTGGGACCGATGAGGGAGACCTTATATGACTTGAGACGGAGATTGATTCCTAACATATCTTCGAGCCGTTTTCTCAGAGATAGGGAAGCTTTGGGGATTTCTTTAGACACAGTGGAGGAGCATCCTCCCAAGAAGATTGAGCGGAAGTTGAAGGGCAAGGCGATCGAGGCGGTTCCCCCATTGAAGAAGAAGCATTCGCCTTACTTTAAGAGAGAGAGCAAGAAGAAACCGACTCGACGAGCCGCCAAGAAGAAGAAGGACGGAGATGATGGGCCTAGTGCCAAGGAGTAGACCTATATGTCCGAGTATCCACCCACAGTCATATGCAGACACATTAGTTATTTATTTTGTCTTTTAATTTTTTAGTTTCTTTTGCAAGTTATGTAGTCATTAGTATAGTCGAGCTTAGACTCATCAAATAAGTGTAATCATGCATTGATTGTGGGAATGAAAAAGTTTATTGCTTTAATAAAAACAGATTGGATTTTTATTTATTTTTTGGACCGCGCCGATTAAGGCTGCCTACGTTCCCCTTTTACAATGAGAACCAAGGGGCTCAGGTCGTCGTAGTTCATTTTCATCAAGCTACTATTTTTAGAAAGGGAAGATAGAAGCGGGACGATTTTTATTTTATTTGTTTGCTCTAACTTTTGCCTAGACCGCCCTTTACGGGTTTTCAATCTAGCGAGCTTTTGAACGCACCCTTTCTTTTGTTGCTAGACCGCCCTTTACGGGTTTTCAATCTAGCGGGCTTCTTTTTGCATTTTTTTTTTTTTTTATTATTTAGAGGGGAGGAAGAGTTTAATCATAGTAGCGTCTGAGCTTGCTGAGGTTGGTGGGCTCCTTGAATTCGTTGCCATCTAAATCTGCCATTTTAACTGCTCCACCCGAAAATATCTTCTTGATCACGTACGGGCCAGTCCATGTAGGGGCCCACTTCCCAAGAGGATTGAACTTATTGGGAAGTTTCTGCTTCAAAACCAAATCTCCTTCCTTAATGTCTAAGGGCTGCACCTTTTTGTTGAAAGCCCTTGTTGTCCGTCTTTGATAGGCTCGGATGTGTTCCATGGCTTTGAGTCTGCGCTCGTCAAGTGTGGCCAACTGATCATATCGGCTGCGGAGCCATTCAACTTCTGCTACTTGATTCTCTAATAAGATTCTCAAAGACGGGACTTCCAACTCAACCGGGAGTACTGCCTCCATCCCATATGTCAGAGCAAAAGGAGTTTCGCTTTGTAGGCGTACGGACGGAAGTTCTATATCCCCAAAGTGCCAACGGTAGTTTCTCGGGCCAGTCCCTACCTCGAATTGCTGTCTTTCTGATTATCTGCTCAATTGTTTTGTTAGCTGCTTCGACTGCTCCGTTGGTCTGAGGCCTATAAGGGGAAGACTTGTGCCGGGTAATCTTGAACTCTGCCAGTAATCTGTCACAATCTCCGCCAAAGTGGGACCCGTTGTCCGAGATGATCTCATTTGGTACCCCATATCTGCACATGATGTCCTCCTTGATGAACTGTGCCACCTTTTTGGAAGTCAACACCTTGTAAGACTTTGCCTCGATCCACTTGGTGAAGTAATCCACAGCCACTAATACAAAACAATGCCCATTGCTTCCCGGTGGTGTAATCTTGCCAATCACATCAATCCCCCATGTCGCAAATGGCCAAGGGGTTACCATGCTATACAACTCGTGAGGGGGCACATGGTTCAAATTGGAACACATTTGGCATTTGGGACATTTCCGCACAAACTGGATGCAGTCGGCTTCTATAGTGACCCAATAATAACCCAACCGTGTGATTTTCTGTCTCAACATTCTGGCATTCATGTGCGGACCGCATAAGCCATCGTGTACTTCTTCCATGATCATTTCTGCTCGTTTCGCGTCTACACAGAGTAACAGGAGACCATCGTAATGTCTTTTGTACAACATATCATCCAGTAGAACAAACTGTCCGGCCAATCGTTTCAATGCCTGCAAGCTTTTGGCTTTCACGTCTCCTAGAAAAGACACATCACCCTTCTTGAGATACTCATAGATTTGTGCGTACCACGGATCCTTATTCTCCTCGATGTCAGCTTGAATCTCGCAGCAGTAGGCTTCGTAGCAGTAAGCGGGGTTCTCTCTCCGACCAACTCTGAATGGTTTTACAGACATTCCGTGAGGGATTTCGACCAAAGAAGCCAGCAGTAGCTAAAGCGTCAGCGAATCTATTTCTGTCTCTGGGTAGATAATGGAATGTCACTTCCCTGAATTGCTTAACTAGCTCTTCCATGTGAATCTGCACGTCGCAGTAGGGGGTCAGCCTTCCACTTCTTAGACGTCTGATTGATAATTAAAGCTGAGTCTCCATACACCTCCAACTCCTTTACATTACGCTCCAAGGTCGCTTCTAAACCGGCTATGCATGCCTCGTATTCACTGCGTTGTTGGTGGTTGTAAAATTCGGTTTGATGGCGATGGGGTGTGCTCATCTTTGGGATCTACCAAAAGGATTCCCACTCCGTTGCCTCTCTTGTTTGCGGCCCCATCAAAGAATAGTTGCCATCTCTCTTCCGTATCAAGGCCGAAAATCCCCTCGTCCTGGAAACTCGGTTCAAGCCCTCGTTCTTCCGTGCTTGGAAACTCGCTAAATGATCTGCCATGGCTCTCCCTTTGATCGCTTTTCTCGGCACATAGGTGATGTCGAATTCCCCGCAAATACCGACCACTTGGCTAATCTCATGGACAGAGAAGGTTTGTCGAACAAGTACTTAATTGGATCCATTTTTGACACCAGTGAGAATCGGATGTGCCGACAAATAGTGCTTGAGTTTATTAACCACCCAAACTAGCCCGGTGCAAGTCTTTTCCAACGCCGAGTAATTTAGCTCACTCCCCGCAGCCTTCCGGCTAACGAAATAAACGGCGTTCTCCACCCGAGAATCCTTGGCTTCCTGTGCCAAAGATAGCCCCAACGGCCGTATCGCCATCAAGTTAGGTACAATAGCAACGGTTTCTCCGAATGTGGGGGCGAAGGATGGGGGATTGACCAAGTATCTCTTGATTTCCTCAAAGGCCTCTTGACACTTCCAGCCCCAATCTATACTTGCGGTCTTCTTCATCGCTCTAAAAATCGGCTCACACATAGTAGTCAATTGATTAATGAAGCGGCCGATGTATTGTAACCGTCCCATGAATCCCTTAACTTCTTTTTCGTACGTGGTGGCCTCATCTCCATGATGGCTTGAATCTTCCTTGGATCTCGCCTCAATCCCTCGTTCGGTGACCATGTAGCCCAGACCTTTCCTCGAATAACCCCAAATGTACATTTGGCAGATTCGTACGCATTGCGTGCTCACGCAGCCGTCAAGAACTTTCTCAAATCAATGAAATGCCGACTGTTCGACCCTTTGGAATGAATGATCATATCATCGACATACACTTCGATCTCCTTATGGATCATGTCATGGAATAATGCCGTGACCGCTCTTTGGTATGTAGCCCCGCATTTTTCAATCCGAATGGCATTACAAAGTGTAACAGTATGTTCCCCATGGTGTAGTGAAAGCCGTCTTCTCCCTAGTCCGCCTCCGCCATCTTGATCTCGATTATATCCCGCAAAACCATCTACAAAAGACTTGACCTCGTAGTTAGCAAAGTGGCATCTACTAGCATGTCGATGTTGGGCAACTGAAAGTCATCCTTTGGGCTAGCCTTGTTGAGATCTCGGAAGTCAACACAAACTCTAACCTTGCCATTTGATTTACTAACTGTCACAATATTAGATAACCACGTCTGATACTCAATAACTCGATAAAGCCCACTGAGGAGCTTCTCTATCTCTTCTTTAACTTGCAGGACCATTCTCGCTTAATGCGGCGCAATTTTCGCTGACAAGCTTGGCGTCCGGTGCTAGTGGTATTCTCGTGCTCCCCTATCGAGTTATCCAGCCCCGGCATATCCTTGTATGACCATGCGAACACATCCGAATATTCTTTAAGCAGCTCGATCAACGCTTCCCTTTCAGTCCCTTCGAAGAAGCTTCCAATCTGTGTTTCTCTCGGCTCCTCTTCCGTTCCCAAATTAATACACGATAACACCTCATCGGCAGCTTGGGCTCGACCTTCCTTTTGATTGATAACTTGCTTAGAAATTTCTTTAATGTATTCATTGTTTAGTGTGTCCGCTTCTTCTAATGAATCATTATTAACTAAGTTAATTTGATTAAGTTGAGCATTATTTTTAGTTAATTTATCATTAAGAAGATTGGCTATGAGGGGATACTCAGAAAGATCTAGTTTTTCATTCATAGCGAAAGGGAAAACAATATTTGCAACTAAGTCGTAGTCCTCTGACGTGAGGTCATCAGACTTAGAGGAAGACTCAAACTCGAAAGAAAACACATCAGACTCAAACAAAACAGATGACTCTGAAGAAACAGAGGACTTGGGGGAACCAACGGGAGACTCGGCAGGAGGAGGCATCAATCCCAGCTCTTCAACCATGTATTGCTTCGTGGCTACGGGTCCGCCAAATACGCACCAATTCTTCAGCTTTCCAACCATGGGTGTCACCAACGTCCTTGGATCAACATTGTCCGTCTCGCTTCTGTTCCAATGATCGCAACCATGTCATCTTCTATATTTAGATTCCCCAAATGCTGTAGTAGGGTCTGACCATCCCATTCTTCTGACTCCTCTGCAACTGCAATGTTCTCGACCGACGGCTCATCCAAAGATACCCGCCCTAGCTGATCGGCCAACTCATCTTCAGTCTTGACGGTGTACCGGCTCGGATCGTGACAACCTTGCCTCTCTTTGACGTGGATCCATGAGAACCGCTTCGCCTTCGATCCGTCAACCTCTCGTATCTCAAGATTTCGAAACCCTTCGCAGCCTTACCCGTGTGATCAAACCAAGGCTCGCTAAACTCCATGCAAGAGAATTCCTCGCCCTCCTTGACAAAGTAACTATTGAGGGAAAGACGGTATGGCCTCATCTCTGGCTTCTCGTAGGGTAGCTTTGCCCTCTTGAGGAACTCAATTCTTTTCTCTTCAGCCCGATCTTCAGGGGTAATAACATAGCCTAAACCGTGCCTCGCTGCGATGATCGCAGCTTCCATTGCTTGCGTAGGTCCTTGGAGATGTTCACCCACCCCCGCCCCGGTACAAATCCCATGTTCCTCATCATTCTAATGTACTGGTCGTACTGTCCGATGTCTTTGTGAGGTCTACCGCGCAAACTCCGTGCCCGTGCTATTAGCTGAAAACCGCTGAACATTGAACTACCCTCTTCGTGCTGAATCTGTAGGACCGGCTTTCCCCCAGTGCTTGACCCTTGAGATGTTACCAAATCGCTGTAAATGACTGTCACTTGGTCGCCCGACTGAAATTTCACACATTGATGCAATGAGGAAGGGACTCCATTCATCTGATGCAACCATGGCCTACCCAGCAGCATGGTGAAAGTGGAAGGTATGTCTATGACTTGGAACTCGGCGATCATAGTAGTGGTCCCGCAAGTAAGAGGCAAACTGATTATTCCCAACACTGACCGGCTAGTAGAGTCGTATCCTCGCACGGAATGAACTGAAGGTCTCAAATCTGTGGGACTTAGATCAAGGACGTCCATCATCCTGGAAGGCAGTATGTTCACCGCAGAACCGTTATCAATGAAAATACGTGGCAACCTTTTCCCGTTGACCTCAATAGTAATGTGCAGTGGTTCATTATGATCCGATCCAAACTCCGGCATGTCCAACTCTGAAAACGTGATGATATTCCCAAAGTGTATGTTGCCGATCATCTGCGTTACATCTTCTGGCTTTGTGTCAGACGGCACCAAAGTCGCAAAGAAGATTCTCGTTCCAACATCATCCCGAGCATACGAGGACGTTAGCAAGGACCATAAGGATATATTGGCTTGGGTTAGCTTCAGTTGAGTGAGAATAGGGTCTTCTTTATCGGGATTCACTACTTCAGTTTTCGGACCAAAGACTTTCTTCGCCCCTTTATCTTCTGCTTGATACACCCTTCCGGACCTCGTGAGTAGATTAACCCCATGCTTTTCCATGTCGGATACTTCTGCGTGAATTTCGGCCAACGAGAGAGGTTTAGGACTCTCTTCCACATAATCATCATTTAACGAGGCAACTTCTCTGGACAGTTCCTCAAAAGACAGCATATAACAAGAAAATTCTTTATAAATTGAACTCAAATTACAAACTGACACAACTGCCTCACTGCTCGTCACAACAGACTGACCGGATCAGCCGAGGTCTTTCTCTACCATAGCAATATCACTACCAACTATCTTACTAGGATTTTCTATCTTCCCTTCAATGATGAGCTTCTGCACAGCCCTCTTCAAAGCAAAACCAGCATACTTGGAGAAATTTGGCACAAACAATCCCTTTCTGACAATAGCTGAGAATACCTCTTCTGTTGACAGCCCCAGTTTCTCAAAAGCATCTTCCATCTCTACCAAACTGATAAAATTACCTTCCACCATGTGGATCTTATTGTTAGGGAGAGGATTCCCCACAACATTTGGAGACTTCGGCTTCTCTACTTTGCCTTGCCGAATCAAGTCTTGCACTAACCGTTTGAACTGAAGGCAGTAATCAGTAGTGTGACCCTTGTATTTGTGGTAGTGGCAATACTTAGAAGCGTCTAAGCCTTCCCTTGGGTTTACCGGTTCATAATTCTCAAGCGGCTTGACCAAGCCCTTCTTTACTAGTACTTCAAAAACCTTGCCCATTGGCATTCCAAAATCGTCAAACACTTCCCTCTCGCGGTGAACATTGTTATTCCCCCTCATTACAGCTTGAACATCCAAAGCAGCTCCTCCTTGCACATAATTTACTTGCCCCACTGGTTCCTTCTTTGCTGCGGTATTGGCGGGAGCTCTATAGCGGAATGAATTATTAACAGCCCCAGTGTCCTTCGGTGGCGTGATTCCGGTGATGCCACTTTCGTATCGTACTCCCGAATCCACCATTTCCCTAAGATTGGGGAAATAACCATTACCAACTGCCAACTTGTGTCCGGGCAACAAGCACTTGTAAAAAATCTGTTTCTGTTCATTCTCCTTGGGCGGATACTGAATTTCGCTCAACTTATCATTCCAACGCTTGTAAAAATCATAAATTGACTCCCCATTCTTTTGGAGCGTGTGCTCCAAATCGGCTCGATTAACTTGCCAATCCATGTTTGCTTGATACTTCTCAGAGAACACCCTACTAACCTTGTCCCAAGTATCCCTTTCCTCTTCATTCAACTTCAAGAACCAACGGAGAGCAGCCCCTTCCAATGTGCTATGGAACATTCTTGCCATTTGTTCGGGTGTACAATCCTTAGCCCTCATCGCCAACGTATAGCTGTCTAAATGTGTCTTTGGGCAAGTAACTCCTCCAAACATGGCCATCTTGGGCATCTTAAAATCTTGAGGCAGGGGTGCGACTTTGCTCGGATTAAGCATCTTGATGGGGGACACACCTTGCTTTCCCATTTGCTCGGTCAATGCTTTCACTTGCTCAATCAATGCTAACACACTGTCTCAGCAGCAATGTTGGAGTTCTCGTATGGCCGGGGTTGAGTGATGGTAGGGGAGGTGGAGTAGGTAGGAATATGGTGGCCGGAATAATTGAAGGGTAAAGTGGGAGGGGGTAGGTTAGCAAAGTGGTCCTTGGGTGTGTCGGCAGGAGGTTGATAAGGTCTTTTGGATTTGCTCGAGCTCCCATACATGACTGGTGGTGGAACATTATTGTAGCTGTTTGGAACGTAGTTGGGTAGAGGGAAGGTAGGTGCATTGGGGTTGGCAGGATTAGGAGCATTGACAGTTTCATCTTCAACATCGACAACTTCATTCCCCATCAAAATAACCTTGTGTCCCCTTTTACTGAGCTCCTCAACAAAATGATCCTTCAACTCTTGATTGTGATTCTTCAAAGTGCGATTCTGCTCTTCAAGTTTCTCAACCCTTATGGTCAAACCGGCAAAGTAGGCGTGCAGAGCAGGCGGAATGTCATTGAAGTTGGGGTTGACAGGGCCTTCCATTGAAGTGACTGGTGTAGAGCCGGTTGCAGAGGCAGCAGGCGTGCTTGGAGTAGTTGATGGAGGCAAGGTTGTCATTGTTGAATGAAGAACGCGGCCCGACCTTAGCTCTGCGGAAGTATCAGAAAAGACTCGACTTTAGGGGAAGGTTTGACTCAATGCAGTGTACTAGCTTGAAAAAATTCTTTATTTACAAAAGCTTTGTACATTTTAGTCCTACTAAGGTTGGAAGGGATACCCCTTTTTCGCAACTAACTAAATATCCTAAAGTGGTGGATCCTAACGACTAACCTTCTCGTATAGACATTTAATATGATTTTTATGAAAAGTACTGCAAACCTATGATAGGCCAAGATCTTTTGACAAGCACTCAACCTTACATAGCACGTCCTTTTAAAGGAAATCAATTTTTAGTGCTCTTTTTCTCTCTATAGATCTTGACTTATCATTGATTCGTAGTGACCTAACATAAAGACCTTATTAATTGTCTACATAAAAAAGCTAGTCAAACCAACCGGTCGTATGGAGTGTATTCCTAGAAAAGTGGGTGACGCAAGGGTTAGGTTTTAGGCTCCCACCGTGCAGCCGAAGCGCACTGATGAGTGGATGGCCAAGTGAGACTCGGAAGGGAGGCGACATGATCACCACACTTCCCGCACTTTGGCTTCTCCGAAGGGTAAAAGGCTGTCTGTGCAGTGTGACACGGACTCTAGTGGTAGTGTGAGGTAAAGAAGTCTAATTCTTTTTAAAGAAAAAAGAGAAAGATTTTTATTTACATGAAATGCATGCATGCAATGCAACAGTTAAGAGTAAAGAAAGTAAAAAGAAAGCAAAATACAACACCACTAAGGAAAACGAAAGTCTGACCCACTTAGTTTGAAAAAGTTTCAAAACAGTCCCCAGCAGAGTCGCCACTGTGAATACCCCGTCCCGATGCAACGCGCATTCGGATGTTTGAAATATTTAATCATATAATGTCGGATCGAAATGGGATATTCATTTAGTGACACTCGCTTTAAACCATATTAAAATATTAGTTTAAATTTTGAGAGTCGCCACGCCACTTTGATATAGCCCAAAGCTTTGAAAAAAGGCTAAACAGTTAATTGGGTTCGGGGGTCAAGTTACAACAGGAGAAGAAACGCTATCACTCCTATTGCCCGACGGATCGGTCTTTCTAGCATGTGGGGTGTTGGTTGTGTGCGGTGTTTACAGGAATAGTTAGAAGAAATGGGATCATGCATAAGGAGGAGGGGAGAGAAAGAATTAATTGATGATCACACCCTAGAACCTTTGAGTTAGGCCCTCGGAAGGTGCACTAGTCAACGTTCATCCTTGGGGAATTGTTGATCATGGGATAATTATAACTAAGGTGGAAAGTAAGAAATAGTTCCTAGATCCATTGGGTTTCTTAGGGCGAAACCTTAGATCATCCTCGGCTATAGCATATTTAAATATATTAAAACATTCCTAAATCTAGCATAAAGGAACAATTAAAATATAATAAGCATGCAAATATAATAAGACAATAATAGGGAACAAAAATATTAAAAAGAGTCTTACCAATTGTAGCAAGACTTTGGGGTCGAATCTAGGGCGATTAGAAGAGAATAGGAAGAACTGTGGGTAAAACAAGAATAGTCTCGTTTCTCCCGTGTGAATTGTGTGTTGAAAACTGTAACCGGCTGCACGTATTTATAGTGCTTCGGTACCTGGGCTGGGCCAGATGAAGGGTCGATCGGCCCTAAATATAAGGTCCGATCGGCACAAGAAAGAAGGGTCGATCGATCAATTGCTTTAGGTTCGATCGGCACAATAATAAAGGGTCGATCGGCCATTCAACAGGGAAAGGACCGATCGGCACTTTGATCTGGCGTACTTCCCACGCAGGCAATGACGGTGGAGGTACGGATTAATTGATTAAAGGGATTTTTAGGGTTTCTATTTAATTACACCGGGCCAGGTATTTAGAATACCTTTTTTCGGACCGGGTACTAACAGTTTCTTTCCTCATCACTTGCGACAGGACGGCCTAAGCATGATGACATGAGGCCGAGGTAAATGTTCCTCGGCATTCAAGGAAGACTTTACTCGGCCCTGATACTTGGTTATTAGATAATATTCATAGCCCAATCCAATTGGGCCCAGCTCGGACAAGCCCATGTTCATATCTCTACCAACTCAATATTTTATAGGAGTTAGTTACACAACATGGTATCAATGATCTAAACTTCGTAAGACAAGGGGTCAAATCTTTTCACTTACATTTATCCTAAAAAGATAAAATACAAAGGGTACTTAATGACACAATTGCACCCATATACTTAAATCTATGTATACACGTAAGGAGGGTGTTAATAATATATATCGTGATCATCTTAAAGTTTTAAAATTGATGGAGAAAGCAGTAATAATGCTAAATTCACAAGGGAAAGGGACACTGGGGCCATCTCTTCAATTCTTGTTCCATTCCTTCAGGAACACTAAGAGCCAATCTAGTTAGTATAGGTGCCCCATATAACGGCCCCTTCTCGACTCTATAATAAACAAACAATTATTCAATAGATTCATATATATTGTATGCTTCCATTGCAACAATAAAAAATAAAAATAGTGGTATTTTTTAAGTAAATTTGATTGAGTTCCAATTAAAAAAAATTATCATGAAATTGTAGAACATTTTATGGAATAAAAATTATACAACACTATTTAATCTCCCGGGCTAGAGTGCGTACTAACTATGGAAGTGGAACCTTTTTTTTTTTTTTTTTGGTTATTTATCTTGTAAATTAGGAAATACAGTATAGCTGCATTTCAAATTTTCACAACAACACCCCCCTCCCCCCCCGACCATATAGATAAGAATATAAAACAGAACTTGGACGGCCACGTCACTATCAAGTTGCATGCAACTTTTATATTATTACCTCCGTGACTCCATCCAACCTCAAAAGAAATAGTAAAATTTTATCTCGAGTGTGAGTGTCTCATTTAAAAAGATATATTTCTAAAATAATTTTTTTTTACTTCTTTCTACCTAAGACTCATTTGTCATAATTCCAATAATTATCCATTTTTTATATAAAAAAATTAACTATCTATTTACTGTTTTTTATTACATAATCTCTCTTATACATTAATTTTTATATTCACAACACTTACTCCACTATACTATCTTTTATTTTTTATATTTTTATGCGCTTCGGGTGAAACATAAAGGGTGAGTTTACGTAGAGAGGAAAAAGAAAAAGAAACCCCAAAGGGTACACACTAAATGAATGGGGTTCCATCAACAAAAAGTTTCTACATTAATAATACAATTCCATAATAAATTTGCTACTCTATTTCTTGACACTAACAAAGTATATCAATCAATGACAATAAGTATAAGGGCATACCAAACAAAGGTAGACATAATACCCCCATAATAGGGTGTCATCTTAAAAAGATCATACGAAATATTTTCATGATCATATAACTTTTTTGAATGGGTTGTCTATAGCAAGATTTTGGCTTTTTAGGGCTGACAAAAAAATAAAATAAAAAAATTAGTCCAAATTATAAGAAGAATATTGTTCTATATGTTTTTTACTGTGTACGAGAATTTGATAGAGACCGGAGTTATGAGAATTGTGTTTGGTTATTATTCTTGAAATATTTGGCATGTTTATATGTGCAAATTTTCTTATGAGATTCTTTAGTTAATGATAGTGCCAATTCCCGAACCCTAGCTAAAATTATGGATGTCAAAGATTTAAAACTGCTACAACAAGGAAGGATTTGTTGTTTTGATGTAACCTACAAAATCATGAGGAGTAAGCTAAAATTATGAATGTCAACCTTTGTTGTTTTGATGCAACCTACAAAATCATGAGGAGTATGTTTTGGAATGTGCGAATTTTCATACGATATTCTTTAGTTAACCATAAAGTGTCAATTCTCAAATCCTAGCTAAAGTTATGAATGTCAAAGTATTTATAATTGGTGCAACAACAGAGAACTTATTTTTTATTGCAACCTACGATATATTATTGTTTACGCACTCTCACCGTTGAATTAACAATCAAAATTAATTTAGGTTTATGTGAAACTCACTGCAACTCTAACTGATTTCAATCGTTGATTTATTAAAAGGGATTATATTGGTGAGTTGACTGCAGCAGAGTAGTGACTCTTCCAGCTGAGGCAAAATTAGAACTTCACTTAGAAAAGAGTCTAAATTATGAAAAAAATAATTTTTTCCAAACTAAAAGAGATCAAAACGGACAAAATTACTCTTAGGATTTGGCCTTTTTGAATTGATGGAGTGTTTGTTATAACAGACAGTAGATGGATAATTCACAACATACATACACACGAACACAATTATTTATATGATTCACAAATTTGACTACGTTCACGGGTAGAGGGAGAACAATATTATTAATATGGAGTGAACGAAATAAAAGTGACGGGACAGGCCTAACTAACGAAACCCACCATTTCAGACATCACAAAGACACTGCTATTGAATGGGCCAATCCCTTTGCTACAACTCCAACGGCCCAACAATAAAGATCAGTCGACATAGCTCATTTTCCGACCCTCCTTGGTCCCAACCTATCTTCGTCCGACATACGATTAGCAACTTGAACAATCTCTGCCTGGCTAAGGCACAAAGTCAGGTCGACCTCGAATACTCAAGCAACCTCGACCTACAGTAACGTGCGTCTATCTACTACTCAATATGTAACCATTTCCTACAACCACGGAGATCGTTACGCCTACATTGTCTACAAGATTTAATGGATTCATTACGATCCTACACCACTCCTATATATACCAGACTACATCCAACGTAAAAAGGTAATATCTTCTTGGCTATTTTGAGATCACGTTATTGTAAGTGTCCCAATCTGAACCGCCAATGTTTCTTCAGCCCAATTTAACGACTTCCACGCCGGATAAACAGCTAAGGGCATTTTGGTCTTTTCCTAAGGCAATTTAAACAAAAAGGGCCTTAAATAAATATCAAAAATAGGTCAAAAACCGGATTGGTTGAGTCATTTCCAAGAAATTGATCAACTTTGCATTAATTGCAAGCAGCCAAAGCTGCTTTCTGCAGAGTCAGGCACGCCAGCATTCTAATCCGCGCGGACAAGAATGAGGCTCAGTCTCATCCGCGCGGACATGTTCGTAACCTAGAATCTGCCTATAAATTAAATCATTCTCTCTCAGTTTAAAAAAACAAGAATTACAACCCTCACTGTTATATTCGTAAAATACCAAAAAACAGCCTCTACACCAAACAAAAAACACAAAATCCCAACACAAATCTTGAACAAATTCAAGCATCAAACACAAAATCATTGAAGATAGGGTACAACCATTGGTAAACCCTCCTTCTCCCTACCTAAATCTCCCTCATCCATGCATGCATATCATACTCTAAAGATGTAACTTGCTCATTGTTCATCTCTTGTTCTAGATCCAAGAGGATCTCCATGGAGTTCATCTCCATGGATGATTCTCTACAAGGATCTACATTCTCTTAGTTTGTTGTCCTCCTCTTTTTACATTAACTAAGTGTTACTTGGTCTCTTGACCTAAAGTGTGATCACCTTGGAGTTCATCTCCTTGGATGATCACACTAAATGGTCCATATTCTTATTCTCACCTTCTTCTTGTGATATTAGTCTTTATTTGGCCTAAAAAGTAGTCACCTTGGAATAAATTTTCATGGATGACCATGTTAAAAGGTCTAAATTGTCTTTACTTCTTTAAAAACATTTTTCCAAGCCTAAGATCTTCACCTTGGAACCATTTCCATGGATGGAGATCATTAGGATTTATAGGTTACAAAAAGGCTGAAGTTGATACATTGAGTTCAAAGATCTCAAGGATGGTTATCTTAATGACCACCTTAGAAATCAACTCTAAAGTTGATACATCCTTAACCTAAAATCAATTTTCATACATTAATCTTTATTTTATGTTAAATCTCCCCATCTCAAGCAAATGAAATGCTTTCAAGTCCTAATGTATCCTAAGGATGGCTTGATATAGTAGATCACCACTAATCATGTTTAGTGATCACTAATCAAAGCCTAAGGAAAGTGGGGACAAGCATGGATGCCAAATTCAAAAATGTTTTCTTCATTTTCTGGTGCCAACTCCAGTTCTGATTCTGTAACTCCAGTTCACATTCTGGAATTTACAGAATCAGACTAGAAAGCTGCAAAAAAGAAATTTTACTGTCTCATCCGCGCGAATAGGAATGACCCTCGCTCTGGTCCGCGCGGACAAGAATGTAAGGGGACAGACATTTCGTTTTTCAGTCATTTTTCACTCACAGAAGCACATTATTTTGGTAAATTTCGGTCCCCAAGTCAAAACTTTTATTTCCAGAAAACTCCTTTTGCAAAACACACACACACACACAAATGGTTTTAAATTAGGAAGACTCGTTTTACGAGGCATTTCGGGTGAACCCTAACGTTCTTCCCGGAGTGTAACGTGACCTCCGAACCCAAATCTCTAATTTTGGGCATTTTTCAAAGTTTTGGCCCTTAAAATAAAAAATGGCGTGGCGACTCCGTTTGATTTTTTCAATATCGTAAAAATCGGGCATCATCACAGTGGCGACTCCGCTGGGGATAGAAAGAAAAAATAAGCTTTATCTTTTTAAAAAAAAAATCAAAAAAAAAAGAAAAAGAAAAGCTTTTGTAAACTTTCGTCCCGGCATTTGAAACCATTTGTACTCTGTGTGGGTTGGTTTTGCACATTTCGTGTTGTTTTGACTGTCCCGAAAGAATCGATATCTTGACTGTCGGACTCGTTTCTTTAACTATTTGAATTTTGTGCTTACGTGCTTATGTGTTTATTTGCTTTCAAAAAAAAAATTCAAAAAAAAAAATCAAAAAAAAATTCAAAAAAAATTTCAAAAAAATTTTTTCAAAAAAAAATCAAAAAAAAAAATCATTTTCAAAATTTTTGCATGCATCATACTCTTTAAGACACATGTGAAAATTTCTATTTTACTCAGAAAAAGAAGATAGACTGTCCGCACACTACGCGCACTTGGCCTTACACTGCACACTACGTCCTTAACCCGGGAAAATCCCAGTAGCAGCCCGTTTGGCCTTATTACGCCTCTCGGTGCGAGCACGGGACTACCCAAACATCCTTTGGAGCCTCGTGTCGACCATGCACTTGTCCGTGACACACTTTGTCCGAGACCCGGTTGGTTTTTAGTCTGGTCCGTGTCATGCCCTGTCTGTGTATACACCTTGTCAGTCAAGTCTTAGTCGGCATGCCAAGTCAATATCTTTCGGGGACCCTAATCAGTCGAGGTCCTGCCAGTTTTCCGTCACGGACTTTGACCAGATCTTGACTGGCGCCTTGATTTTGACTGTGACCAGCACAACTTATGCACCGACTCCCGGCATAACACTGAGTCATCAAGGATTAACGATTATGCCATGTCTAATTACGCCTTAACTAACGACAGGTCAAGGTCAATTATGGACATTTATCAGTCCAAGCCATGCCGACTTTCCGTCGAGCCTCTCAAAACGATCTTGACCTTTGACGTCAGCTTTGTCCGTAATTTACATCGAATACTCGTTAAGACTAGATTACCCGCCAGACTTTAGGATCGTTTTTCTTTTCGGTCGGTGGGACCTGCTTGCCCTACGGAACCCTTGTTCGGGGTTACAGGTTGAGGGTCCGCAGGCGTAGTGATGGGTCCCACTGATCCAGGAATCAGAGTAGTTTGCGAAAAAGAAGAGAAATCTTTTCCAACCGCTTAGGGTTTAAGAAAACACGTTTTAAGTAAATTTAAATGAATAATCGCATGTTGCATGAGCCCTAAGCCCAAACACCAACCTGTTTCACTTTCCCGAGTCTGAACCACACCCTTTTGTGCCTTCCACAGTAAGCAAAGTTTGGATCAAGACCCTGGGTCATCGTTTGTTCAGCTCAGTCATTCCGGAGTCAGATACTTCATCGGTTTCCTCCTTCGCTTCAGCCCAAAGTTTCAGAATGGCCAACTCAGAGGAGAGCGGTGGGGGACGTACAACTCCGCATCCCGAAAATCCGCAAAATGTCGAACAGTGGAATCAGATGTTGGAACAGATAAGACAACATCAAGAGGCTCAGATCAGTCAGTTATTGGAGATTGGAGCTAATTACCCTCCCGGGCATGCCAACTAACGTCAAATGCCCTGTTCCCTTTCGTGTGGAACTACTAATGGGTCAAGCATCCCCCAGCCTATCACTCAGCCTGTCTCTCGGCCTCATCGTATCGATACTCCTCAACAGTCCGATCTTGGTCAACTTCCCCGGTGCCTCTCGGTTTTCACCTTTGGGTTTCGGTCCACCGTTTCCGCCCGCAGCCTTGGAATGGGTCGGTTAGCTACTCCAAAACCTCGCCCGGCCCGGGCCATCGAGCCGGAATTGGTTAGTTCAAGTACATCTCGGCCCTACGGCTTGGTACCCCTCGGCGGTCCGATCTAGGTCAACCCGCCCTGCCTCTCGTGTCTCACCACCAGGATTGAATCGGTTGCTTTCGCCCCACAGCTTGGAAGGGGTCAGTTTACTACTTCACAACATCAGTCTAGTTCAGGTCATCATCTCGGAATGGGTCAGTTCGCTTCTCAGGCTCCATGGTTCGGAGGGGGCCAGCTTGCTTCCTCCAATTCTCGAAGCACACTTACCCCTATGATACTACAAGATCACATGGGCCACCAGGCTTTTATCACCACTTCATCAGGCTCACCGTATTCACAATATCCTTCAAGCTCTACCCCGCCCCTCCGGTTGGGAAGTCCGACAAGGTCAAATGCTCCTCATCAAATTCTCCACCCGGCTGTCACGCAAGCTGCTCCTGCTCATCAAGTACAGTATACACATTACCCTTGTAGTCACGTTCCCCAGTGTGGTTAAGACACGTTCAGCCCTACTGTTACGGTGCCTCAAACCTCATATCTTCAGCATCCTTTTGGATCCGCACTCACTACTCCCTGGTATCCACCCATTACGAGCCATATATCCTCATCTTCGGCAACTGCCAGGCCTTATGAGGCCCCTTATAAGTCTCACCACCCCCGATCCTGCGGTCCATATTCTTGTGCTTTAAGTCTGACTTATGAGGAGGGTTACGGTCACGCTTTTAATGCTCAGACTGTCATTCCTCCCACCAGAGTACTTCCTACTGTGGTTTCGTTTGCTAATGCCAATCTTGTGGCGGGGTCGTGCAGTCCTAGTGTTCCTATTGACTCGTCCGAAGGATTATTGGTAGAACCAATTAAGAAAATACAAGAAAAGCCTAGCAACGAGAGTATTGACGATCGCTCGACTCGGGCCATCTCACCATACCAATCTCGTGTATCTGACACGAATGAGTTTTACAAAAAGTCAAATCTCGACGCTTACATCGATGGTTACATCAAAAGGGTTCGTGCACGGGGAAGCACTACGGGTCTGAACGTGTCTCACCGCTATAAACCTTACCCTTCCAAGACGGCTGCAACATCGAGTAAAGGAAAGAAGGCATTGTGTACAATTGACGGCATCCAAAAGCAACCAAGAAATGATGGTCCTCTAAGGCAACGAGAACATTTTGATGATTTTGGGATGCCCATGGGCTTAATTTTCAAGGATTTAGTAAAGGAAGGCCTTTTGGGGCCTCTCAGGGACTACCATCCAAGGAGCTCAAATGCACCCCTCGACATGAGTAAGCATTGCACCTTCCATAATCATTATGGCCACACGACCGACGACTGCACAGCCTTGAAGAGAGCGGTTCAAGGGTTAATCGAAGCGGGCAAGCTTGAGCGCCCCAATGGACCAAAACCGGCAAACCCTGTTCGGAATGGTGACCAAGTCAATGACCAAAGCTCGAATCAAAGAGCACTAAGAGTTTATTCCCCCCCAAAGGAGAAACCACATCCCGAGGATTTGGGTGTTCCCTTAAGCAAAGTTTTAAATAGCTTGCTAAAGCAGGGTCTCCTTGAACCCATAAGAAACTATCAGCCCAAGGATCCCAAAATCCTTTTGGACACCACTAAGCATTGTGCTTTCCACCAGTATCACGGTCATATAACCGATAACTGTACAGCTTTGAGAAAGGCAATTCGGGGGTTAATTAAGAAGGGCAAACTCGAGCGCCTCAGTGATCTCAACCCTGCCAATGATCATTTCCCAAACAACACGAGTGTAAACATGATTGAGTTTTATGATTCAAGCTCTGTGAAGTCAATAGACTTTGGCAAGCCAGATGATTTAGTCGCAACAAATGTTGAGAATGGCTGGTTTGACTGCAACAAGCATGTGACCATAGCAAAGCCGGATTTGGTGAAATGCTTTGAACTCCCGCCCTCCGATAAGTTCACGACTGACGCCAAGGGTAAATGGGATGATAATAATCTGATGGCATATAAGGCAACCGTCAGGGCCGGTGAGCGAGGAATTCCTTAAGTTACCAAAGGCGAGCATAGTCTGTCATAGCTTCATGAGGAATTTGCTTCCAATGCTGAAGGGTAGAGACGTGGTCCAACAACAAAGAGTAGCTAGACTAGGGGCTACCCATCCTTTAACATTAAAACAGTCTTTTAGTCAACCTTCGTAGGTTCTAGTACTTTCTTCGTTCAATCAAGTCCTCCTTGGACATTGTAGTTAATCTTAAATTTTCTATAAAAGAGTCTTTTTCTTTTCTTGCTAGACTTGAGACATTATTTGCACACCTACATTACATTTAATGAAATGGTTTTATTTTAAGTGATCACTCGCATTGCTCAACAAATAATCTCTGGAAATGATTAAGATTTTAATTAATTGGTGCGAGAAAGTCAACTAATGCCCTCCCTATACACTTTCCTTACCTCACAAAGGCCTCCATCAAGCCATACACGTTCCAAAACATGTCCCCATCATCACCTTGACCAAGTCAACGACGGCGACAGCATCGAAGAACAACAAAAGGTCACTCAGCATCGGAAGATTGACCCCATGTCGACAAAAAACCAAGGGCTTGCCTTCGCCTCACGTACATCAAGAAAGTTCAAGCAGAGGCTTGCCTTCGCCCTCAAGTGCTAAAAAAAAGGGAGCTCAAGCAAAAGCTTAAAAAAAAAAAAGAGCTCAAGCAAAAGCTTCAAGTAAAAAAAAAAGCAAAAGCTTCAAAAAAAATGAGGCCAAGGACCCAGCACCACCGATCAGAAGCTTGACATATGGGCAAAATTAAAGCCCGAAGAACGGAAGTTGTCGACAATAAGGGAGCAGTTAAAGCAACGGCAAAAACATATCATAAGACCTTAAGCTACATTCAAAATCTTTCTCCCTCGATGAAGGACGATGATCAAGAAGCAACGGAATCGCTGAAATATCTGTCAAAATGACTTGTCAAGGAATCACCTCAAAGCCCGTACCTTATCATCCAAACTTCCTATCCGAGCCTTTTCACCAAAAGTACCACGAATGTTCATACCCCTTTTCCAAAGCCAAACACAGTTCAAGCCCGAACTACGGCGACCTGAGCTCCTTATAACAAGGGGAACGTAGACAACCAGAAATGGTCCGGTCATAAACACATCCAAATCCCAAGAAAATTCGGTCTCATCAATGGCCTCTCCTATACACAATCTTTCTTCACAATTCGCCAACTTTACCCTTGGTATTGGTCGACTTCCTCCTCATGATTAATCAAAATGTTTGTTCATATCGAGATTAGGGGTTTGAATAACCCAAACATTAATAAAGGGTTTTAAGCAATTTTGTGATCATTTTGAATAAAACATGTTTTCAGATGTCTCGACAAGTCTTCTTTTTCTACATTATAGGAAAAATAGAGCTAAACACTAATTTTCTGTCAGCAGGGGCTTCCATACACTTTTACAAACCTTTCTACACTTATGCTCTCTCAAAAGAGTCAAACCCAAAGCGACTTCTTTTGTGCCTTCATCAAATGAGGCCATCAAATAATACAAATCGGGGATTCGTCCCCACTTTTCGAAAATATGCCCCTGCAGGTATACATTTCTAAATTGTCTTTCTTTTACATTTTCTTCCGGTTGACTAATTGACTAAAGAAAATAATAAAGTAAATATAGAAGGATGGGTTGCCTCTTTTGCTACATGACAACTCAATTTGCAGGTGGGACTTTCGTCAAGCCATTTGTTTAGTGGGGCTCCTCTGGTCATGTCGGGTTCACGTTGGTTCTTCATTTCGCTACAAGATTCACAATCATGAGACTGAGGCTTTATCAAGTCACTTCTTCAAAATCAAGACTTCGCCAACACATCTCTTCAGACCAAGGCTTCACCAAGCAAAGGGAGATTTGATCGCCATATTGGCCATGGGCTTGTCAAGTGCAGTTCTTTGATGTCCAAGGTTGAGGACGGAATTTTAATTAGAACTAGGGATTCATCATAATTCTATAAAACTCCTTGTACCAATCAGAATGAGGTGTTGATGATCAATTTTGGAAGGTGTCAGGAATTTTAGTTTAATGATTTCCCTCAACACCGACGGGACTTTCACGGTAGAGGAGGAAGAGGATCCCCATCCCTCTCTTGGTCAGATAAACTACCGCCGGATGCCACCACCTTCCTCATCTCAACCTGTGAATCGGCCATCCTTTTGGCCTCAGTCTGGTGCACGTTCACAATTCGGTCCGGGATAATCATTTGGGGAAACAAATTGAATTCAGTCCGATTTGAGCCAGTATGGTGTGCCTCAATGCAGTCTGTCGCAGCAGTTTGGTATGTCTCAACAGTTCGGTACAGATCAGTCAGGGGCTTCTCAGTTACATCAGTTTGGTATGATTTCTCAGTTGGGTTTGGGACGGCGGCCAACTATGGATCAGTTTGAACTACTCGGGCCCCGCAGTTTGGAATGCCTCGACAAAGAACCCAAGCTCAAGACAGCCTGGGCCCCGGCACCACACAAGTCTCACAAGATCCCTTCATGACCGCCTCAACGGGACAGCAAACCCCCAATCCCACTCTCGGTCGCCCAGACTACTCCAGAATGCCACCACCAGCCTCCTATGGTACTACTACCAGAACCCATGCTCCTCGATCTTTGGGTCAGCCAGCTCCCCAAATACAGACTACTGGACCTATGCAGTCTGACGTGACAAATCAGTTCGCAGTTCCTCGGTGGGGGCAAAATCAGCACGAAATGTCTTCTCATGGTTGGGGGTACCTTGGAATGCCACAGCAAATTGGGATCCCATCTCAGTTCGGAAACGATCAAGCCAGACCTTCACAACAACAGTTCAGAGTGCCGCAACAATAATTTGGGATGCCACCACAGTTTGGTTCGGGACAACAGTCAGGAGCCCCTCCTCAGAATGATGCTAGCTCAGCTGCTCCTAACACAGCTTCCACAAACCCATTTCTCACTCAGGGATCAATGGGACACCAAGCCCCTAATCCCTGTCTCATCAGAATCAACGGGACCACAGTATCCTCCCGGTTATACACCATCACCCCAGCCAGGCATGCATACAGTTCAACAACCAAGGGCCACAACCCGTATTTAAGTTTCCCTGTGAGTCTCACCCTGGGAACTCGAGCTACCCGGCCACCTCAGGTCTACCAACACCCTCTTTGCCAATTGGAAGTCAATAGCAAGCCGCTGGGTTCTATCCCTTTGAACAGGCTCCTACCCATACTCCCCAGGGTAATTTGGGCTAAGGATGGGTTTACGCCTATGCCCCAGGCCCTGCCATACTTTCCACCAGCATGCCGCTAATGGTAACCTCTCTCTCCAGCACGATCATCGGCTTGAACACTCTGGTTCCACCACCGGACCCTCATCTGGCTTTGGTTCATGGAACATCATAAGGAAATGAAAGCGCAGGTTGCCTAGCTGACAGGAAAGAAGGCCGCCCTCCGGCCCGCAGATCCCGATTCCATTATGCCTCTACCGCACAAGTTTGTAATGCCTAATCTAGACCTGTTTGATGGGACTGCATGCCCAAAAAAACTCATTTGGACACGTATACTTTGGCAATGAAAGCTAAGGGATGCACAAACCAGCAGTTGGCCGACTACTTCAGTCTCTCTTTGAAGTCAGGAGCTTTGAAATGGTTCTTTCGATTAAAGCCTGAAACTAGGGCTACTTGGGAAGAGATCACCAGTACTTTCACAGATAAGTATAAAGCCAACTTGGAATGGGAGACAAACAGAGTTGACCTGCAGACGACGATGCAGCGCCCAGATGAGAATATTGGGGATTTTTATAAAAGGTGGAACTTGAAGCTCAGTGAAATGGCCATCCCTCTCTCTGACGAGGAGCAGTTAGACATCTTCCAGTCATGCTTGAAGCCGCATTTAAGGGCCTCACTTAGCAATTTCCCCTACCCGGATCTGCGGGCAATGGTCAATTCCGGGGCTAAATTTGAGAGGGCCTACAATCAGCAGCAAGTTGTTGCACCTGCTTACAGATACCGGGCTTCTTCCACCTCCAACACGACTCCTGCCAAGCCCTATTCGGGACAGGATTGCAACAATGCCACTCCTTTCGTGCCAAGGAAAGGTGATGTGCCCAAGCCGCGAAGCCTTAAGCTTGAAGATTTCGGAATGCCTCTGAGCGATGTCTTTCAGGGACTTGTGAAGGAAGGTCTGACCAGACATTTGGACAACCATCAGCCCATGGATCCCAATGTCCCTTTGGACACAACTAAACACTGTGCTTCCCACTAGTATGCTCCTGAAAAAGAGCGGTGTGAGAACTGATCGAAAAGGGTGAGTTTGAGATACCCCAAGGGCCCAATACAGTCAACAATCCATTCCCTAGGAAAAAACCATAGGGTGAATATGATTGAAGCCATGAACAAGCCAAGCGCCACTATGGCTAACAGTTCCCATATGGAAGACACCCTTCAAAGGGAGGATTCTAGTTGCATAGTTGTTGTCAATTTCGCCTCGAGGATTCTAGTTTCATAGTTGTTATCAAAGATGGGTTTCTCACTTCATGACGTAATGCTACAATTTTACCTTGAGGGCTCTCACGTTGATCGATTGGCTCGATACTTCATCAGTATGTCAGTTTTGCAGTCAAACCTTTAACTGGACCTCTGTAGTGACGCTTTGTCGAACCTGGGGCTTCATCAAATCATTCAGAGAAAGATTCCGTGGCTTTCGCCATGTCTCTTCCACGGAATGGGGCTTTATCAAGTCACACCTATCTTCAGAAGAAAGGCCTAGTCACCTCAACAACTATCTTGGAGTTTCAGCTTTAGAACTTGGTATATGGCAACTCCCCGCATCATCAAAGGTTGAGAACTGGGAATCTCCTCATATCAGCGTTTCGCCAAGTCATTCTCCAAATTTATGTCAAGTCACAACTAACCCAAGCGAAAGAGGTTTCATTCATATCAACATACTTCGATTCTAGAGCCTGTCAGCATCAGCTTCAAATGTCCGAGACTGAAAAGAAATTTCAATCGAGACCCGGGGTTCAAATCCAACTTCATCCCAAGATCAAAATTGAGGTCCGCATGATACTGCTGACCTACAACAAGACCTCATCAATGACATGCAATTCAGTCCGTGACCAAAGGATATCACCCCACCTGCTCAAAGCTTGCCCCAAACAGTTCACAACACATACAAACCCTCTCACCACATGCATCCCCACAAAAATCTCCCCAGGGCTCATGTAGCATGCAAAACATGAATCAATAAAAAAAAAACCTAAGCGATTGCGAATCATTTTTAGTTCCATGCATGCATCCATCATCATGAATGTCATATGTGCATTTGTCCCTCTACTAACAAATGTAGAAATTCAAGCACGAAAGACCAGTTTTCCATCACTACCCGAAGCCTTCCACAGCGAGAAGTCCCAAGGTGACTACAAGTTCAACAACCTCTACAAGGTCGATGATCACCAGCAAGACGTCGACTCAACCAAGCTTCTCCTTCAAGTCAAAATGCCTCTAGACTTGTCCCTATTAGGCTGATCACCCTTCACACATCAGCACAACCCGAAGGAACTACTTCCGTCTTGTGAGATATTTCTCCGCGCCCACTTCCGTTTTGTGGGATAATTCTTCATGTCTCCCCCGATATGCACGCGGGATCATCCGACATCCCTCAATCCATTTTACCGCAACCGCCTATTTCGTCCAAAGCCCACGCCTTCGACGCGACCTTCAACAAAACTTAACGGAAGCCCATTCCCTTCCTCATTTTTAACCCCTACCTTCAGCAAAAATCGTCCTCAAACAACCTAACAAGTCCACGGCATTGAAGCACGACATAGTGCGCCCTCAACAAAAAAGACCATCCCCAGCAGTTTTTGAACTACGTCCAGGCTTGATTCCCATTCGGGATACGTAGGTAGCCTACCATAGGTCCAGCCGCTTGACCAACACGGTCACCCTTTTACCCGATAATCATCGTAAGCTCGAATCTTCCCCAGCGGTAACGCCCTCAAATAGTCTCCCTCAGGTACAAAACCTCAATTTAGGGTCATACTCCTGAACTAAGCCCCCATTTAGGTTCATAATCCTAAACTAAATCTCAACTTAGGTTCATACTCCTGAACTGAGTCCTCATTTAGGTTCATACTTCGGAACTAAACCTCAACTTAGGTTCATCCCTGACGAAAGTCAATGGAATTCCGTCTCTTTCCTCGTTTTCACCTCCGGCAGCAATCGTAAGACCGATCCCTTCAAATGAAGTCCACCAAAAGACTGTCTATCCCCTTAGAGTCCGTCCCCAACGAAAGGATACGAACATCGAAGGAAATCATTTCAAAACAAGTTGATACCTCCAGATTACCATTTGTCAAGGTTCGAGGCACTTAAGATGCCATCATCAAGGTTCGAGGCACCTAAAATGCCATCATCAAGGTTCGAGGCACCTAAGATGCCATCATCAAGGTTCGAGGCACCTAAGACACCATCATCAAGGTTTGAGGCACTTAAGACGCCATCATCAAGGTTCGAGGCACCTAAGACGCCATCATCAAGGTTCGAGGCACCTAAGACACCATCATCAAGGTTCGAGGCACCTAAGACACCATCATCAAGGTTCGAGGCACCTAAGACGCCATCATCAAAGGTTCGAGGCACCTAAGACGCCATCATCCAAGGTTCGAGGCACCTAAAACGCCATCATCAAGGTTCGAGGCACCTAAAACGCCATCATTAAGGTTTGAGGCACCTAAAATGCCATCATCAAGGTTCGAGGCACCTAAAACGCCATCATTAAGGTTTGAGGCACCTAAAATGCTATCACTTCGATTTCGACACACAACATGAGGAAAGCGATAAATCGCAATCATCCCCTAATTCGACAAACCGAAATCATTACCAGGGCGACTTCCCAAAAATAGTCAAATCTTAGGGCGACTTCCCAAAAATAGTCAAGTCTTAGGGCGACTTCCCAAAAATAGTCAAATCTTAGGGCGACTTCCCAAAAAATAGTCAAATCTTAGGGCGACTTCCCTAAAATAGTCCCTCTAGGGTCAACGTCTGAAGATAGTCGAAAGACCCGAACTACAACCGGCTTGATTACTCTTAAGGATACGTAGGTAGCCTACCATTAGGTTCAGCCACCAGACCAAAATGGTCATTCCTTTCCCCAGCGGCGCGGATATACAACTCTAGCCATCAGACCAAAATGGTCATTTTCTATCCCCAGCAGAGTTTCTTTCAGCAACCGACTGCAGAACTCGCTCACCAGGTTGACATCCTAAAACAGTCACTCCAGGGTCAACACCGAAAGACCTGAACTACGACCGGCTTGATTCCTCTTAAGGATACGTAGGTAGCCTACCATTAGGTTCAGCCACCAGACCAAAATGGTCATTCCTTTCCCCAGCGGCGCGGATATACAACTCTAGCCATCAGACCAAAATGGTCATTTTCTATCCCAGCAGAGTTTCTTTCAAAGAACCGATCGCGTAACTCCCTCACCAGGTTGACATCCTAAAACAGTCACTCCAGGGTCAACACCGAAAGACCCGAACTACGACCGGCTTGATTCCTCTTAAGGATACGTAGGTAGCCTACCATTAGGTTCAGCCACCAGACCAAAATGGTCATTCCTTTCCCCAGCGGCGCGGATATACAACTCTAGCCATCAGACCAAAATGGTCATTTTCTATCCCCAGCAGAGTTTCTTTCAGCAACCGACTGCAGAACTCGCTCACCAGGTTGACATCCTAAAACAGTCACTCCAGGGTCAACACCGAAAGACCCGAACTACGACCGGCTTGATTCCTCTCAAGGATACGTAGGTAGCCTACCATTAGGTGCAGCCATCAGACCAAAATGGTCATTCCTTTTCCGAGCGGTCAGACCAAAATGGTCACCCTCTTTCCCCCATCAGATTGGGACCTCACTTTTATCGACGACCCCACTTTCTTCTAAAGTGCCGTCGCCGAGGGGCTACTGTAAGTGTCCCAATCTGAACCGCCAATGTTCCTTCAGCCAAATTTAACGACTTTCACGCCGGATAAATAGCTAAGGGCATTTTGGTCTTTTCCTAAGGCAATTTAAACAAAAAGGGCCTTAAAGAAATATCAAAAATAGGTCAAAAACCGGATTGGTTGAGTCATTTCCAAGAAATTGACCAACTTTGCATTAATTGCAAGCAGCCAAAGCTGCTTTCTGCAGAGTCAGGCACGCCAGCATTCTAATCCGCGCAGACAAGAATGAGGCTCAGTCTCATCTGCGCGGACATATTCGTAACCTAGAATCTGCCTATTAATTAAATCATTCTCTCTCAGTTTAAAAAAACAAGAATTACAACCCTCACTGTTATATTCGTAAAATACCAAAAAAACAGCCTCTACACCAAACAAAAAACACAAAATCCCAACACAAATCTTGAACAAATTCAAGCCTCAAACACAAAACCAAGGAAGATAGGGTACAACCATTGGTAAACCCTCCTTCTCCCTACCTAAATCTCCCTCATCCATGCATACATCTCATACTCTAAAGATGTAACTTGCTCATTGTTCATCTCTTGTTCAAGATCCAAGAGGATCTCCATGGAGTTCATCTCCATGGATGATTCTCTACAAGGATCTACATTCTCTTAGTTTGTTGTCCTCCTCTTCTTACATTAACTAAGTGTTACTTGGTCTCTTGACCTAAAGTGAGGTCACCTTGGAGTTCATCTCCTTGGATGATCACACTAAATGGTCCATATTCTTATTCTCACCTTCTTCTTGTGATATTAGTCTTTATTTGGCCTAAAATATAGTCACCTTGGAATAAATTTCCATGGATGACCATGTTAAAAGGTCTAAATTGTCTTTACTTCTTTAAAAACATTTTTCCAAGCCTAAGATCTTCACCTTGGAACCATTTCCATGGATGGAGATCATTAGGATTTATAGGTTACAAAAAGGGTGAAGTTGATACATTGAGTTCAAAGATCTCAACGATGGTTATCTTAATGACCACCTTAGAAATCCACTCTAAAGTTGATACATCCTTAACCTAAAATCAATTTTCATACATTAATCTTTATTTTATGTTAAATCTCCCCATCCCAAGCAAATGAAATGCTTTCAAGTCCTAATGTACCCTAAGGATGGCTTGATATAGTAGATCACCACTAATCATGCTTAGTGATCACTAATCAAAGCCTAAGGAAAGTGGGGACAAGCATGGATGCCAAATTCAAAAATGTTTTCTTATCATTTTCTGGTGCCAACTCCAGTTCTGATTCTGTAACTCCAGTTCACATTCTGGAATTTACAGAATCAGACTGGAAAGCTGCAAAAAAGGAATTTTACTGTCTCATCCGCGCGGATAGGAATGGCCCTCGCTCTGGTCCGCGCGGACAAGAATGTAAGGGGACAGACATTTCGTTTTTCAGTCATTTTTCACTCACACAAGCACATTATTTTGGTAAATTTCAGTCCAGTACAATTAAAACTTTTATTTTCAGAAAACTCCTTTTGCAAAACACACACACACACACACACACAAATGGTTTTAAATTAGGAAGACTCGTTTTACGAGGCATTCCGGGTGAACCCTAACGTTCTTCCCAGAGTGTAACGTGACCTCCGAACCCAAATCTCTAATTTTGGGCATTTTTCAAAGTTTTGGCCCTTAAAATAAAAAACGGCGTGGCGACTCCATTTGATTTTTTCAAAATCGTAAAAATTGGGCATCATCACAGTTATTTCCATACAGTTTTATACAAACTCATAACACCACATCTCATCATCACGCCGGAGGGTCTTAGCTTGAGACACTACAAGAAAGTTAGTTATTTACGGCGGGCAACACGGGGCTGCCGTATATAGTTAGTTATATACGACGAATAAATGAAGCCGCTGTATATAGCTGGTTATATACGGCGGTATGCTATATCCGCCGTAAATATAAAAAGTATATACGAAGAATGTGATAATCGCCGTATTTAACTACACATATATATGGCGGTCAACACGGAGCCTACGTATATAATTACTATATACGGCGGTCAACAAGCAGCCGCGGTTTATATAAGATATATACGGCGGTCACACAGAGACGCGGTATATACTTATATACGTACATCGTATAAAATTGACATATACAGGCCTGATATAATAGTTATATACGGCGGACAACAAATAGCCACCGTATATATTTTATTATATACGACGGTGAATGTACACTCGCAAAAAAATTGTAAATGAGAGTCGCCACGCCGTTTTAAAGGAAACATTGAAAACATTTTTGAAAAGAGAAAATGGGTTCAGGGGTCAGATTACGTGTTGGGAAGAACCGAGAGTTCACCCAACACACCTCGTAAACGAGTCTTTCTATGTTCAACATTCAAATCATTCAAACGTGTGTGCAAATTGTGTGAGACAATATGTGATAAAATGTATTTTAATGCTTTGCTTTATTGATGAAATGAGAGAATTACATCTTGTGAGTCATTTATACAGGAGACCACCACCTGATTACAACGAGGATAAACTGCATACAACTGAAATGGACCAGCTGCAGAGTGGCCAAGTGTGTCGCCCGACACAGGACCGTGGATGGCCAATTGTGTCGCGTGACACAACAAGCCCACTTGCAGAGGTTTTACACCGGATTAATTACAGAGGAAATTAAAGGCCAATTGAACATGGAATATTGACAAATGAATGTCACAGAGCTCACAAGAGGAGAGACCAACACTCAGATGAGTGTGGATATGGAATGATCCACACTCATCTTCATGTTTAACACACAAATAGCATAACTAAAACAATTGCATAGATAAAGTATGAGAATCAGAGCATAATTAGCATAAGTATCATGATTAGAAATCAAGGCAGAGCAAATCTAATCAGGATCTAGATTGATCCACATCTTAAGCATGGAGAATAAGAGAGGAAAAGGGGGAGAAGAAGGAGTTACTCTTATAGTCCGCATTCTCTATACCCAGTCGGTATAGGGAACCTTCAAATCAGCTTCTGAATGAGGATTCAGAGTGCTAGACTTAGATCTTCAATGTGTACGTGAAGTATGTGTTGAATTGAATATGAGAGAGAGTGAATTGAGAGGATTGGTGTGTGTTTGAGGAGAAGGACGAGCTTCTGGAGAGATTTTGGCAGAGTGACCTTAGGGAGGCTGGAAGGGATCCTGAAATGAGAGGAGGAGGGTCCAATTTATAGGCTACATGGAGCTGGCCACTTGTGTCGCACGACATAACGAGGATAACCGTTTTCCTTCTAGAAACCTACAAGGTGGCATATTGGAATGATCGACATGGGTTGTTGTCGCACGACAGAAGGAGGCATAACCATTTTGCTTCTAGAAACATGTAAGGTGGCGAATTCTGGACCCTTCATGGATAATTCCTTATAGGTCCAAACAGAATTAATACCCCAACGGTCCTTCTGCATGGGAAAAAGACCGAAAGGTACTTCCTTAGCAAGAAACTTATAAAAAGTTCCCGGAAGCCTTGAAATGGATCGGAAATTTAGCAAAATGCTACCTAGCGCACTTTTATTGAGTAAAAGGCACTTTTATTGGGTCGCGAGTTGGATTGGGGTACTCACAAAGCCCCTCGGCAACGTCACTTATGGAAGAAGTGAGGTTGTCGACAAGAAAGGATCCCAATCTTGACGAGCAAAAGATGGGAAAGATAGAACAGAATGGTCGAATGGCTGGACCTGCTAGGGATATGGAAAATAAAGGAAAATGATTGATGTGGTTGGATGGCTGGACCTTTTTTTGAGAAAGGATTCCTACGTATCCCTAGGAGGAAATCAAGCCGGATCGTAGTTCGAACAAGTGACTATTGGGGGGAAGTCGCCCAGAATTTGACTGGAGGGGGAGTCACCCGAGATTTGACTAGAGGGGGAGTCACCCGAGATTTGACTGGAGGGGGAGTCACCCGAGATTTGACTGTTAGGGGGTCACCCGAGATTTGACTGGAGGGGGAGTCACCCGAGATTTGACTGGAGGGGGAGTCACCCGAAGAAAATATTGATGCTTTTAGAAAAGTAATTGACTGAGATATACTCTCATACCTGTGCTATGTTTACCTGTAAGGATTGCGCACACGAGAGGATCGCTTGAGGTGATTGGCTGACTTTGGAAGCATTTTTCGGGTAGAGTACGAACTTTGCTGTTAAATTACCATGCAAAACGGACTTTGCTGACGATTTTCCGTGCAACACGGGCTTTGCTGATGATTTGCCGTGCAATACGGACTTTGCTGATGATTTGCCAATGAGGCTGATGAGCTTGACGAGCATTGCTGGGAGACTGAGGCGCATTAAGGCTCTTTCAGACGATGCTGATGAATCCGAAGATGATGAGAAAGATGAAGATGATAAAGGCAGAATATGCCACCTGCTGGATTTGAATTCTTTGTCTAGATTGTGATTTGAGGAGCAATCCCCAAGATCAGATTATGATCACTTGATTATTGTACCCTGTGGGGGGGAACACAACACTCTAGGCACTCTGTATTAATTTGAACCAAATTATTGTTAATTTTATGCATTATTAACTTCATTGCACGAGTCCATCTCGGCTGGGGTTTAAAATGGAGTGAGGATTTTGTATGGCTTGATGAGTAGATATGTATGTATGTAGCAATTTATGCTATGATGGATTTATGATGGTGTATGGATGGCGAACCCTCTCCCATGTATTTGAGAAGTGTATGAGTGACGGATGATATGGTGTAGCCTAGGCAAGTCGGGGACGCTCCCGGGAGTGCAAATTGCAGCAAGTTGATTGTTGCTGATAAGAACAAAGTGTGTCACGCGCCCGAAACGGCAAGCAGCAGAGGAAGTACAGAGAATGTCTTGGCTTTGAAGAGATGACTAGGCGAAGCCCAGATTTTGAGGAGGTGATGTGGCGGAGCCCTAGATGGTAATGCAAAGCAATCCTGAAGTGAAATCATCATGTAGTCAAGTGAATGCAGAGGATACCCTGGCAAAAATACTGATACGGGAGAGCATGAGAGAACATCTTAGCAAAGCCCCAGCTTGGAGAGATCCAATGCAGCCCTATTGCAGATAGAATCATCATGTGGCCAAGGAGGCAACCCATCATTTCAGACCTTAGTCAATTAGTCTTTGGACAAGACTCAGAAATGTATACATGCAGGGGCACATCTTTCGAAAAGTGGGATTGAATCCCAATTTTGTGTAACACACTCGCTTTGGGTTTGACTCTTTTGAGAGAGTATAAGCACAAAAAGGTGTGGAAAAGTGTATGGAAGCCCCTGCTAACAGAAAGACAGTATTTAGCTCTATATTCCTAGAATGTAGAAAGAGAAGCCTTGTCGAGACATTTGGAAACTTGTCTTATTCCTAATGATCACAAGACTGCTTAAAACCCTTTATTGATGTTCAGGTTATTCAACCACTAAGCTTGATATGAACAAATATTTTGATTAATCATGAGGAGAAAACCAATTGATATCAAAAATCAAATTTGAAAAGATGGAAAGAGGATTTGTGTATAGGGATGGCCCTTGATGAGATTGGATTTTCTGTGATTTGAATATGTTTGTGATCGGACCATTTCTGGTTGCCTACGTTCCCCTCATTGTAAGGAGCTCAGGTCGCCGTAGTTCGGGCTTATCCCGATTGAGAAGATAAGGAATGCGAAAATTCGAGATTTTGAGGACCTTTGAGGATTTTTTCTGAGAATTGGAGAATTGAATAACATGTCTCCCTGGAGTGTCAATGAAAGACACGGATACGAAGCCCCAGTGAGGCATTCACGGAATGTGTTTGTGGAGAAGAAATGAGATAGGCTCACATGAAATGCCAAATGAATTGGATTTGAATTTGCATAATCTTTGATTGATGACCTTGAACCGAGATGGATTAGATTCCAACTTAAGCAAGCAACGAAACATTAATTTGATTTAGATCTCGAAGATATTAGAATGAAACTGCTATCTGGTAAGGACTGTAGCTGGGTTTCAGGGTTTCGATCGGTCATCAGGTGATTTGGAAAATTGTTTATATCATGACCTCTTAAGATGAGAGGTTGGCTGGGCCTTTTACTGACTGAACCTCTAAAGGTGAGAGGTTGGCTTTCAATGATGTGTTTAGGATCTCTATGGCAAGGAGATTGATTGCCTCTAAGAATGAGAGCTCAATTCTTGACTTTGGCCAAAGGCAAGGATAATGGTAATGGGAATATCCTCTAAAAATGAGAGGACGGCTTGGGATTGGTTTGTGGATGCTGGTGAGAGGAAGTCCATGCTATCGAGAGCTTTTGTGAACTTGCGAGAATTCGGGCTCCTTTTGAATATTGGAGAGCCTCTTGAGAATTCGAGGACTTTTGTAGAATTGGGAGGATTCAACATCCTTTTGAGAATTGGAAGGCCTCTTGAGAATTTGAGGACTTTTACTAAAATTGTGAGGATTTAAAATCCTTCTTTTGAGAACTTGGAAGGCCTTTTGAGGAGTTGAGGATTATATCTGTCCTTCCTTCATGACTTGAGTATTTTGTGCATCACCGATTCTCGAAGCTAACTTCTTGGCATTGCTTGGACTTCTCTCAGCAAGGAGCAGAGATGATGGCTAAACAGGATTTCAAAACATGCCGATCTTGAAATGAAAGGATATTGTTTGGTGAGGGTGAGGTAATGGATTCCCTAGGGTGAAAGGCTTCAACCGCAATCCCTACCGGATGACCTAGAAGAAATTAAGTCTTCATTGCTTGTTTAAGCTTAATTGAGAAAGATTAATGCAAATTCATTGAGCAACGGAATGATGAGTATGATGAAAGAGATGTGAGCATATGAAATGCGAGATGGGGAATTGGATGAGCCCCAATTTGAGAATGATATCAGTTGATTTTCTCACTTCGATTAATTTAAATATTAACCATTTCACTGACTTAGTGATTGAGCAGCACAAGTGATCATGCAGAATAAAACCATTTCAATTAAGTGTAATGTGGGTGTGCAAGTGATGTCTCGAGTCTAGCAAAAAGAGAAACAAAGACTTTTATTACTGAAAGTAACTAACACAGACATAACAGACTCAAATCCTAAAAGGGACATTCACTAATAAAATGAAAGACAATCTAGACCATACGAAACTGATTGACTATATCATCTTCAACTCAGGATGGGAGGAACCTTTGGATTCTGCTGATATCATGGAAGAGGATTGGTAACAACGTTGGGGCGAGCCTTCTCAATCTTACCCTCATCAACAAGCCTTTGAATGAGCAACTTCAGAGGGATGCAGTCGTTGGTGGTATGGCCAGGATACTGATGGTATCAGCAGTATTTGCTTGCGTCCAGATTGGAATTGGGTTTAACATGATTGTAATTTTCAAGAGGCTTGATCATCCCAGTCTTAACTAAACCATTAAATGCCTCTTCAGTAGTCATACCAAGATCATCATACTTCTTTGGCTGATGAGGCGGAAACTTCCCACTACTTTGACCAGTGCTTCCTCCCTGAAGGTTGTTGACACTATTGTCTTTGGCCTACTCTTTCCCTTTAGGAGCCATGGAAACTGGATTGACTATCCTGTAACGATAACCGCCATCATTACTGGCATTGGTATTTAGAGTAAGATTGAAAAGTCGATTCTCGCTACGAGCTCCCATGCCTACCATCTCCCTTAAATCTGGGTACCAACCATTCCCTATAGCCTCACGAAGAACCGGCTTCACACAAGAGAGAAAGAAGTCCTTTTGATCCTGCAAAGGGATTGGCTCAGAAAGCTCATTAAGCTTAGCATTTCATCTTTTGAAGAAATCAGTGATCGACTCCTCACTCTTCTGGATCGTGCCAACCAGGTCGTCTCTAGTTGTGTGCCACTCGAGGTTTCCATGGTACTTTTCAAGAAAAGCCTCGGTGATCTGACTCCAAGTAGACCGAGCTTCAGACTTTAGGGTTAGAAACCATGTCAAGGTGGGACCCTTGAGTGTGAGATGAAAGTGCTGAGCCATAAACTCGGGAGTACAACCCATTGCTCCCATAGTCATCACATATGTGTCAACATGAGTTCGGATATGCCATCCCATCAAACTCCATCTTAGGCATTTTGAACTTGTGAGGGATGGGTTTTACTTGCCCTGGATCGACAACCTTAAGTCCGCTCGATCCTACAGTCAGTTTGTCAATTTTCCGCTGCATCTGTTCCAATAAAATGGCAACTTCTGGAGTCATCCTGGGAAGATGAGGAATAGCGGGGGACACAGTCGAGGAGGGTACATAGGTATTCGACTGGAAGGAAGTGTTCCCAAAAGCATGTGTTGTAGCTGGGGGAAAACTAAAGGTGCTTGGTACATTCAAGTTGCTATCAAACGGGCCGACAGAGCTAGGAAGCTGGGCATTCTGGACTGAAGAACCTTGAAATGAAGTACTAGCGGTCACATACGGAACTGAACCAAGACCAAGAGATGCACCTATCATAGGTTGAGAAAATCCACCCTGAAACTGGGACTGATTAAACTGAGGCTGTAGAAAACCTTCACGATTAAAATGGCTTCCAGAGAACTAATACTGAGATACTCGAGGACCCTGGAATTGACCATACTGGAAGTTGCCTTTCTGCTGAAAGCTTGGGATCCAAAAACCCTGAGAGCTTTGCTGAAACTGCGGTTGATAACCACTTAAAAACTGCAATCCAAACTGGGTTGGAGGCCTAGAAGCATTAGGCACAGGGGAAGATGTCAAGTCATAGAAGCTGGGCTGTGGTCCACCAAAACTAACTTGAGAGTTCACTGGTATCTGAGGAGGGAGAGAAACATTCTCGGCCCCTAAATCGGTATCATAAGCCTCCGTGATTTCTTCATAAGAACCATCTTCATGATGAATGACGGCAACCCCCCGAACACGCATTGCTTCCACAAACCTAGAATGTGCTTCATCCTCTCTAGCCTTAGCAGCTTGGGCGAGCAATTGGGCCTCACGCTCATGAGCCAAGGCAACCTCAAGAGTAACTCTCAATTCCTCCACAGAGAAATCATTCAAACCCGGCTGACCCGTAGCAGATGAACCTCCGGACTGGGCAGACGAAACATTCTCTGTACCAGACATTTCGGATACCAAAACAGATGAAAACTCTGCAGAAACTGCAACTGCCTCAGAGACACGAACCAAACGAGCGTCGGGAATTGGAGCACGCACCCAACTTGCCATAACTGCAGAGGTGGATATGGGTCGATAAGGTGGTAGAGGAAAGAACCTTGAGAAGGTATGTGAGAGGGAAGAATATGAAAGGAGATGGACTCATGCAAGCGTCTTATTAGTGTTCAAGTAGAAAGTGGTGTCTTTTAAGTCCTAGGAACAGTTGGAAAAGGATACACCTTTATTCTCGCAATCTAAACCTTGGGGGAACCTAGGGACACACCATCCAAAAATACACCAAATGTATTGATCAAAAATAAATAATAGGTAATAATACCTAAATAAAATCGAAGCATTTATGGGACGGACGAGCAATCCCAATTTTTTGGGGAAATTTGGGCAGCATGACGGGTATTCCTGAAGAAATTCAAGGAAAAATCAGGCATAACCTCTCGTCGGTGCACGTTGACAAGGCGACATGATCTCTCGTTAGAACATGTCGTGAGAGCGACATGTCCATACATGAAACCATGTTACGTTGGCAACATGCCCATACGTGCTAGGTTTTGGGATAGGTACGAAAGCCCATTATAAATTTTGAAACAATTCATTTTAGTATATTTTGAAAACGTTGTGTCAAAAACCAACTGTTGGGTAAACTTGAAAAAGTGTGGTTCCACCTATGATGCACTAGGGGAAAGGATTGATATTAGGCGCTTAAACGTAGGGGACATACATCACCATCCGCGATGCCGTCAATCACACCAAAAGGCTCTAGATCTAGTGACGTAGTGTGCGGATGACTAGATTCTTTTATTTGCGAAAAAGATTTTTCTTTTTCTTTTTTTTTATTTTCTTATTTTTTTATTGAAAAGGGGTGATAAAAGGAAAACAACACACACCAAACCCCACAGAGTATAATAATCAAAATGGTCATAATCTTTGATCATGGGGATTGCCCACAATTACAATCTGAACAAATAAGCACACTGACCAACTTTGTCACGTGACACAGGACAGACATGGCTCCATATGTCGCACGACTAAGCAGGCCAGTTTTCTAGAACCAAAAGGCAGAGCCAGCCCCAGCCTCCAAGCAAATGCCATGGCTCAACACCAATCCTCAGCACAACAAAATAGGAGGCATGGAAGGAAAGGAAAACCACAAAGCATACAAAATGCAAATATCACATAATATCACACACAATGCACACAACAAATGAAAAAAATTGGATGTTGAACAAGAACAAAAGCTTGACCCACTTTTTGAAAAACAAGTATCAATGTCCCCAGCAGAGTCGCCACTGAATGTACGCTCGCTAAAAATTGTAAATGAGAGTCGCTACGCCGTTTTAAAGGAAACATTGAAAACCTTTTTGAAAAGAGGAAATGGGTTCGGGGGTCAGATTACGTGTTGGGAAGAACCGAGAGTTCACCCAACACACCTCGTAAACGAGTCTTTCTATGTTCAACATCCAAATCATTCAAACGTGTGTGCAAATTGTGTGAGACAATATGTGATAAAATGCATTTTAATGCTTTGCTTTATTGATGAAATGAAAGAATTACATCTTGTGAGTCATTTATACAGGAAACCACCACTTGATTACAATGAGGATAAACTGCTTACAACTGTAATGGACCAGCTGCAGAGTGGCCAAGTGTGTCGCCCGACACAGGACCGTGGATGGCCAATTGTGTCGCGTGACACAATAAGCCCACTTACAGAGGTTTTGCATCAGATTAATTACAGAGTCAATTAAAGGCCAGTTGAACATGGAATATTGACAAATGAATGTCACAGAGATCACAAGAGGAGAGACCAACACTCAGATGAGTGTGGATATGGAATGATCCACACACATCTTCATGTTTAACACACAAATAGCATAACTAAAAAAATTGCATAGATAAAGCATGAGAATCAGAGCATAATTAGCATGAGTATCATGATTAGAAATCAAGTCAGAGAAAATCTATTCAGGATCTAGATTGATCCGCATCTTAAGCATGGAGAATAAGACAGGAAAAGGGAGAGAAGAGGGAGTTACCCTTGTAGTCCACGTTCTCTATACCAAGTCGGTATAGGGAACCTTCAAATCAGCTTCTGAATGAGGATTCGAACACAGAAGGAGTGTTAGACTTAGATCTTCAATGTGTATGTGAAGTATGTGTTGAATTGAATATGAGAGAGAGAGAGAGTGAATTGAGAGGATTGGTGTGTGTTTGAGGAGAAGGACGAGCTTCTGAGAGATTTTGGCAGATTGACCTTAGGAAGGCTGGAAGGGATCCTGAAATGAGAGGAGGGTCCAATTTATAGGCTACATGGAGTTGGCCACTTGTGTCGCACGATATAACGAGGATAACCGTTTTCCTTCTAGAAACCTGCAAGGTGGCATACTGGAATGATCGACATGGCTTGTTGTGTTGCACGACAGAAAGAGGCATAATCGTTTTCCTTCTAGAAACATGCAAGGTGGCGATTTCTGGACCCTTCCTGGATAATTCCTTATAGGTCCAAATAGAATTAATACCCCAACAGTCCTTCAGCATGGGAAAAGACCGAAAGGTACTTCCTTAGCAAGAAACTTATAAAAAGTTCCCGGAAGCCTCGGAATGGACCAAAAATTTACCAAAATGATCGCTAGCGCACTTTTATTGAGTAAAAGGCACTTTTATTGGGTCGCGAGTTGGATTGGGGTACTCACAGGCGGCAACCTATCCGCCGTATTTAAAACTTCCTCAAATACGGCTGTAATACATACAGCGTATTTGTTCTTCATTATATACGGCGGTACATCATTCGTCGTATTTGCCCTTGATTATATACGGCGGCTATATATCCACCATAAATACTATATACGGCGGTACATTCGCATTAAATACTATATACGTCGCGACTTTATATGCCACCAAATAAACCGCCGAATCGCCGCGTAAATACTATTTACGGTGGCCCCGATCACTATATACAGCGGATGTTAACCGCCTTAAATAGTGTATTATCTTGTAGTGAGACCACCACGGCTAGTCGTTTGTTCGTGGTTTCAGGTCATAGTTGTTGGAGATCAACCTATCACTGGACTAAGGCTGATCTGTATCGTTTCCTGCGTCCTTAGATTGGTTTCATTATCGGGAATCGATCATGCTAGACCTTGAAACTTTGCCTCGCCACAAACATGGTCTCAGATGGACATACTGCTATTGCCTCCAGTGAACCACTACGTCAGAATGTTGGGGAAACATTGATGGGGGTATGGGGAATCGTACTGCTAACTTACCTCCTCCTCCACATGGGCATCCCACTATGAGGGCCACTCGCTCTAACAGCGTGGCTGGTGGAATGGGGCTGCTAGATAGGAGAAGAGAGAAGAGGCCCCTGCCTAATCAAGCGATGAGGCAACAAGTTAAAAGGATCCACACAGGTCGACCAACTGCAGGTGACATTGCAGGTCCCTCAGCTTCTCACCTTGGTAGGAAGGAGATCTTACTAGAACGGTGTAAGTACCCAAATCTGGATCGTCAAAATTCGTTAGAAAGTTAACCGGAATCCGTTAACTGGCCCGCTCCAGGTTAACCGGAACCCGTTAAGCTCCCCGTTGCCAAGCCAACGAGACGTCCCGGGACTGCCCCATGAATCCCGACGTCAAAGCATACTCAACACACGTCGTTGCACATAAAAGTACGGCTTTCCCTGAAAAACGCACTTTTCGGCACTTTTCGGGGGCATTTCGGACATTTTCCGGACTGTTATTTTAAAAATGGACAAAACCGGAAAATATGACACGAAAATCCATGGACCTGTGAGTCACAGGGACACAGCTCCCTAGTCACCCTTCAATCAAATTTAGAGTGAAAAGACAAAAATACCCCTGGTATGCAGTCTCAGTCCGGCCGGACTCATTTGCAGAAAATTCAGAATTTCCAGCAAGTCCCTCCAATTTCCAAAGTTTCACAAAACCCCCTGGTTTTCACTCTCAGTTCGTCCGGACTGATCCTAAAAATTCACCTATAAATACAGAGGCTGTCAAAGACATTTAAAAACAACAAAAAATTACTCCCTTTCACCAAAAACCCACGGCCTAAACTAGTTCTCCCCTCTCCCGAGCCCCGGTTTTACCTCGTTTTGCATGAAAACTCCGTATTTCGATTAAATACAACCCCCGCCACCTCGAAACACCGTTCCAAATACACTTTCGTATCCCGTATACGCCCACCGAGCCAAAGGAGCCGACCCTAGCCATAGGTAGCTCCCTCTCTCTTTAAAACTCTCGTTCCGTCTCGGTTTACGCGCCAGTCGCTACAACCGTTTCGGATGACATTGTTGAAATGTAGACGCCTCCGTCTAACGGGGTCGAATACGTTTTAACCCCTAGATCCTCTTCTCTTCCTGTAAGAGAAGTAATCTCGGGTTAAAACGGCGTTCCTACCCCGTTCCATTTACTTTTATGTCATTTACAATTCCGGATCGTTTGATCCGTCGATCGTCATTTAAATTCCTGTCATTTACAAATTCTGGACCGTTTGATCCGTCGAACGTCATTTACTTTCACGCAAATTTACAACTCCGAGTTGTTTGGCTCGTCGATCGTACTTTACAATTTCGAGCTGCTTGGCTTGTCGATCGTACTTTACAATTCCAGATCGTTTGATTCCGTCGATATCGCATTTTAAATACTGTCATTTACAAGTCCGAGCCGTTTGGATCGTGATAGTATTTACTTTTCGAAGTCCGAGTCGCAACCCGATTCGTTGATCGCATATCATTTAATACGTTTTTCCCGTAAAATCGTTAACAATGTAATGCCCGGTTCAAAACCGGAGTTCGACATTCGAACTCTCTTTCAAAAAGCGCGAAATGACGTTTGGCATCCAAACGCTCATCTTCAAACTTAAAATCCAACTTTTGACATTCAAAATCATTTAATACGTTTTTCCCTTAAAATCGTTAACAATGACATACCCGGTTCAAAACCGGAGTTAGACATTTGAACTCTCTTTCAAAACGCGCGAAATGACGTTTGGCATCCAAACGCTCATCTTCAAACTCAAAATTCGACGTTTGACATTCAAACGCTCCTTTCTTAAAAGTCAACATTTGACACTTAAGATAAACAGTTAAAATCAGCATTCGCGCCACTTTTCCTAAAACTTCAAAACCGACGTTTGTCATTCAAACGCTCGCCTATTCAAACAAGATCCCATAATCAACGTTTGACATTCAAACCAAGATTAAGCTTGTCATTAAAGCCCCCATTTCAAAATGCAAACACACACACACGCACACGATTTCGAGAAAGGTAGAAAGACTCGTCATACGAGCCATTTCGGGTGATCTCCATATACTCTTCCCGAAACGTAACGTGACCTCCAAACCTAACAATCTCTGGTACTCAAAAAGCCTTTTTCTCGTTTTTGCTACCAATAAAAATGACTCCCCGTTTTCAAAGCCTTTTCCTAAGTTTTTGCTATCAATAAAAACGACACCTTTTTCAACCAATAGCCGTTTCTCAACGTTTTGGGCTCAAAATACAAAAACCGCGTGGCGACTCTTCTCCTTCTTGAAAAGCGAGGTCTCATACACCAACCCTCCGCGAAAGACAATCGCATTTCGCATCCCGCGCAAAATCCCGGGTAATTTCAAACGGGCTAAACTGCTACAGAGTTTAATCGAGGTATAGAATGAGCTGCTCGAGTTACCTTAGTCTCCTAAGAAGGACAACGAAAGATCACAAAGGGTAGCGCCTTCTCTCACCTCGCATAGGCGTGCTAACGGGGTACCTAGGCCATCATGGGAAGATAGAAGGAATAAATGCTTCCTTCTACCCAAATCTCTGTAGACTGAACTGGCGACCTAAGGGATAGGCTCAACCAGCAAAGAGAGCAAGAAGCCGACTCAGATCAGAGAAGGAAGCTTGAGGCTGACAGGGTTCAGCGTGAGTCGCCACAAAGGGGAGAAAGTTCGCTTCCCCAATGAAAGGAGAGAAAGGACCCCTCCAAGAGAGGAAAGACAGAGGTCACTCTCGAGAAGAGAGCACCACCATAAAGAGAGATAGAAGTCTAACTCGATCTCTCACCAAGGAGGCAACCTAGACATTAGGGAGCTTCTCAATCTGAAAAGAAGATTGGATGATATGGAGGCAGATCGAAAAGAAGCAAATAGGAAGGTCAAACAAAATGAATGTACTCTTCGACCTTTGGCCAAGGACATGCTCGACAAAGGACCTCCTGCAGAGTTTAAGTTGCCCGTGTTAGAAAAGTACTCAGGCACGACCAATGCCTTGAATCATATGCAACACTTTGATGCCACTATTTGTTTGGTCTCTTCTAAGGATGACGTGATATGCAAGGCATTAACCAGCACCTTCACATGTGCAGCACTGACTTGTTTCCGTGGTCTATATACTGGTTATATTACCTTAAGGAGTTATATGAGGAGGAAGTTTCTAGAAAGGTTCTATACAACAGGGGCCCATAAGAAGACAATGACCGACCTAAACAACATGTCTCAAGGCAAGACAGAGAGTACCATGAGTTATTTTACCAGATTCAAGGAGTTGGTCGACCAAATCGAGGAAGACCTTACAGATAGGGAGGTTATCAACTACTTTAGGAATGGAGTGTCCTCCCCTGATCTAGATTATGAGCTCTAGGTTCGGAGGGCGACTATGAGGAAGGAGTTATTTGAAAGGGCATATGATATGACCGTGGTTGAAGAGCGAAAAGAAAGAAGGACAGGGGCTCCAAACATTCTGAAGTTGGTGAGTCGAAAAAGGGGGATAGGTAAAGAATGACAACAACAAAGGGAAAAATAGAACTAGGGCGACTGAAAGAGTCCCTGAAAGCTTCACCCCATTCACGGTTAGTCGGACAGAGATCATGAACACGGTCGACCTAGGTCCTCCTTGTTGGGTTTTGGGGTTACAAGCGCGGTGAAAGACTTTAATATAAACACAAAACCCTAGCCATGAATCCGTCTAACATGAAGAGATTAAAACTATGAAATAGATTTACTAACCTTTGTTGCGAGTTTGCTTTTCATTACACGAATCGTAATTCAGATTTGAATCGTCAACGAAACTTTGATCTTCTCCTTGTTCTTCCTTGTGATGAATCAACAATCGTAGGCCTTCAAGCTTTAGGTGATAAAGCAATCACCCTCTATTGGTAATCCACACACGAACGAACCAAGATCGAATCTTGTTGGATTGCTAGATGATCCCCAATTGTTGAAACACTTTTCAACAATCCATGGCTAATATGGAATTGAATCTAGGGTATTTTGATCTTTGATTCGTAATCGAAATCAAGAGATTTATGTTTCTCAAGCCCTAAAATTCATGTGTTCTTGGCTGAGGTAAAAGGGTATATTTATACTTTATAAATATTCCTAACAATTAGGAAGAAACGCTAATCCAAGTCAAAAACTGATGTGCTGAAACGGGGGCTGGGCGGTCGCCCACCAAGGTTCCCGGGGTCGTCCAGTTGTACAGCCTTTTATGTTCTTTCGAAAAATGTTGTGAGTGGTCGCCCACAACTCCCCGGCGGTCGGCCAACTGTGCAGTGGATTATTACCTTTTGGAACTTCTTTGTGGGTGGTCACCCATTATTCCCCTCGGCGGTCGCCAAGCTGTACAGTTGTGTTAGGACACTGAGTCTTGCTAAGAGTAATACCATGACCCATTGGCATGTTTTCTCTCATAGAATTTTCCATCTTGAATCTTCTAAGAACTTTGTCAATGTAAGTACTTTGACTCAAACCAATCATACTTTTAGATCAATCTCTATAGATCTTGATGACAAGGATGTAGGCGGCTTCACCCATATCTTTCATTGAGAAACACTTTCCTAACCAAGACTTGACAGTCTGAAGTGCATGAATATCATTTCCAATGAGTAAGATATCATCAACATACAATATTAGAAATAGTACTACGCTCCCACTAAACTTCATGTATACACATGGTTCATCTTCGTTCTTGATGAAGCCAAACTCTTTGATCGATTCATCAAAACAAAGATTCCAACTCCTAGAAGCTTGCTTCAACCCATATATGGATCTTTGCAACTTGCATACTTTCTTAGAATTTCTTGGATCGACAAAACCTTCAGGTTATGTCATGTACACATGTTTCACCCAAAAAATTTCACACTACATGTTCTACATCTTGATCATCCACCTTGAGGTAACGTCTTAATTTACATCTTGGACTAACGCCTTAAAACTGTTTGTTGTATATTTCCTATTTATCAGGAGCTGAATTATGAATAAAACAACTCACTCGTATGACCGTTTGGACTTGGTCAAATGATGACATAATGACCCAATTTATCCACCAAAGAGATAACGGCTGATCCTCATCAACAAATGGCGAGATTCTAGCCCAAATATCAGCATGTCATTTAAGTTGTTATTTTCAGTTACAATCTTGTATATATATTACCTCTAGAACGCACATGTATACACGTTACACACTCTTGCTCACTCTTGTACTGCACTTTGTACTCAGAAACTACTAAGATCAATAAGACTTTTTTTTTTGTTTAGGTAGGCTTTCCAAAAGCCTCCCGAGGTTTTTCCCTGCGAACATTTGTTCAAAGGTTTTTTCTCGTTACATCCTCGTGTTCATCTTGCTTTGTGAATTATATTCCATTTGTGCCCAAACATCCTTGATAAGATAAATTTAATTGTTAAACTTTGTCCAAAACAATTTGGCGCCGTCCGTGGGAACTTTGCTTTTTTAGATTCCAATCAAGATGAGCAATCCGACTTCAGCCATGTCTACCTCCATCATTGCGACTGGGGAAAAAACCAATACGTCAAGCTTGCCTATGACGTCCAGTATGCACTCACCTGTTGGTTGGCACTATCACATCTCAAAACCAAGGGATCACTCCGGGTGGATCTTCATCCATGACATTGTCGGGAATTTCTCTAGAAGTTGTAACTGCCATGACGAATATGATGCAACAGTTCAAGGAACAGATTGACGGGCAACAACATACCAATCGGATGATTTTCAATCATATCAACAGATTGTGACACGATTTATCGGCTTCAAGGTATGGTGTTCCAACGATCAGCATGCCCGAAATCTCACCTTTATAGCTTAGGACTCTTTTCTAAGATATTGGGACAAGTGGGCAAAGTAATCAAGGCAACATGTCCATGTTCAGCACTGTCCAGACGAAAAGCGCTACCGTTACGTCCAACCCGGTGCCGCTATCAACATGTTTTACTTTTGCAACCCCACCTCCTGTGGGGCACACAGGGAGTTTTAACACGTTCAATACTCATTTCAATCCCTTCGTTGCCACTAACCCTGTTGCAGATACCGCCCTTGCAAGGGAAGTGCAGCAGCTCAAGGACATCCTCATGATGGTTCCAGGAGTTAATTTGCCCTTCAACCAGGCATCTCCAACCAGCCATCATGATTCACGTTTTGTTCCTGCCATAGCTAGGGTGGAGATCCCTAAGAGATTCCAAGTACCTCCCATGAAACAATACGATGGCACGATGGATCCTGCTGAGCACATAGCCCTATACCAAGAGAAGATGGATATCATTAGCATTCCCCCACACCTTAAAGAAGTTTTCTTGTTCAGGGGCTTTGGATCCACCTTATTTGGTCCCGCCTTGATGTGGCTGACTAATCAGCCTATGAGTTCCATTTCATCTTACTCTTAATTAATTAACATGTTCCTTAATCAATTCTCTTGCAACCGTGTGTTTGAAAAATTAACAAGTGACCTTTACAGGATTGTACAACAGCCTGACGAAACCTTAAAGGATTACGTGTTCAGGTTCAACAAGGAGGCTGTAAGCATTCCTCATATTGACGTGTCGATTGCAACAGAAGCTTTCAGGATGGGCCTAAAAATAGAATCACCATTCTACCAAGATCTTGTCATGTTCCCATCTAGAAGCTTAGAAGAAGTTAAGACGAGGTCCGTTCGTTTCATCAGGCTAGAAGAAGATGATATGATTCATGGCAAGGCGTCAAAGAAGACGCCTACATGTGAAAATCCCGACAAGAAGGCGGACTCGTCCCATCATCGATCTAATAGGGGAAAACCCTATTCTAAAACCGATCCTTCTAAAATTAATGTTGTGGAAGAAGATGATGATGAAGGTGATACAACTTATCCTAAGATTAGTGACTATTGTTTTTCTGTTGACGTTTCAGGACTCCTACATGCAATGGACAATTTAGGTGGAAAGGCTAGATGGCCAAAAGCAGCTGATAGATCATCATCTTGGAAGGACAAATCAAAATGGTGTGCTTACCATGAATATTTTGGCCACACCACCGACAATTGCATCGCCTTGAGGAAGGAAATCAGGTACTTACTTTCGAAAGACCTCCTCAAAGATTTGCTGGGGAAAAGAAAAGGACGAACTGAAATAAAGGAAGTTGTAGCTGACGCTCCTTCTTCACCTCTTCCTGCAATTAAGGTGATCAATTTTATCACGGGCGGTTCAAACATTTGTGGCACCACGTATTCTGCGGCAAACGTCGTGCTAGGGATTACAAAGAAAATAAGATGGAACTTCCAACTAGGCATCCAGATCACTCGCCAGGAGAGCAAATTATTTTTGATGATGATGATAAAGAAAATGTCTTGGATCCGCATCACGATGGTCTAGTCGTCACCCTACAGATTGCCAATTGCAAGGTGAAGCGCATCTTAATCGACAACGGCAGTTCAGTCAATCTCATCATGAAGAGCACCTTAGAAGAAATGATGATCCCCTTATCAGAGGTCATGAGGAAATCCTCCGTTTTAGTTGGTTTCAGTGGGGAAACCAAACAGACAATTGGAGAAATCAAGTTGCCCATCTACGTAGAAGGAATGAATTCTATGGAAAGAGTTTGCGTGATCGACTGCCCATCTTCTTATAACATCATCTTGGGTAGACCTTGGATCTATAACATGAAATTAGTTCCATCTACGTATCATCAATGTGTTAATATGCCAATGCCTTGGGGAGTAATCAAGGTGAAGGGAGACCAGCAAGCTGCCAAGGAATGTTACAAGACGGATATGAAAGCGTGTTCTACTCATTAAGCATGACCTAGGCAGAAGAGGGTTCAAGATGCCCTAGAACTATAAGGGTGAAGATGTCAAGATCTGTATGTTAATCAACTGATTGAAACTGGGGCAAGTTATCATCCTTCCAGTATTCTCAGGGTGGCATCATTCTCTGTCCTACAGGGTATCATGGGATACGTCTTAAACGTTACTCCATGTAAGTCAAGATATATTACAATTTCAACACCAAGTTACGAACCTCTTCTTAAAATTAATTTCTATTTCCTTTGAATTTATTATTTCTTTTATTTACTCAAAATCCCTACTGACTTAAGCATCGGAGGGGTGGTAGCTAAGCTAACACCCAATCCTAACATGTTCTTGTGATACAAGATGGACACCCCTGAGCATTGGATGAATAACATTAGAAAGTCACTTAACCAACACCTTGAAGGGACAAACGTCTCTTGATAATATAAGGTACATGATCCCTTCATACCTAAAAGCATTTTACAATGTACTTGTGGAACCATGATTGTAATCGCCTGGGCGCACGTTTTAGACACTTGATTTAAAAAAGCAAATTCAATTCACCTTATCAGGGGAATTGCGTCTGCTATTTTAAAGTTCAAGATGTGAACTAAGGACTCCGAAAAGTGACATTTCTACATGTCACCCACAACTTGGTTATAACATTGTTGCATGTTATCTTTACAATTTGGTTATAACATCATTGCATGTTATCTTTACAATTTGGTTATAACATCATTGCATGTTATCTATACTTCTTGGTTACAACACTCGTACGTGTTGTCTTTCGTACCCAGCGTAAAAATACTCAAAGGTATAAAACATCCAAGATAACATTGTGATCAAATTAACCAAAAAACTAAGATGTTGGACCAACGACCCAACACCTTCAAAAGCCAAATGTCTGGACTCTTATGAGCCACTTACAAAAATGCAAATATAAAGATGTTTTAGGGACAACCCCCTATTCCAAAACCCAAATTCACATGCCAATCAAGGCATGGCTAAATACAACATCACCATTGTTTAAAAGATGTAAAAAGTAAATTGTTTTTCATACTGCAGGTACATCACCAAGTTCCTTAACTACGTCCTCCTTGACGGACATCCCAACTTCTTCTTTATTCATCTCTCCTGCTCCTACCTGTTCCATCTCCTTGACATCCCGAGAATTCACTTCGCCAACATCTATAGTTTCACATAAGAATGCATTCAACATGGCCACTTTGTCTTCGATCCTCTAAGCACTGTGCTTTCCAGCCTCAAATTCCTTGATCATGTTGATCCTACTCTTCATTACTGTCTTGGTGGCGTCGGCCATGAATTTCTCCTTCACTTCTTGCAGCTCTTTGATATGCTCTTATTCTACCTTCAGCATCCTGGTAGTAAGACTTACTAACTCTTTCTCCGCCTGTTCAGCTCTTGCATTTGCTTGATCAGCTCTTGCACCTGCTTGATCAGCTCTTCCACCTTCTGCCCTTACTTTTTGGGCCCAAATCTTGATTTGATCCTCTTTCACTTCTATTTCTTTTAACAAAAGATCCGTAAACTTCATCACCTATAGGAAAAACATGTTCTCATGTCAAACAGTTAGACATATAGAAAATTTTATGCAAATTAAAAAGGATTTTTACCTTCTCACAAGAGCTTTCCATGTTGGTCCTCACATTCTCCACTTTCAAATCATCCTCCACCACAATCACTGTGTCATCTAGCTTCCTTTTCCTCCCTGCCTTGACTGAGCTGTCTCCTTTCGGGAGAGGGGGTTTACCTCCTTCTAACTTCACACCAACCTTAGCCCTCAAACTTGACATAATATCATTCACATCAAAACCTGCTTTCGAATGGGTCACTACATCATGGAAATGAGAAGGGTCACATGGATAAACACTAAAATCAAGAATCTTATTTACTATAAAGGAGACTTTACCAGAGACATCTTGACTGGGCTGACACTTGCAGAAACTCTCTCCTCCTCTCTAGAATCTTCCCTAACAAATTCAACAGGAGAAGGCCTATATTTGCACAAGAACTTAGGAAACAAATTCAAAATCAGAACCACATTAGCAGTAGTCTCTTCTGATGGTGGGAATAACTCCTCCAACGGTATAACTGCATAAAAAGGAAGCGAACAACTTGTCAAAATAAACATCAAAGGAAGATGGAAAGATGTAAGCAAAATGCTAATCAACCTCTACCTTGACAGTTCCAAGCATACACCATCTCCTTGCCTTCCTCCAGACTCGCTTTCTTCACATAAAAATACTTGTGTTTCCACCCTCTATTTGCTGCATCTAGACCCAAAACTAAGGGATCTCCACCCGGCCTGATCCTAAAACTAAAATTGTATCTGCCATTTCCAAATGCCCTAATATCGTAAATAAAGGCTAGCTCTTCCAACCCATCAATAAGCCCTTATTCAGCCGAAATTCTGTCTAGGGTATGCAATGTACGCCAACCGATGGGCATCAATTGACAATACGACAGTTTTATGGCCTTGAAAAAGTGGGTAATTAGGGGAGAAAAGGGGAATTTCAAGCCTATGGTAAAGGGATATTCATAAAAACCTACCCAATCCACATAAAAGCAGTCAGCACTACACCATTCGCCTGGCACAAGGAACTCTGCATTGGGAGGAAACGCATTGTTCCTCTTCAGAGCATCAACATGGGATGCTCTGAGATTGCACCGTTCGTCGTCCTTTTTCCTAATAAACCCTAAGCACTTAAACCCTTTAGGAGGAGAAGCCTCGACGTCAATGACCCTTTTGCCTTTACCCATAACGGCGACCGAAAAGAAATGAAGAAACAAGAAAGAGAAAACTCACCGGGAAGCGGACAAGGATTTAGCGCCGGTGAAGTGGAGACTATTTTGAGAAGAAATTTAGTTTCTTTTAAAAATCAAATTAATATGAAGGGACTGCTACAGGCACCTACAAAGCCCATAATAGCCCTAATTCCTCATAAACTGTGCGAACCAACCACCTCATCAACTCCCTTTCAAGACCGAGGCAACATTTGGCAAAACATTAAGACTTTTCGTATTTCAGCATGGAAAAGCCTTAATATTTTGGGGGCATTTGTTTCACCCAAAAATTTCACACTACATGTTCTACATCTTGGTCATCCACCTTGAGATAACGTCTTAATTTACATCTTGGACTAACGCCTTGAAACTGTTTGTTGTATATTTCCTATTTATCAGGAGCAAAATTATGAATAAAATAACTCACTCGTATGACCGTTTGAACTTGGTCAAACGACGACATAATGACCCCATTTATCCACTAAAGTGATAACGGCTGATCCTCATCAACAAATGGCGAGATTCTAGGCGAAATATCAGCATGTCATTTAAGTTGTTATTTTTAGTTACAATCATGTACATATATTACCTCTAGAACGCACATATATACACGTTACACACTCTTGCTCACTCTTGTACTGCACTTTGTACTTAGAAACTACTAAGATCAATAAGACTTTTTTGGTTTAGGTAGGCTTTCCAAAAGCCTCCCGTGGTTTTTCCCTGCGAACATTTGTTCAAAGGTTTTTTCTCGTTACATCCTCGTGTTCATCTTGCTTTGTGAATTATATTCCATTTGTGCCCAAACTTCCTTTATAAGATAAAATTAATTGTTGAACTTTGTCCAAAATAATTTGGCGCCGTCCGTGGGAACTTTGGTTTTTTAGATTCCAATCAAGATGAGCAATCCGACTTCAGCCATGTCTACCCCCATCATTGCGAATGGGGCAAGAACCAATACGTCAAGCTTGCCTATGACGTCCAGCATGCATTCACATGTTGGATCTGGCACTATCACATCTCAAAACCAAGGGCTCACTACGGGTGGATCTTCATCCATGACGCTGCCGGGAATTTCTCTAGAAGTTGTAACTGCCATGACGAATATGATGCACCAGTTGAAGGACCAGATTGATGGGTAACAACATACCAATCGGATGATTTTCAATCATATCAACAGATTGCAACACGATTTATCGGCTTCAAGGTATGGCGTTCCAATGATCAGCATGCTCGAAATCTCACTTTTACAGCCTAGGACTCTTTTCTTAGATGTTGACATCCATTTACCATACCTCATAGTCGTATATGCGGCTATGGCAAAATTCTAACAGACTTAAGCATTGCAACTGGCGAAAAGGTTTCATCATAGTCAATACCATGAATTTGCCTATATCCCTTTGCTATAAGCCTAGCCTTGTAAGTATGCACCTTCCCATCCATGTCGATCTTCTTCTTGCAGACCCACTTACACCCTATAGTTTTTACACCTTCTGGTGGATCAATCAAGTTCCAAACTTATTTATCGTACATGGATTGTAATTCGGATTCCATGTCTCCTAGCCATTTATCCGAATCAGGAGTGGACATCGCCTCTTGATAGGAAGTAGGTTCGTCATTCTCAATGACTTTCACTTCATTACTTTCCGATACGAGAAATCCATATCTCTCGGATTCGGATGGTAACCTATCCGATCTATGATGGACTTGTGCATCTTGAACCGGTTCCACAACTACCTGTGAACTTGGTTCCATCTCTACTCTCGGTTCCATGTTATCATCGGGTTCTTAAACTTCTTCAAGATTAATTTTACTCCCACTAGATCCTTTATTGAGAAAATGTTTCTCAAGAAAAGTACCATATTGAGCAACAAACACTTTGTTCTCATTGCGGTTGTAAAAATAATATCCTTTAGTTTCCTTAGGATAACCAACGAAAATAACTTTGTCAGATTTTGGTGCTAACTTATAGGAGACAAGTCTCTTCACATAAGCTTTGCAACCCCAAATCTTCCTGAAAGACAAATTTGGTTTTCTTCCATGCCACATCTCATGTGGGGTCTTAGGAGCCAATTTAATAGGGACTCTGTTTAGTGTGAACGCATCAGTCTCTAATGCATGTCCCCAAAAGGAAATAGGAAGATCAACTTGACTCATCATCAAACGAACCATGTCCAACAAGGTTCTATTCCTCCTCTCAGATACACCATTCCATTGTGGTGTTCCGGGTGGAGTCAACTCTGAAACGATTCCACAGTTTTTGAGATGATTGTCAAACTCTTGGCTTAAATATTCACCACCTTGATCGGATCAAAGTACTTTAATAGTTTTGCCAAGTTGATTTTATACTTCATTTTGAAATATTCTAAATATCTCAAACGCTTCACTTTTGGACTTCATCAGGTAGATATAGCCATATCTAGATAAGTCATTAGTGAATGTAATGAAGTGCCGAAATCCTCCCCTAGCAATGCTACTTAATGATCCACATACATCAGTATGTACTAGGGCCAATAAGTCATTAGCCCTTTCACTACTCTTAATGTAAGGTGGTTTGGTCATTTTACCCAATAAACAAGATTCACATATTTCATATGATTCATAATTATGTGAGTCTAAAAGTCCATCTTTATGGAGTTTAGAAATGCGTTTCTCATTTATATGACCAAGCCGGCAATGTCACATGAACGTGTTGTTCACATCATTCGGTTTAGATTTCTTATTCACATGATAGATATCTTCAACATCATTTTATTTCTCAACATCAAGGATATAAAGGCCATTAAATGAATTTGCAATAGAATATAACATATCATTTAAATAGATAGAAAAATTTCTTATTCTCAATAAGAAACCTATATCCTTCATTATCCAAACAAGAAACATAAATAATATTCCTACACAAATCCGGAACATAATAACAATTGTTCAAAACAAGTACTAGTCCACTAGGAAAAGTAACATCATATGTTCCTACGGCTAATGCAACAACTCTTGCTCCATTCCCCACATGTACATCTACTTCACCTTCTTTGAGTAGCTTTCTATTCTTTAGCCCCTGCACATTTAAACAAATGTGAGATCCACATCCGGTATCCAATACCCATGAGCAAGAAGTAGAAATAAAAATATCTATCATATAGATACCTGAATCAGTAGCAATCGTATTACCCTTCTTCGCTTAAAGGTCTTCCTTATAAGCCATGCAATTTCGCTTCCATTGACTAACCCCTTGGCAATGGTAGCAAATTGCATCATTTTGAGACACTTTGGGTTTAGCCTCTTCGGCATTGGCAACTTTTGCCTTAGGTTTAACAACCTTTGTCTTCCTTTTAAACCCCTTTCCTATGTTAACCATTAACACATCATACCTCTCTTGCCTAGCTTGCACTTGGAACATTTCCTTTAAGCGCTGTGCTAGGACAAAATTTGCTTCCATGTGTTCAAGGTCCTTCTCAAGAGCCTTACACATGGTGGCAAGCATAAGGCAAGCAACATCTTAGAATCATCAACATGTTTCTTATGTTGCTCCTTATCTTCCCTTGAAGCATTGGCAGCGAGTTCAGCAGGAATAGGTTCATCAAGAACGTACAGTTTCTTCTCTTGCCTAAGAACAATTCTTAAGCTTCTAATCCAATCAGAATAGTTTATACCGTTCTCATCGAGCTTGTCCTTCTCAAGGACGGATCGCAGTGACAAGGGTTAATTATTGTGAGATGCCATTACAATAAAACATGCAAACAATATTGTAAGTACCCCAATCTGGATCGCTCCCCATCCGACACACGGGAAACATCGCGGACTCACACAAACGTGATCCCGAACACCCGTAACCTTCAAAACCCCCAAAAACCACCAACCAAACCAAGGTAGGACCCATCTAGGATAAAATAAAACAAAAGGACTTTTTGGGAATTACGAAAAATATTCAACCTGCATAATGGCCCGCACGAACTCTTTTGCAAGTAGACATCATAATTACAAAATCCTCTTAAAGTCCACAATATTCCCTTAAATCCGGGAAAACCAAAAAATTGGTTTTACACAACAATTCGTGCAGAACATATTGCAGTTTTTTGGGGCCTATAAATAGAGGGCTCCCCCTCTCATTTTTTTCACACCTCCATTCTATCCTCTCTCTCTCTCCCCCCAGCCTTTAGGCTCCCCACTATGTCCTTCTGAGGCAATCCCGGTCCCTTTCGGTCCCTCCCGGGGCCTTTCGAGCCCTCCCGAGGTGCTCCGAATCCCTGCCAAGCGCTCCCGAGATGATCCCGAACTGCCTCGAGGCACTCCCAAAGCATCCCGAAGTCCTTCCGATCCATCCCGATCCATTCTGGTCCCTCCCGAGCCATTTCAATCCATCCCGAAGCTCTGCCGGACAATCCTGAAGAATCCTGAGGCACGTAGAACCTCTGTCCTAATCAACCTAGCAATCCCAAGGCACGCCGAACCTCTGCCCGAATCAACCTAGCAATCCCGAGGCACGCTGGTAGCTTCAAACCTTTACGGGCTTTTTATTTTCGCAAGCGCACGGGCAATTTAAATATAGCGAGTGCAAGTATGGGTCGATCCCACGAGGACAGGGTTTACTTTGGGATGAATTTGTTTTTTACTAAGAAATATAGATGAGATTGGGAGAAATATATTTTGATTTAAGAAGAGAATATACACAGAAAATACTTTTAGAAAAACTCTTATAAAGGAAGCATTCTCGGGATTGGAAATCAGTTAGTCAATTATTCATCAATAAGTCAAGTCTTTGAAAATATAAATACTCATCGAAATCAAGGATGGTACGTTAAGCCTACACTACTTCTCACAATCAAGCAAGTAGCATTTGTATCCTTCACTAATTATTCCCTATCTCTCGATGGCCCATAATTAGTAAGGATCCATTAAAGTTCGCAAATCAATGCACTTTCCATTCAAGGAACATCCCTAGGCCATTGAACTACTCTCGTGATCAATGAATTCCTTTATATGGTTCCATCAATCAAGATTCTCCGCTATGTACTTCTCTCGATTGACTAGAATCATACAAGTTGTCGTCTCCAAAATGTAAGTCATTTTGAGATTAATATACAGAAATTGTTAAGATGAAGAGAAGATGACAAAACTTTCATAAAAGCTGATGAATAAAAGACATTTTGAGTTTCCAACCCAAAGAATATGGGGTATTACTCACTAGACATACTTAAAACAAACAAAAGAAACATAAATAAAGATAGAGATAGAAGAACTTATTGTTTGTATGAGGATAAAAGGCTGTAAATAACTTCGAGATTTTATTGCTTCAATACTTCAAGTACAACTCCAAGAACACACTTTGAATCTTCAAGAGATTGTAAAGTAATAATCACTAGAGTATAATATGGAGTAATTCAGATTTTCTGGATGTTTTCAGATATGTTTTACTGATACAAATGGCCTTTAAAAAGGCATCCTAGGCTAGGGTTGTGTTTCTTCAAACAACTATCTTCAAGAGGTGCCTTTCTATGAACTAGTACAGTAAGTGCATGGTCGTGCACTATAATCTTGCACGACCGCTCCAGCCTTGACGCCATTTTTGATTTTGAACTGGCCAATATGCACGGTCGCTCTGGCCTGGTTTGGCCGGCCACTTCACTGGTTTGGGGCCATTTTGGCCTGGCAGGTGCACGGCCGCTCTATTCCATAACGCACGGCCGCTCCAGTTGGTTTTGGCTTGAATGTCAATTTTGAAGCTGCCTTTCCTTGCCTTTGATCCCTTAATGTTCCCAAAGCCGCATTTGTCCAATATTTACCCTAAAAATCTGTGAAAAATGCTAAACTATACCAACAAGTGTAAAATCGAAGAATTGGAACAAAGAAAGCTAATTTACACTAAATTAAGGCTAAAATGGGAATAAAAATTAATTTAGTACTAAGATAAAATGCTATAAATGACTATATAAAAGTCATTTATCAAACTCCCCCACATTAAATCCTTGCTTATTCCCAAGCAAGATTAGGATAAAAATAAGATGGAGAAGATGAAAAGCATAAAATAAAAATAATAGTGGTGAAATTACCCGAATTCGCGCGAGCGAAGCGGTTGTCTTTCGCGGAGGGTTGGTGTCTGAGACCTCACTTTTGGGAAGGAGAGGAGTCACCACGCGGTTTTTGTATTTTGAGCCCAAACGTTGAGAAACGGCTTTTGTGAAAAATGGTGTCGTTTTTATTGGTAGCAAAAACTTAGGAAAAGGCTTTGAAAACAGGGGGTCATTTTTATTGGTAGCAAAAACGAGTAAAAAGCTTTTTTAGTACCAGAGATTGTTAGGTTCGGAGGTCACGTTACGTTTCGGGAAGAGTATTACGAGATCACCCGAAACGCCTCGTATGACGAGTCTTTCTACCTTTCTCGAAAACGTGTGCATGTGTGTGTGTGTTTGTATTTTGAAATGGGGGCTTGAATGACAAGCTTAATCTTGGTTTGAATGTCAAACGTTGATTAAGTGACTTTGTTTGAAAAGACAAGCGTTTGAATGACAAACGTTGGTTTTGAGTTTTGAAAGAGAGTTCGAAGGTCGAACTCCGGTTTTGAACCGGGCATTACATTGTTAACAATTTTACGGGAAAAAACGTATTAAATGATATGCAATCAACGAATCGGGTTGCGACTCGGACTTTGAAAAGTAAATACTATCACGATCCAAACGGGTCGGACTTTGTAAATGACAGTATTTAAATGCGGTATCAACGGAATCAAACGATTCGGAATCGTAAATGACGACGAGCCAAATGACTCGGAATTGTAAATGACGATCGACGAGCCAAAACGACTCGGAATTGTAAATGACGATCGACGAGCCAAAACGGCTCGGAGTTGTAAATGACGATCGACGAGCCAAAACGGCTCGGAATGGTAAATGACAGGAATTTAAATAAAGTTCGACGGATCGATCGATCCGGAATTGTAAATGACGGAAATTTAAACGGAACGGGGTCGGAACGCCGTTTTAACCCGAGATTACTTCTCTTACGGGAAGAGAAGAGGATCGAGGGGCTAAAACGTATCGGACCCCGTTAGACGGAGGCGTCTACATTTCAACGGTGTTCGTCCGAAACGGTTATAGCGACTGGCGCATAAACCGAGGCGGAACGAGAGATTAGAGAGAGGGAGTTATACCTATGGCTAGGGTCAACTCCTTTCGCTCGGGGGGTGTATACGGGATAGGGAAAGTGGTATGGAATGGTGTTTCGGAGTGGAGGGGGACGTATTTGATCGAAATACGAAGTTTTCACGCGAATCGAGATGAAACGGGAGCTCGGGAAGGGGTGAAAAGGGTTTGGGCCGTGGCTGTGGTGATTTTGGGAGTAAATTTTGTTGTTCTAAATGGCTTTGACAGCCCTTCTATTTATAGGTGAAATTTCAGCATGAGTCCGGCCGGACTTAGCTTGAAATCCAGGGGGTTTTGTGAAACTTTGGAAATTGGAGGGACTTGCTGGCAATTTCTGAGAGTCTGCAAAGGAGTCCGGCCGGACTTGGACTGCATACCAGGGGTATTTTAGTCTTTTCACTCTGAAATTGATTGAAAGGTGACTAGAGGGAGGTGGCATGCGTGCCAAGTGTCCCATGACTCACCAGGTTGTGCGGGAGTTCGTGCCCGGGTCCCGGTTTTGTCCGTTTTTAAAATAACAGTCCGGAAAATGTCCGAAATGCCCCCGAAAAGTGCCGAAAAGTGCATTTTTCAGGGAAAGCCGTACTTTCACGTGCGATGACGTGTGTTAAGTACGTTTCGACGTCGGGATGCACGGGGCAGTCCCGGGACGTCTCGTTGGCATGGCAACGGGGAGCTTAACGGGTTCCGGTTAACCTGGAGCGGGCCAGTTAACGGATTCCGGTTAAGTTCTAACGGATTTTGACGATCCGGATTTGGGTACTTACATGTGGGATCCCTCATAAAATGAATAAATGCTACAAACCTTTATTGCCATAAAGATATTGTCCTTCTTTTACTTTCTCAACCCTTTTATAACCTTAGATTATTTAGAAAGAGATTTAGAAAGATTTTTAAGAGAGTAATCTTGGAAAACAATAAATTATTATAGCATAGATAGGATTTGATAAGTCAAAGCATAATAAAAGATGAATTTTTGGATCATAAGCTTGGTACATAAAGAAACATTTACTCTTTAAGAGTGTTTTTGTGAAAAAGACTATTGCTAGAAAATGTATAAAATAATGATCATTTTATTCACAAGTTAGAAGTATTCATGAGAATTGACATACATTTTTGAATCACAAGGATGGAGATGGATGATGGTAGTGGAAAATTTCATCAAGGCTACAAAAGATTATCTTGCTTAAACGTGTTATTATTTTGCAAAAGACTTTAGCAATTTTGATATTTTCAATTAGGAGACATTGTGGCTGCGAACCCCTTGTTCCTAATACTTAGATCAAAAATGCTTAATATTACTTTCATTTTGGCAAGAGTGCATCGTCGCAGCGAACACCGTGCTCCAAGTTACTTACGGAAATAATAAAGACTTTTAGCTTTTCTTTTTTTTCAAATTTAGTGACAAAGTCACTTTTGAGATTTAAGATCAAATTTTGTTGCCTTGATTCAATTAGAGGAAAAGGAAGAATGGATTTTCATTGAAGGGTTGTGATTCAAAAAGATGCAAAACACTTATAAATATATCTAAGAAGGGAATAAAAATCAAAAATTTAGAATATACAATTTTGAAGAAACAGCTCATAAAATTTCCATAAACTTTTAAAATAACCAAAAGCTTAAGATGATCGGGAAATTTCAACAAATTTAACTCTGCTTTTCTTGATAAAATCCTATATAATGCGATAATGATTTATGATGCCTTAATTACTTCCTAAAAAGTATCCCTAAGTTCTTTCCTAATGATTCAAAGATTATAGAAAATAAGAGAAGGAGAGGAAGATAATACTCTAAGGCAATTTGCAGCAAAAAATGAGCAATCATAGGAATTTTTTTGTTTTAAATACTAGATGCATACATAATTAAAAAAGGAAAATGCAAACTAAGTTAAAAAGAAAGAAATATTTAAACTAAAAAGCAAAAAATAAAGATAGGAAAATAACCCCCCCCCACACTTGAGACAAACATTGTCCTCAATGTTTCAAGGACATAGAAAATTTGGGGAAGGTAAAGAGAAAAATAAAGAAAAGTTACGGATATGATGGTGGCTGAGGAAAATTGTCCCAATTGTTCACTCCATAGTTGTAGATCGAGTTCACTTGTCTTTGAATTGTATTAACTCGACCTTGCATGTCATTCCGGAAGTAATGGAACTCTTGGGTGAAAGTTTCGAACCGAGTGATGATTTGGTTGTTCTGAAGCTTGATTCGATCAAACTTGTCATAAAAATCCGGTGGCAAATGGGTTGGGTCGGGGTGGACTTGCCCTTCTTCCTCTTCTTCTTCTTCTTCTTCTTGCCTTGCCCAGCTTGATTGCCCTCCCCCTTGGTTCGTTGAATTGGGAAAGGTCCACGTAGGGGCTTGGTATGTTTGGGTAAAGGGGAGGTTGGTGCTAGGGAGAACAATGTAGGACATTTTCCCGGTCCCTACTAACCAATTGACCAATTGTATTATCCACGCCCTTTATTAGAGATCATTTGGATAGTCCGCAAGGTCGGGATATCCAACTTCGTTGACCCCAAAACTTCAACCCAATCATTGGGCACCACAAGCCCAAAATTCTTGGAAAACAAAGTCACAATACCACCAATATGAATCTCTTCATTGAAAGTCGAAGAGACAATATCACTTATCAACTCAATCAAAAAATAGCTCAAATTCACCTTCCTATGAGCTCTCACCAATGACCACAACAAGAAAAGCTTCTTCTTATTTACCGTACCCTTGTCTTCCCTAGCGAAAATGGTACATGCATAAAACCTATGCATAAGCCGAAGAACTGGATGGATGATGGAGGAGGCCTTGGCTGACCTTGATTTGAAGGAGGAGATCCCGGTAATCTGCTCCCAAAAGGCATTCTCCCTAAACTCAATGGGAGGATCGACCTCATAGCTCGTATAAGAGGGCCACCCCAAAATTCTGTTGATGTCAAAAGAAGTGAGATGACACTCCTCACCACAAAGCCGAAAATGAAGATGGATCAATTGATAAGGCTCTCCCATTTGGCTACAAACTTCCATTGAAAACTCCTTCCTCGTAGTGCATAAAAACTCCAAAGGGGTCCTTTCATATGGTTTCTCATGCAAATCGAGAAAACCGGCACAACCAAATCCAAGGTGAAATTTCCTCACATTAGAATAAATATCTAAGGTTTGGAAAGCAGCGATGTCCGAAAATTGGGTAGTCCTCATCCTTTTAGAACGAAGGGCTATAAATCTAGCCACTTCGAAAGGTTCTCTAAACTCAATACCCAAGTTATTGAGTGTTGGGTTCAGATTAGGAGTTGGGGCTGATTCTTTTCGGGACCTCTTTGAAACCCTCTCAGTTGCCTTTCCCTTTCCCTTTCTTCCTTCCATGGCAAACTTGTAGAAGTAATATTCAAAACCCAGGTATTGAAGAACAGAGTAAGAGAGAAAGTATTTTACCTGGAGAAATTGATGTTGAAAGCCTTGAAATACTTGATGCACAGCTTCAATTTGTCAAAAAGCTTCCTTCTTGAGCTTCAATCCCTTGAAATTTCTTCACTTTTTGAAATGGGGGAAAGGTTTAGAAATTTTGGATTTGGGGTTTAAGAGGTGATTTGATGAAGATTTGGTGATGGAAAGGTGTTTGGATGATGAATTTATGGAGGATTGAGGTTGTAATGACTGGTTATAGGGTGGATATGGAGGGTATTTAAGGTGGATAGGGCGGAGGTTTAGAGAGAAGATGAAGAAGGTGAAGTGAATTTGGGGAAGAGGGGAAGAGGCGTGCCTATTAATTGAAAAGGCAAAAGTTTCCAGACGACATGCACGGCCGTGTGTTGTAGGGTTTCACGGCCGCTCCTCCTTGCTGAGACAACTCAGTTTAACCCGTTATGAACTGCACGGCCACTCCAAGAAATAGAGCACGACCGTGTTCTGCCACTGTTCACCATTATTTTTTTCTATATTCCTACAAAACAAAGTTAGAAAATAATAATAATAATAATAGTAAATAAAAAATAATAAATAAAAAACAAAAATAATCCATCGGTTACCATCCCGATGATGCTTGTTTTAGGTCATTAGCTCGACCCCTTTCCGGTAATAGGTGATGCGTGATATCTTGGCGGTCTATCGTCTTTGACAACTCGCCAATGCTTCCCTTTCGGAGTGACTAAAATTTTCTATGGCACACATGCTTTCCATCCCGATTTTTTTATCGGTAGAGCAAGTTACCTATAGTCCTTGCACTTTCGAAATTTTGAAATGCTTCTCTTATTTGGCACCTTTGTTCTCTTTGATTTCTTCACTGCATTGTTAGTATTGGGACATGCAGAAATATTTATCGCATCATAATCAATATCGCAATACAAAGGTTCGTCATTCATGATATGCTTTTCCATATTTTCCTTGGATTGCGATCCCTCACCCTTTTTATATTCATCACTTGGGGTGTAGGTCTCTAAATAAGGATCCTCGAGGTCTGATCTTTTCATATAAAACTTGACCTTTTCCTTCCCGACATTTAGGGAGAAAGTTCCAGGCTTTACATCAATGATTGCCCCTGCGGTGGCAAGGAATGGCCTTCCTCAAATGATCAGAATCTGTTGGTTTTCTTCCATATCAAGGATCATAAAGTCAACAGGGATGATCAAACTCCCTACTCGACATGGCATATTTTCCATTATACCGATGGGGTATTATATGGAACGATCCGCCAATTGAAGAGAAATGGTGGTGGGTTTGAGTTCCCCTACACAAAGTTTCTCACTCACCGATAATGGAATTAAACTTACACTAGCTCCTTAATCAAGCATAGCGTTATCTATGTTCATTCTGCCAACACAACAATGAATCGAAAAAGTACCCGGATCTTTTAATTTTGGAGGAGGCTTATTTTGTAAAATTGCACTCACTTCCTCCGCTAACATAACATTCTCATATTCCACTAGCCTCTTTTTCTCTGAAATCATTTTCTTTAACGATCTAACATAAAAAGGCATTTCTTCAATTTTTTCAGATAATGGAATGCTAACATTAATAGCATCCAAGTTCCGTAAAAGTTCGGTATAATCCTTGTTTACTTCTATAGGGATTCCGTCCCCGAATTAGTCTCAATCATCGGTGGGATTGGACTAAAATCATTTTCACTAGGGCATTCATTCAGCAATTCATATTCATTCCTAGTGTTCACCATACTAACATGCTCATTCGGCCTTTGAGGTTGACCGGGATGACTCCCTTATGGTCTACTCGTTGGGATGGCCTGTTGAGCGTGTTGATTTTCTAGCATCTTGTTATGCGCTGCTAGGTTATCAAACCTAGCATTTAACAATTTAAAACATTTTCTAAACTCATTATTGACCTTTTCTTGGGCATTATTGTTTTCAACTACAAAATCCATCAAAAGATCCAATTTTGATTTAGGGGGAAATGAATTCGAATTATTATTGAAATTCTTAGATGTGAATCCCAGGGGTTCTGTAGATGGTTGTGGATTTAGAACATTGTTATTCTTGTAGGAGAAGTTGGGATGGTTCCTCCACTCGGAATTATATGTATTTGAATACATTCCCCCCTTCTGCCTGAAAGAATTGACAAAGTTCACTTGATCACTAGAATTAGTGTCAAGAAAATCACAACTATTCGTACTATGTGAGTTAGACCCACATAGTTCACACAAAATATTTATATTAGCCACGGGATTGACATTAAAATTTTCAAATTTCTTTAAGATCATCTCAACCTTAGAAGAGAGAAGAGTAACTGCATCAACATTATACTTACCAGGCGTACTTTGCTGTTGCTCCCTCTCATTTGACCACTGATAGTGGTTCAATGCTATGTTCTCAATGAGGTCGTATGCCTCATCTACTCCTTGGTCCCATGTTGTTAAAGATTTTTGAGGGACCGAGTTCAACCATTGCTCGGCCTTATCCTTAAGAGAGAATGGGAAAAGGCGCATTCGTATTGCTTTCGGTGTGACATTCTGGATGCGAGTTTTGTCACAGTACTCAAAAAAAGTTTGGATATGGAGGTGAGGATATTCGAAAGCAGTGCCGCTATATTGGTTGTTCATAACCATATGTAAAAGTTATAGCTTAATCTCAAAGTTGGCCGCGTTGGCATTCGGCACAACAATGGGGGATCTAGTTCCCGGGGTACTTGGATTGACAAAGTCCCGTAGGGTCCTAGGAGGTGTTACTGGCTCTCCTTCCACCATGTATTGGTTTAAAGTCTCCTTGAGATTTCTTAGTCCCTCGTGAAAGTTTCTTTCCGGTTCTGGATCAAAGTTGTCAAAGAAAATCCGCGCTCGTTTCATACACTACAAGAACACATAACAAGAAAATTAAACATAACAGATTATTGGAAGAAAAAACTAAAGCAGAAAAATAAAAACAAAAACAAAAATATGTAGTAAATACAAATACAAAAGAAAGTAAACCGTTGTCCCCGGCAACGGCGCCAAAAAATTGGTAGCTTCAAACCTTAACAGTCTTTTTATGTTCCGCAAGCGCACGGGCTATTGAAATATAGCGAGTGCAAGTACGGGTCAATCCCACGAGGATAGGGTTTACTTTGGGATGAATTTGTTTTTTACTAAGAAATATAGATGAGATTGGGAGAAATATATTTTGATTTAAGAAGAGAATAGAACATACACAAAAAATACTATTAGAAAAACTCTTATAAAGGAAGCATTCTCGGGATTGGAAATCAGTTAGTCAGTTAATCAATTATTCATCAATAAGTCAAGTCTTTGAAAATATAAATACTCATCGAAATCAAGGATGGTACGTTAAGCCTACACTACTTCTCACGATCAAGCAAGTAGCGTTTGTATCCTTCACTAATTATGCCCTATCTCTCGATGGCCCATAATTAGTAAGGATCCATTAAAGTTCGTAAATCAACGTACTTTCCATTCAAGGAACATCCCTAGGCCATTGAACTACTCTCTTGATCAATGAAACCTAGTTCCTTTATATGGTTCCGTCAATCAAGATTCTCCGTAGGTACTTCTCTCGATTGACTAGAATCATAAAAGTTGGATGTCTCCAAAATGTAAGTCATTTTGAGATTAATATAAAGAAATTGTTAAGATGAAGAGAAGATGACAAAACTTTCATAAAAGATGATGAATAAAAGACATTTTGAGTTTCCAACCCCAAGAATATGGGGGATTACTCACTAGACATACTTAAAACAAATAAAAGAAGTATAAATAAAGATAGAGATAGAAGAACTTATTGTTTTTATGAGGATAAAAGGCTGTGAATAACTTCAAGATTTTATTGCTTCAATACTTCAAGTACAACTCCAAGAACACACTTTGAATCTTCAAGAGATTGTAAAGTAATAATCACTAGAGTATAATATGGAGTAATTCAGATTTTCTAGATGTTTTCAAATATGTTTTACTGATACAAATGACCTTAAAATAGGCATCCTAGGCTAAGGTTGTGTTTCTTCAAACAACCATCTTCAAAAGGTGCCTTTCCATGAACTGGTACAGTAAGTGCATGGCCATGCACTATATTCTTGCACGGTCGCTCCAGCCTTGGCGCCATTTTTTATTTTGAACTGGCCAATATGCACGGCGCTCCATGAAACGCTTCACTGGTTTGGGGCCATTTTGGCCTGGCAGGTGCACGGCCGCCCTATTCCATAACGCACGGCCGCTCCAGATGGATTTTGGCTTGAATGTCCATTTTTGAAGCTGCCTTTCCTTGCCTTTGATCCCTTAATGTTCCAAAAGCCTCATTTGTCCAATATTTGCCCTAAAAACCTGTGGAAAATGCTAAACTATACCAACAAGTGTAAAATCGAAGAATTGGAACAAAGAAAGATAACTTACACTAAATTAAGGCTAAAATGGGAATAAAAACTAAATTAATACTAAGATAAAATGCTATAAATGACTATATAAAAGTCATTTATCACACGCCGAACCTCTGCCGGACAATCTTGAAGAATCCCGAGGCACGCCGAACCTCTGCCCGAATCAACCTAGCAATCCCGAGGCACGCCGAAGCTCTGTCCACAGACACTGGTACATCCCGGATAATACCGAAGCACTATTTACATCCCGGTCCATCTCAAAGCACTATTCACATCCCGGTCCGTCCCGAAGCACTATTCACAAAACGAAGATAGACACGAACCACATTGGTAAGGCCTCCTTCCAGTACTATTTCAATTTATTTCAATACATAGCATACAATGTAGACATTACTTCCAAAATGCATTTTTAAAAAGCACGCACACACACACACACACAACTTTTAAAGAAAGAGGGGTATCGAAAGACTCGTGTATACGAGGCGACTCGGGCTCTACTATTCTCTTCCCGAGGCGTAACCTGACCTCCGAACTCAAAATCTCATCACACAATAACCTTCTCAAAACAAAGTCTTTTCTCAATGTTTTGGGCTATATCAAAACGGCGTGGAGACTCCTCCGAAAACGCAGTGACACCTCCCGACGAAATTGTGAGATGTCGGGGCCCACGCAGCCGGATCCAGGTAATTTCAGTTGGCGACTCCGCTGGGGATAGTGTTGTTTTAAAAAACTTAAAAAAAAAAGATTTTTTTTAAACAATGACGAGGGTCAAACTTTCATTTACCCCTTCTTTAACTGTTGTGTGTGTGCATGTGATTTACTTTTTATTTATTCAAAAAAATAAAAATACAAAAAAATTCATCATAATACATCTGTGTACATACATTTTAAAATTCTGCAAAAATCTCTGTTTTACTCAGAAAAAGAATTTTAGTGACCGCACACTACGCGCACTCTTATCCTATACACTGCACACTACAACCCTAAACCCGGAGTGGTCTCAGTTGTAGTTCAGTTGGCCTTCCTACGCCTCTCGAGAGCGCACGGGATCAATCCAAACTTCCCATCCTAGCCAGTGTCAACCATGCACGCTTGTGTCACACTCTGTCCAGACTCGGTTGGTTTTTGACCCAGTTTGTGTCATAAAGTCTGGATACATATCCCACACCGGCCATTTTCTGAGTAAAAACTCGGAACTCAAGATCCCTTGCGCAAGCAAAGCGATGAAAGGCCATGCTAAAATCTTGACCCGATCTTGATTTCCGAAGCTACACCCAGACAATGCTCCGTCCCGGATATACATCCATGCCGACATGACACCATGTCATCAAGCCTTTAATACGTCATCCATGATAATATGACCTAGCCAAAACCTTACGTCACAGATCCCTTGTGCAAGCAAGGTAAAGAGATGTCATGCCGAACTCTTGACCCGATCTTGACTCAGGTGCCAGCTTTGTTAACTATTCACATGGCCAACGCATTAAAATGAACATGACATGCTCGGTCCTAAAGTTCGATTTTTCTTTTTGGCCGGTGGAAACCGCTTGCCCTATAGGACCCTCGCCCGGGGCTGTCCACCCCGAGATGTCGAAATACACGTACAAAACGAGGGGCTTATAGCCGTAGTGATGGTTTCCACTGACCCAGGATCTAGCATAGTTGCGAAAAGAAGAGAAATCTTTTCCAACCAACTTAGGATTCTGAGAAAACATGTTTTAAGTAAATTAAAACAACAAAAATATAATAAACAAAATAAAAAAAATAAATTGCATGTCTCATGAGCTTTTCTCCTTTATCTTCCCATGTCTAAACCTTGCTCGTCACCCCCTCCAGATAACCGAGAGTGGTTGAGAGTACCCGGGAACCTTCCTTCCAGTGTCAGAGCCACAAGGTCCGACAGCCTTTCCAATACGGCCACCAGAGCAGCCTGTCACTCCCCTATGGCAAGGTCGACAGATAAAAATGAGGGAAACGGAATCCTACCCCCGAGAAATTTCCCAACAATGGAAGAGGTCTGGCAAGCTGTCAGAGCTCTCGAAAAATGCCAAGGCGAACAACAGGCTTGGATAGAAGGTGCCATGCATCATTTCGGAACATTGGCCATCCCTCAGCCACCTGGGACTCCCGAGGACATACCCACTCCCTCAATTCCCAGAGTCTCTCAATACACTCTGGGATTTAATCCTTTGCCTCTGTACGAGCCCCGCAGCTACGACATGAAGCCACAAGGCCCACTAGGGAAAGACATGCCAAGTCAATGCATCGAGGTACCGAGCCCACCTAAAACTGCCGAACACATCTGGTGGGATGTTTGCGACTGCCCTACTTGTCTGGAGAGGGATTTTCAAGATGAAAAAACGAGGACCATCCCCGAAGAAAGAAGAAAACCTCCTCTCAACAAAAACTGAAAAAGAGGTATGAAGCCGGTGAACCCACAGTGGGAACCCTTGGAGAACCGTCCGGAAAGTTTGACTACTACGTCATCTACTCCAACAAATCTCTTCAGCCTAACTCAACTCGAGATCACGGCAACTTCTGATCCATGATTAGCTGGGACGAGCTCCGCACAGCCACCAACGTCCCAAGGGTCCTGACACCCCAACCCTTATCTTGGGAAGACATCAAGGCCATCGTTGACGCTCAACAAAAGAAATAATAGTGAACGAGCTGAAATGCGATGCATGGCCCTACGCCAACCAAGGCCCTCCCATGACAGAAGCGAGAGAAACAAGCAAAGGAGTGAAGCCAGAAGTGAACGTACTGACGCGTTTCGGCCAGACTCCGATTAATCCCCCGAGGACAGACAAGAGGCCAGCCATGCCTGAGCCCCGAACCGAAAAGGGCCCCTACGCCAAAGAAGCTGAAGCACTTGACCCAAAGGCTGAAGACCCAATCTTGACCCAGCTCAAGCGCACTCAAGCCAACATATCCCTCTGGTCCCTACTTACTTCCTCCTATCTGCACAAGCTCAATTTGGAAGAAAGCCTGACCTAGACTATGGTGCCAATCAATGTAACCCCAAAGGAAGTAGTCCAAATGATCGGCAACATTCACTACGGCAACATCATTACCTTCACTGAACTCGGCCTGTCGAAATTCGGGGCTGACCACAATGAGCCTCTCTACATCACAGTCCAACTTGACGTGCGTCGCCTTCCTCGGGTCTTGGTAGATAGAGGATCAGTCATGAACCTCCCTTCCAAAATGATGGACTTGCTAGGAATCAAGCCAACCGATCTAAAGCCATCAACACGGACAATCAAAGCTTACGACTCAACATCTCGCTCAGTCTTGGGGATATCCACTCTGAACCTGTGGTTCGGAAAGCAGATGGTACCAACAGACTTCCAGGTCATCGACATCCCGATCACCTTTACTGTCATCTTGGGCCAGCCTTGGCTACACCAAATCAATGGGGTGGCATCCACTCTACACCAATGCGTAAAGTTCATCCAAGGAAGCGATCTCACCATCATTTACGGGGACTGCGTGACTACCGAAGGATCCAACACAAATGGCATCCCAGTCTTGGAGATCAAGCATGACGACGAAGGCATGATGCTGACAGGGTTCACAGTCGAAAGCCCGAAAGCCCAAATGTGCCACACGGACCTCCCCCTGACTTGGGATCGGATCCCTCCTCCCATGAAGATGATGAAACTCATGAACTACATTTTGGGTCTTGGTCTGGGCAAGCACCATCAAGGCACCCGCAAGATCATCGAGGTTAAAGAACAAAATACCCGCCGTGGTCTAGGGTACATCCCTACCCCCAAAGATGCTGAGGAAGACAGAAAAGCGACCCGCGAAAAATGCCCAGCTACAGACAAAAGAGGCTTGCACGCCATCTCCGACCTCCTTCCTTACAGCTTCGACATGGCCCGGTACTTCACAAAGAAAACCGGCAACTTGAACGAAGACACAGAAAAGAGGACAGAGCTGATCAGCGCCAAACAAAACTGGCCGGTAACAATGGACAAGCTCCAACAAAGACTCGAAAGGTTTAGAGGCCTCGAGTCAAACCCCATCAGAAGAGCATTCCTCGACGCACCGACTCTACCAGGGCCCACCACCACCACTATTCACAATGAATTTTGGTTTGGGAAAATCCCATCCTTGGCGGAAGAACTCGAAAAGCTTTATGTCAGCACCCCTGCAACAAACGAGTGAGACGAGTCAACATTCAAACTAGTAATGCCCAACGCAAAGAAAGAAGACTCCGCATACAATGCCTAGAACGAGCGATCGCTACAACGACTTTTCAGTGAAGAAATCAAAATGCCAGACCTAATCGATTTTGTTTCTGATAACTCTATGGTAGCCATGACTGGGGACAGCAGCGCGAAGCCTTTCGATCCTCGTATCCTCTCAAGCTCTTCCACATTGCCACTAAAAAATTGGGCCACCTTCTCCGGACCTGCAGCCAGCAAGAAGGAAATGATCGAACAACTTGGTCTAACCTCTCGCATCATAGAGTCCAGCTCTGAGTCTGTTGTCTTTGAATTTGAATCTCTCGAGTCATTTGATGGCCTTACGCCGAAAGATTATGAGTTCATAGCCAACAATGTATTCCCATATGCTCTTAATGAAAGTTTCGACCTTTTCCGAGTATCCTCTCATTGCATCTTTAACAACTGATAAATTAACTAAATCACAAACAGTTAATAACGATTCACTTGACAAAAAAGCAGACACATTAAACGAACAATACATTAAACACATCTTTAAGCATGTTGTCAAACGAGAGAATAATCGGGCTCAAGCTGCCGAAGAGGTTTTAACCAAAGTGAATTTGGGGACTGCTAAAGAGCCTAAAGACACGCAAATCGGAAGCTTCTTCACGGGCACCGAGCAAGAAGCATTGACTGCGCTGCTCAAAGAATTTGTTGATGTGTTCGCTTGGTCCTACCAAGACATGCCCGGCCTAGATCCAGCCATAGTGGAACATCGGATTCTCCTAAATCCCGAGGCTAAGCCCATCAAGCAGAAGCTACGCCAAATCAAGCCAGAATGGTCCTTACAAGTCAAGGAAGAGATCGAACAGATGCTCCGCGTCGGCTTCATAAGGGTGATCGAATACCCTACTTGGCTCTCCAACATAGTCATGGTCACCAAGGCCAACGGAAAAGTACGCTGCTGCATGGACTTCCGGGATCTTAACAAAGCAAGTCCCAAGGATGACTTTCTACTACCAAACATAGATATGTTGGTCGACACTACGGCCAACTTCGAGGTCATGTCCTTCATGGACGGGTTCGCCGGCTACAATCAAATCAATATGGCCGAAGAAGACCAAGAGAAAACAGACTTCACAACCCCCTGGGTACATACTGCTACACCGTAATGCCGTTCGGACTAAAGAACGCTGGGGCTACCTACTAACGGGCAGCGACTGCACTCTTCCATGACATGATCAACAAGGAGATAGAAGTCCACGTCAATGACATGATCATCCACTCAAATAGATCATATGGACAGCACCTCATCGACCAGAGAAAGTTCTTCGATCGCCTTCGAAAGCATTCAATGAGGTTGAACTCTGCCAAATGCACATTCAGAGTCATCTGAGGTAAAGTCTTGGGATACATGGTCACCAAACGAGGCATCAAATTTGATCCTCAAAAGATCAGGGTCATAATTGAGATGAGACCACCGCAAACCCAAACAAAAGTGAAAAGCTTTATGGGCCGCCTGCAGTACATCAGCCACTTCGTCAATCAGTTGACCTCCATGTGTGAGCCAATATTCCGACTAATGAAAAAGAATGCAGACATCGAATGGAACCTGGAATGCCAAGATGCCTTTGAAAAGATAAAGGCGTACTTTGTGAGTCCTCCGATCCTTTGTCCTCCCCACAAGGAGAAGCCACTCTTGCTATAACTAACTGTAACCGACACCGAAGTGGGAGCCATGCTATGCCAAGAAAAGAAAGAGTCAAGAGTCGAAAATGCAATCTACTTTGTTAGCCGAAAGTTCCAAGGCAGCGAGCTCAACTACTCAGCCCTCGAGAAAACCTGCGCAGCTCTAGTATGGGTCATCGGAAAATTACGACACTACATGCAGTTGCACACAGTACACTTGGTCTCTAAAATGGACCCGGTCAAGTACCTCTTTGACAAACCATCACTGTCAATGAGGTTAGCCAAGTGGTTTTTCTTCCTGGCAGAGTTTGACATCAAGTACGTGAACCAGAAATCAATCAAGGGTCGGGTAATGGTCGAACAACTGGCCGACTTCCCAATAGACGAGGCCCAAGGTCCCAAACCACAATTTCCAGATAAAGGAATCTTCGCACTTGAAGACGAAAATCGATGGCAACTGTTCTTCGATGGAGCGGCCAACAAAAGAGGAAATGGCATTGGAATGCTCTTGGTTGACCCAAAAGACGAGCACACCCCAATCGTTATAAAGCTAAACTTCAAGGTAACCAACAATGCCACCAAATACGAAGCCTGCGCCGCCGGACTAGAGGCCGCACTCATCCCGCAATTCAAAGAGGTCACCTTCCACTACTTGCCAAGAGACCGAAACTAGTTTGCAGACGCCCTAGCCACCTTGGCTTCACTCATGGAAATCCCCGAAGGAAATACGACAAAGCCATTCAAAGTAGGACAAAAGTAAATCCCTGCCTACTGTTAGGAAATCGAGCAAGAATCCGAGCCCATCAATGAGCCGTGGTCCAACCAAATCTACTAATACCTCAAGAACGGGGAAACCGCCTTCATGAACGAGGAAGGCCAACGCAAAGAAGGAATCAAAGCCAAGAGCATCGCAGCCCTAAAGCTCCTTGCCTCTCTCTTTCTCATCCTTGGGGACATGCTATACAAAAAACGCTACCAAAGATCGCTCCTCCGCTGCATCAGCAAGGAAAAAGCGAACGAGCTCATGAACGAAGTCCAAAATGGGGCTTGCGGCCCCAACATGAATGCCAGAGCCCTGATGCAGATCATTCTTCGAATTGGCTACTACTGGATCTCCATGGAGGCAGACTGCATTCACTTTGTCCGAAGCTGTGACAAGTGCCAACAGTTCTCCAACCTCAATCATCTTCCCCCTCACGATCTCTATTGCATGGTCACTCCCTGGCCCTTCGCCACTTGGGGAATCGACGTCATCAGGAAGATCGCTCCGCCCGGAAGCAATGTCCACGAGTTCATCTTGGTAGCCATCGACTACTTCACAAAATGGGTTGAAGCCAAGTCATACAAAGTGCTAACTTCCAAGAAGGTCACACATTTCCTCAAGAAAAATATCATATGTCTTTACAGCATCCCAAACGAGGTCATATCAGACAACGGATCTCACTTCGAAAGAGAATGCGACAGACTACTAGTCGAATTCAAAATCACACGCCACAACTCCTCTCCATACAGGCTGCAAACTAATTGCGCAGTAGAAGCAGCAAACAAAACCCTCGAAAGGATCATCAGAAAAATGACCACACGAGGACGAGATTGGCCCGAGAAGCTGCACCTGGAAATTTGGAGCTATCGGACATCAGTCAGAACAGCCACGGGAGAAACTTCATTCGCCCTGACCTATGGGATGGAGGCAGTACTGCCCATCGAGTTGGAAATCCCATCACTCCGAGTGTTGTTAGAAAACAAGATCAACGAAGTCGAATGGCTCCGAAGCCGGCATGACGAATTGGATCTGCTAGACGAACGACAACTAAAGGCCAAGGAGCACATCCGAGCCTACCAAAGCAGAATGGCTAGGGCTTTCGACAAGAAAGTAAAGTCCCGAGACATCAGGGAAGGCGATCTGGTACTCAAGGAAAAGCCTCCCACCCGATCCAACCCGCTTGGAAAATGGGAACCAACATGGATCGGCCCGTTCGTGGTCCAAAAGATCTTCTCCGGAGGTGCCATGAAGCTAACAGACCTAGACGGCAACCCCTTCATGAATCCAGTCAACGGAAGCAAACTTCGCCGATACTTCGCCTGAAGCAAATCGACTTTACTGTCTCCCCGACACTCATTGTAGTGTCAAACTACGGAGACCGGAACATAGGCATCCTTAATTGGTTCGGTCTAAAAACACACAAAAAAATGGATGCCAATCAAGGCTCAGATCAATCCAAACACAAAATCCAAGAAACTGGATGCCACCAAGGCTCAGATTGGCTTCGGTCTACAAATACAAAAAAGGTCCAAATTTGGACACCGCCAAGGCTCAAACAAAAAGCAAACAAGAGATCTTACGTCTTAACAAAGCTTTAAAAGTAAATCACAAATCACTAACGGTTACAACATTCCTTGATGAGTACAAGCACGGTCTATTCTCAAGCTCACAACATGCTAAAAGACAACTTAATACATTTAACAAATAATGTGTCTGCAATGCAATGAATGGATACTTAGGAGGTCATTCCGCGCCACTCACGCTTGTCCCCTCGTCGTTCATCCCTTTCTTCCCTCGTCCCCGACGAGTCTTCTTTAGCTCCACGTGAGCCAACTTTGTCTCTCTCATTCCGAGATCAGGGGTCCTCCCTATCGAGTCAATCAAACCTATAGCTCGCAAAGCTTCATTCGCCCGTGCCTCGGCTCGGATCTACTCCCTGCGAGTCTACAAAAGGGGACCTCTGTCCATCAGTCGGTCAACTCTGGTCTTGTATGTTGGAACAAAATGATCCATTAACCATGAACTGACTCACAACTAGATTAAGAATGAGAGGAAGATGAAGACGGAAGCGTGTACCTGAAGAATCCATGATTGTGTTCTTGATCTTGATCTTGAATGAAAGAAGAGAGTAGGGAGATAGTACTTCTAAATGATAGTGCCCACACTTGTTCTTCTTAGATGAATGAAGAATATTTTGACTGAATTGTAAATGATGTTAAGTGTCTCTAAATGGCTTGAAATTGTCTATGGCTAAGATCTTATGAGACGAAACTCACAAGGTGTTGTTCTTAGTGTTGATGACACTAACAACAACACATTCACCAATTCTAGAAAAAGCACAAATCAATAGAAATAAATATAATTTGCAGCGGAAGAATTAAAGCAATACACAAGAATATAATTTTTATCAAGTTATATAAATATATAACTTGATGGGTGCCTAAAAGGCAAGACCTTTCTATTAATAATATGAATTCAATACAAGGTCAAGGTTGTTCCTTAATGATAAACGAACCCTGATATAAGGAACAACATACACGAATTCTCTCTATAAATAAACACTCAAAAACCTCACAAAAATATAAAAATCTATATGAAATATTCGAGTGTTGGACAAAGTGTTGCCGACACTGAATGGCAACACTTGAGAGCAGAATTCTACTTTTCTTGTGCGGTTGCGTTTTACGAATTGGATGATCTTCAATGAAGATCCACTTTGCACTATTTATAGGCCACAAAGTCTTGGAGCCTACTCAAATGATCGCTAACGGCCTTGGGTTTGTTTCCTCCAAAATAGCCTTCTCGCCTTCATTGTAGGAGACCTAGTCTTCTCTTGCTTCTCATGCTTGTACCTCTTAGCTTTGATTGCCTTGTACTCTGACTTGTTCTCCCCCAGAATAGCTGAATAAAATATCTCTTTGCTTGGTCATAAATTAAACAAATAAACACATGTTTATTTGTTAATTCCTCCTCTTCGTAATTCTCGCCTGGGCATATTCTGTTGCTGATTTCAAGCTCATTTTAAGGTGACTAACTACTGTTATATAAACATTAATTTACCCATTAATATTTGTGAAAAAATACAGTAACTAACTCAGTGTCGCCAATTCCAAATGGCAACACTTTTGGCAACACCAGTGGCAACACTGGTTTGCAACACTTGGGATGACATTCATGACAACACATGATCTAACATTAACAATCTCCCCCATAGTTACTGATTTCTTCACAAAATACCAATGTGATGATCTTTTCAAAAACAGTTAGTCAAACTTAACTAAAACCAAAAAAAAATGCCACGAGATTTTGATAGAGGCAACATAAACCTTCAGGCAATGTTTTGAAATATTTTTCAATCCAAAACATCAACCATTAAGCAAATGAAGTATCAAAATCTTTACAAAAATCTCCCCCTTAATACGAAATTAATAACTAACCAAAATAATTATTAAAATCTTAAACCAACCATTCCATCATTCAACAAAAAACATCCATCCAAGTTTGAAGAAAATTCCAGCCGAAACAAAGAAAAAAATAAACAGAAATAAAATTTGTTTAAGCATTACAAACCAAAATAAAACAAATAAAATTGTTTTTGTTCCAAACCACCAAAATCAACCACCATTCAAACCATCCATCTTTAAACTGCATTTCCAGCTCCTTCACCTCCCTCTGCTGTCCCACTTGGCCCAGCACCATTTCCAGCTCCATCATCATCATCACGCCTTGGTGGCTTATCTCCCCCTATTTTGGAAGAAATTAAATCCACCATTTTCATCATGTCAGTGCGCATGTCCAACCACCCCTGAATTGAGTCAATGTGCTTGACCTCGACTATTGAAAAAAATTAAGTACCATAGCAAAGATCAACCATTACGGGAGCGAGTGTTGCCGGAAGTGTTGCCGGTTTCGTGGCGACACTTGGGGGCGACAGTAGCAGCGTAAACCGGAGGAGCATTTGTAACCAAAACCCAAGGTAAATCCCTGTGCCTATCACCTTCAGTAAAGTGTTTGGTAATTCTGTAATAAACAGGCTTTTCAGAGATATTATCACCATTCCAAGGCTTAAGGTTTTGGTACATTAGGACTTGGAAAATAAGGGAAGGAAAAATGAAGGAGGAGGTCTTTTTCTTCTTAGCCCATGCAGCAAGGTGAGCAAATACAAGTCTCCCAAAATTTACTCTTTGTTTCTTTCCTAATTTATACAACAAATTTGCTTGCTCAAAGGTTACGGTGTTTTCATTTGCCGTGGGAAGCCAATTTGTTATACATAACTTGTGTAGCACGCTAAACAAAGAAGTGAGATGGGTAGACCTAAAGTGATCAGACCAAATGGTGATTCTCCCTCCAGTTAAAAAGGTGGCTAAGGCATTAGGATCATATTCCAAACTCTCATCTTCGACATTAGGGAGGCCGAATGCCTTGTTGATGATCAAGGGATTAAAATCATAGATATTGCCCCTAACAAAAATCTTTCCATAATGAGGGGTATTCCTATCATCAATATTATCTCTAAGATGAGCATAGAAATTCCTAACCACACTTTCAATGTACGATGACACTTTAGTCACCGTAGGCAAAAACATCCTATCCTCCAAAAACTGATACACACCTAACTCCTTGAATTGAGTCACATACATATTCTTTTCATTCAGAATTTTCTTCTCAGAATCTTCAACAAACTTATCTAAATTTGTTTCACCATAAAATTCATCCGAAAGAAAAGGACGTTCATAAAATCCAAAAGACTCATAATCTGACTTTTCATCTTGAGAGGGATTAGGAGAGTGTACCTCAGGCCATGAAATAGGAGAATACGAAGGAGAACTCGATTGTGCTTTGGTCTTGGCAGCAGGTGTTGCTTCAGGTGTTGCCATTTCATCGGCAACACTTGGGGCGACACTTGATGAAATTTTCTGTTTCTTCTTCATTTTGGACTGAGCTTCAGCAAGGGTTTCCTCATCTTCCAGCCAAGCTTCTTCATCCTCATCAGAAGATGATGAGGGCTCCTTTGTCTCTTTAAAAGCAGGGTCCGAACCTTCCTCGGACGAAATGTTGAGCGAAGAACTTGAAGAATCATCCACATTAACTGGATCATCTGCCGTGTTGGAAGGTATCTTGGACCTGAACAAGGTTTTGATCCTCTCAGATTGTCTACGCACTCCACCCCTAAAAGACGAAGAGGCATCAACCGCCTTCCTTTTCTTTGTTTTCTTTTGAGGGGCGAAGGTGAGCTCTGTAGATGGGGTAGCTTCTGGAAGGTTTATAGGAATGGGAATTTGAGATGGATTGTAGACAACAATTTCTAAGGATGGTGAGGTTGTGGGTGTGGCCGAAAATGTCGCAGGGGATATCTCCATTGGGATGGCGACATTGGAGGCGACACTCGAGGGAGCTAGAGGCGAAATCTCCATGGGAGAAGAAATTTGGGGTGAATTTTTGGTGCTTGCCATGGAGGATTGAAGAAGAACGAGGAAGACGAAGAACAGGGGTGAGGGTATCGGTTTACCGCCTAGAGAGAGAGGGAAACAAGAAGAGAGAGAGAGAGAGGGTTTTGTGAGGAGGAGGGTTTTAATGAGTGAGTATTGAAGGATTAAATTGATTTGACAAGTTCAAATCAATTTAAAACTCCTTTTATCTCTAAAACCCCAACAAACTTAAGCACTGTTTCCGCCATTTTTAAAAACATTTTTTTTTTTTTTTTTTAATTTTTATAATTTTTATAATTTTTAATAATAACTAAACATAATTTTAGTAATATCCATAAAATTGTGTTTTTCAAAATTCAAAGAGATGAATTTTAAAAAATAGATATTACAAAATTACACTTAGATTGACAAAAATAAAAATTTTTGCTAAAAACCTTTTAAATTTCACAAACTCTAAATATAAGCAAATAGACTTTTGGAAATTTAAAATTTAATTAACAAAAACAAAAATAAGAAAATAAAAAATTAATGTAGCATCTACTAATGTGTTACTAGCAATGTTGCGTGACACACAAGGCAACATTTTTAAATAAAATCCCCTTGATATTTTTCAACATATATAACTATACTTTCTTAGGCAATTTTTAAGCACACTTTACACTTTATATATTTACAGGGAAGCATTGTAGTAGCGAGCTCCGTGCCCCGAGTTTTTTTATTAAAGTGTAAAGCTACAATTAGTAAGTTTTATACCTTTCAAGTAGGGTACACTGTAGTAGCGAGCTCCATGTCCCTAATACTTAGTATAAAACACTACATCATATTCCCTTTGGAAATTTTCACAAGCTTTGCCCTTTTTTTTTTTAAAATATCAACAACAATATGAGTGACTTTGTCACTTTTTAGCACAAAGGGGTATTTTATAAAAAAATGTTAACCTTAAGACTGTACACATACTAGAACAAAAAGGTCAGTAAATGCCCCCATTTGGGATTAAACAACTAAATATATATATTTTTTTTTTTTTTTAAATTTTAAAGATAATGTACAACTCATACAAAGTGTTGCTGACAGTGTTGGAAACACTGACGGCAACACTAACAGATTTATAGAAAACATAGACCAAGAGATTTTTTCAAACTTGAAAATCTCTCATGGTCCAAGGCTTTGGTCAAAATATCAGCAAGTTGATGTTTTGTATCAATATGCTCTATTTGGATCAATTCCTTTTCTACTAAATCTCTTAAAAAATGATGGCGGATATCAATGTGCTTAGTGCGTGAGTGTTGTACAGGGTTTTTGGAGATATTTATAGCACTCAGATTGTCACAATACATGGTCAAGATATTACTATCAAGACCATAGTCATCAAGCATGTGTTTTAACCATATTAGTTGTGAACAACAACTCCCGTCGCCACATATTCGTATTCGGCGGTCGAGAGAAACACAGCTTTGCTTGCGATCGTACCATGACACTAGATTATTACCCAAGAAACAACAACCACCACTAGTACTCTTTCTGTCATCTATATCCCCGCCCAATCGTAGTCACTAAAACCAACTAAGTTGGTATTAGTGTCTTTGGTGAACCAGATTCCTAATTCACTTGTCCCAGGACACATACTTGATAATTTTCTTGACAAAGCATTTAGGTGAGAAATTTTAGGAGCAGATTGATATCTAGCACAAACACCTACGCCGAACATTATATCGGGACGACTGGCGATAAGATAAAGAAGACTACCTATCATGGATCTATAAAGAGTTGGGTCAACATCCTCCCTGCCCGATCTTTGGTTACCTTAAGAGATGATCCCATAGGTATTTTAGAGCTCTTGGCACTCTCCAATCTAAATCTTTTCACCAGACTCTTAGCATACTTGCTCTGAGTGATGAAGATTCCATCATTCGATTGTTTCACCCGCAATCCTAGGAAATAATTAAGTTCTCCTATCATGCTCATCTCAAATGTAGATGTCATAGCTTCCACAAAATTTTGTAAACATGTTTTAGATGTGGAACCATAAACTATGTCATCAACATAGATTTGCGCAATGACAAGCTCTTTATTTTCCCTAAGAATAAATAATGTCCTATCGGCTTCTCCTCTAACAAATCCATATTCAAGAAGGAAGCTTGTTAGACGCCCATACCATGCACGAGGAGCTTGTTTTAAGCCATATAAGGCCTTATCAAGTCTGTATACATGGTGCAGGTGGAATGGATCTTCAAACCCTTTGGGTTGCTCAACATAGATCTCTTTATCTAAGTACCCATTCAAGAAAGCCGCTTTGACATCCATTTGGTGCAATGTGATTTTGAGATAACAGCTATAGCAAGAAGAAGTCTTATTGACTCAATTCTAGCCACAGTGCAAAGGTCTCGTCAAAGTCGATTCCTTCCACTTGTGTATAGCCTTGAGCCACAAGACGAGCTTTATTACGAACAATATTACCCAATTCATCGATTTGTTTTTGTAAATCCATTTAGTTCCAATAATGTTAGTATTTAAAGGACGTGGAACTAAACACCAAACCTCGTTACGGGTAAATTGTTCAAGCTCTTCTTGCATAGCTTGAGTCCGTAATTTATCATTTAAGGCCTCAATCACATTTTTTGGTTCAACGGAGGAAACGAAACAGAGTGTTTTACCCGAGAGTATGTGGAGGACATACACACATATCTAACCATATCTCTGTAATCAACTGGCTCCTTGTTCCTTGTTCTAACCCCTTCATTAACATCACCAATTACTTGAGTAATGGGATGATAATTTCTAATTCGAGCTGGGGGATCTCTCCTGCCTTGATGGTACACCAATCCATCTTCTCCTTCTGAGTCACTGCTCTCGTAATTTCCAGCCACTGTTCTGTTCTCCTGTGTTGCCTCGGGTGTTGCCATTTCAGGGCGACACTTGGAGCAACACTTGAATCTGTGGCTGCAATGGCTGAATCGGATTCTGTTCCAGCCCTTTGTTCGACTTCTTCTAGTAAAGTCGAGGTATATCATCAGCTGGTTCTCCTGTGGCACTCAAGTAATCGTTAAATTCAATATTTACCGATTCTTGAATTACTTTTAACCTCAAATTATAGACACGATAAGCATGACTGTTTTGAGAGTAGCCAAGAAAAATGGCTTTGTCACTCTTAGAATCAAGTTTTCCTAAGTATTCCCGGTCATTTAAAATGTAACACAAACACCCAAACACATGAAAATAGTGAACCGTAGGTTTCTTTCCATTTAAAATCTCATAGGGTGTCATAGTTGTACCGGGTCTTAAGAAAACTCTATTTGTAGTGTGACAAGCTGTGTTTAATGCTTCGGCCCAAAAACCTTTAGAAATATTTCTAGCAATTAGCATAACACGAGCCATTTCCATTAAAGTCCTATTTTTCCTTTCAGCAACACCATTTTGTTGTGGTGTTTTGGGTGCTGAAAACTCATGGTGTATCCCCTTTTACTACAAAAAGTAGAAAAGGAGATGTTTTCAAATTCTCTACCATGATCTGATCTTATTCGAAAAATAGGAGAACAAAACATGTTTTTGATTTTAGAGACTAAGTGAGTAAATTTATCAAAAGTTTCAGATTTTTCTCTTAAGAAATACACCCATGTAAACCTAGAAAAATCATCAACTATCACATAAACATACTTCTTACCTCCCAAGCTTTCTACCTCAATAGGACCCATCAAGTCCATATGTAGAAGCTGAAAACAATGTGTTGTTCACGAGTGTTGCTCATTGTGTTGTTCAACACCGTGAGCAACACGAGTTTGCTTACCCTTTTGATGCACCACACATCACGGTGTTTTTGAGGTCTAGTTTAGGAACACCTTTGACGGCATTATGTTTGATAATCTTCTCAAGATTCCTATAATGAGAATGACCTAACTTTTGATGCCATAACCTTATATCATCAAGTTTTGTCAAATTGCACACTATTTATTACCAATCAGATATCAATTATCACTTGATCTTATTCCAGTCATGACACAAAAGTTAGTGTTATCAAACACTTCACAGGTATTTTTATTGAATTTTACCTCCAAATTGTCATCACATAGTTGGCTAATGCTAATTAAATTAGCAAGTAAACCATCTATGTGCAAGACATTTTTCAAAGGAGGAAAACCAACAATATCCAGAGTTCCTTTACCAACTATTTCACTCTTGCCTCCACCACCATAAGTCACCGAGCCTCCTTGAATAGGTTGGTACTGTTAGGAATGATTTTGTACCGGTCATATGACGTGAACAACCACTATCAAAGTACCAAGTTCCCGCAATGTTAGTCCTTAAAGCCGTATAAACAACATAGCATTTCAGGTTTTCCTTGGGTAACCAACCCTTTTTGAAAATCTGGATTTCTGTTCACTAGTGTTGCCATAAGTGTTGCCCGAGAAACCGGCGACACTTGAGACGACACTTGAAGACTGGACATTTTCTTTTGTAGGAAAATGCAATCACGGTTTTAAATGTCCAACTTTGTGACGGTATCCACACTCATTGGATTGATCGGAGGAATCACTAGAAGTGCTACCCTTTTCCTTGACACGCTCTTTTACAAAACAATTTTTAGTTTCAACATCAAACAAGGAAGAGGTAATACTTTCAAGTGATTCTTGGAACCCAAGACCAGCCTTTCAGAGGCTTACTCAATTTGAGTATTTCATCCAATTTGGATGAACTCGTGTTGAGTTTTTGAAGGTGGATTCGGCTAGGTTGAGTTTGGCCTTGATTTTATCAAGATCCAATTCTCTCCTACCGAGTTGAGCTTCTAGCCGAGTCAAGGAGTTCTTAAGATCCCGATTTTCCTTTTTCAAGAAAACCACCATCTTATTCTCCTTTTTCCATTCCACGAGGAGAGATTTATAGAGGTTTTTTAATTCACAAATAAGATCATCTTTATCAAGATCATCTTCTATAATCTCTTCGAATTTAAATCAGTTGAACCATGCAAATTAAGATCATTTAAAGAATCATACCTGCCTGAGTGTTGTGCCAAGTGTTGCCAATTCTGGACGACACTTGGGGCAACACTTTCGAAGAAGTCACCAATGTTGTGTCAAGTGTTGTCAAATGCAGCAATCGACACTTGAAGTAACACTCTCGATCGAAGGTAGCTCCTCTACCGTGGCCATCATGACTACTTGCTCCGTCTGTTCTTCTTTCTCCGTTCCTTCCTCCTCTCCATCACTAAGAGATACCCACAAGTTTTTGCCCGCCTTTCTCAAGGTGTTAGCACATTCATTGGCATAGTGACCCCAACCGGAACAAGCATGACATTGAATAGATTCAATGTACTTAGGATCGGACCGGATCTTTTCCGAGGATGCACGCCTTGGTGGGATATCCTTTTGATTTGGAGGAGGACTTCTCCTTGGCACAAAACTAGAGGTTTTGGCCGTTTGGTCCTTAGCCTTTACCTCGCACTTTGTTAAATTTTCTAACCATAGAATTATATCTCTTTGCAAGTAAAGCTACACTAGTATTTTCATCTAACTCCTCGAAGACTTCATCTTCATCGTCCACACATGTGTCCGAAGATTCGACTTTTAAGGCAATATTCTTGCCTTTAGAAGCCTCCGTTTGTTCATTGAGATTCAACTCAAAGTTTTTCAAAATACTCATTAAAGAGTTGATGTCCATTGTTGAAAGATTATGGGCCTCTTCAATAGCTGAAACTTTAATATTAAAACGTTCGGGAAGAGTACGAATAGCTTTTGAAACAAGTTGTTTATTTGTAAAAGGCTCCCCTAATACTTGACAAGCATTTGAAATATCAATCAACTTTTCAAAATAAGACGAGATGTCTTCGTTTTCACCCATTCTTAATCTTTCAAATCTACTAGTGAGACCTCTAAGCTTTGTTTCTGACACCGCCATCTCCTTCACAAAATCTTAGTAAAGTATCCCAAGCATCTTTTGCAGAGGGACTATTTTGAATGAGTTTGAACATATGCATGTCAACCCATTCATAGATGGCATTCAGTGCCTTTTCATTGAAACTAGCAAGATTATTCTCTTCAATTGTCCACTCGAATTCAGGTTTGACTTGAACGTCACCATCGTCATCCGGAGGAAGCATTGGAACAGAATAACCATTTAAAATAGATCGCCAAGCCCGAAGATCAATTGATTTGATATGCGAGCGTAGGCGAATCTTCCAATAAGCATAATTAGATCCATCTAAAACCGGTAATCTCTTTTGATTAGGGTTTGCAGGATCATAAGCCATGACAAAAGGATCTAAACACTTAGTATATCAAGTGCTAGGCTCTGATACCAATTGAAATTGTCTATGGCTAAGATCTTATGAGACGAAACTCACAAGGTGTTGTTCTTAGTGTTGATGACACTAACAACAACACATTCACCAATTCTAGAAAAAGCACAAATCAATAGAAATAAATATAATTTGCAGCGGAAGAATTAAAGCAATACACAAGAATATAATTTTTATCAAGTTATATAAATATATAACTTGATGGGTGCCTAAAAGGCAAGACCTTTCTATTAATAATATGAATTCAATACAAGGTCAAGGTTGTTCCTTAATGATAAACGAACCCTGATATAAGGAACAACATACACGAATTCTCTCTATAAATAAACACTCAAAAACCTCACAAAAATATAAAAATCTATATGAAATATTCGAGTGTTGGACAAAGTGTTGCCGACACTGAATGGCAACACTTGAGAGCAGAATTCTACTTTTCTTGTGCAGATTTGCGTTTTCTGAATTGGATGATCTTCAATGAAGATCCACTGCACTATTTATAGGCCACAAAGTCTTGGAGCCTACTCAAATGATCAGCTAACAGCCTTGGGTTTGTTTCCTCCAAAATAGCCTTCTCGCCTTCATTGTAGGAGACCTAGTCTTCTCTTGCTTCTCATGCTTGTACCTCTTAGCTTTGATTGCCTTGTACTCTGACTTGTTCTCCCCCAGAATAGCTGAATAAAATATCTCTTTGCTTGGTCATAAATTAAACAAATAAACACATGTTTATTTGTTAATTCCTCCTCTTCGTAATTCTCGCCTGGGCATATTCTGTTGCTGATTTCAAGCTCATTTTAAGGTGACTAACTACTGTTATATAAACATTAATTTACCCATTAATATTTGTGAAAAAATACAGTAACTAACTCAGTGTCGCCAATTCCAAATGGCAACACTTTTGGCAACACCAGTGGCAACACTGGTTTGCAACACTTGGGATGACATTCATGACAACACATGATCTAACATTAACATGGCTGATGGATAGCCTTTATATAGATAGAGAAGGGGCACTTCATTTAGGGACTACACCCTTTCATAAAGATGATGGTGTGAAGTTACCATTATGCCCATCATTTAATGGTACTTACACCTAATGGAATTCTACATATTTGGTCTATACTTTAACATTATTAAATGATTATAACATATGAAAATAAATAATACATATTATTAATCCATGTTCTAACAATCTCCCACTTGGATTAATATTAATATGTATCCTTTACTAAATAAATTCCTTAAATCATTTATAATATGAACGACAACCCTTATGTGCACGTTTATTGTCATCCAATACAATCCCGTCCATTAGTCTTATAAGTATAGGGACTAAAGGGGCAGTCGTTGTAATTGATTCGCAACTAAACCCACATTAATCACATATATATATCCAACTAAATGACATAGATTAAGTATAGATATGTAGCATGGAATATTAATGAATATATATGAAGAACGCATATATATATATATTCTCCAACTAGTCCTACTTAACCAAATGAGATCAATATAAAACAACACAAAGAAACAGAAAACAACACAAACTCCCACTGATTTAAGCATTATCAAAAATTGTTTCACCCATATGAGCAGTATGCTCGTGAAACATCAAAAGAGATTACGCTTTACAAAAATGGATCCAATAACATGGAGTTTGATCCTATAAGTTGTATATCTATTTGTTCATTTTATACTTATTTCTCTTTAACAAGAGACATAACCATATGATGTATTTCGACATCTTTGCATCCACTAAAACATAATCGGAATACTTAATGATCTCAAAATGATCTGATTTTATATACATAAGCATGTAGTTTAATGTTTTATAGGTACTTCCTCATTCTTTTGGATGCGACTTAATGTTCTTCTTTCGGAATTGCTTTGGTATTGACCAAGCATCCCAATAATAAATACAAGGTCTGTACGAGTACAGACTTGCGCATACATTAAGCTTCCTACTGCCGGTGCACAAGGGATATTTTCCGTATACTTGGATTAATTAATTATAGGACATTGCTTTTATCTCCATTAGAGATAGGGGTGTCATGTGGTTTACAATTTTCCATGCTAAACCTTTGTAATACCTTCTCTATATAGCTCTTTTGTGATAATTCCAAAATACCTCGTGAATGATCACGATGAATTTGAATTCCCAATACAAAAGATACTTTACCAAGATCTTTCATCTCAAATTTGTTTGAGAAAAATTTCTTAGTTTTCCTTTAGAAGTTTCTTATTATTACTAGCAAGTAAAATGTCATCCACATATAAGACCAAAATTATAAATCTACTCCCACTGAACTTATGGTATACATAATCTTCACCAAGATTCATTTCAAAACCAAATGAAAGAATAATTTGATTAAATTTTAAGTACCATTGACGAGATGCTTGCTTAAGCCCATAAATGAATTTATTAAGTTTACAAACTAGTTGACTAGTTTGATCCGAATCAGTCACCATTTCTGGTTTCTTCATATAGATAGTTTCCTCAATGTCGCCATTGAGAAAAGCTGTCTTAACATCCATTTGATGAAGCTCAAGATCATAATGTGCCATTAATGCCATAATGATCATAAAAGAGGTTTTTAGAAGATACCGAAAAAAAAATGTTTCTTTATAATCAATGCCTTCCTTTTGAGTAAATCCATTAGCAACAAGACGTGCCTTATATCTTTCCATATTACCTTGCTAATCCCTTTTGATTTTAAATATCAATTTATAACCAATAGGTTTTACACCTTCAGGTAATGGGACAAGATCCCAAATGTCATTGTCTTTTATTGATTTTAACACCTCATTAATGGCATTGATCCACTTATGAGAATTAAAACTATTAATGGCTTCATGGAAGGTGATTAGAATATCTCCCACTAAACCTAAGGTGTCCTTATTCTCCGCAAGATACATATCATAAATATCCGGAATAACACTTCTTCTTTCTCTAGTAGATCTCCTTAAGGGCACCGGTTCATCCTCATTTTGAGGTTGTTGAATTTCATTATGTCCAACATTTTCATGTTGTCCGTTATTTACGAGAGTCTCTATATTATTTTGAATTGTATGTTCTTTGTTGAATTTCAGGTACAATTACTTGATTTTCAACAGGAACTAAAGTTTGAGGAATAAAGAGTGGTTCCTCTAACTCTTCAAATTCAAAATCATTACTATTTCTCCCACTAAATTCAACATCCTCAAGGAACCTAACATTGCCAGTCTCGAAAAAAAATTCTATTTTCGGGTCATAAAATTTATATCCCCTAGATCTCTCGGCATACCCTACAAAATAGCTACTAACAGTATTAAGGTCCAGTTTGCCCTCATTAGGCCTATAAGGTCTAGCATCTGCTGGACACCCCCATACATGAAGATGATTTAAGGACGGTTTCTTATTCGTCCATAACTCATAAGGAGTTTTGTCGGTAACTTTTGAAGGTGCTCTATTGAGAATATAAGCTGCGGTTTTTAATGCTTCGCACATAATGAGTGAGGTAAAGAAGTACAAGAAAATATACTTTTTACCATATCCTTAAGGATTTATGTCTCTCCAATATACTATGCTAGGTTTACCCGGCATGGTGTAGTGAGGGACAATCCTACAGGACCTACACTCTTCAAAATAGCGAATATAAAGGACCCGGACGTTATTCACCCAAAACGTTATACCGTCCGTAGTTTTCACTACCATGATCGGATTTAACGTTCTTAATAGTCTTTCTTGTGCCTTAAAAGACTTGAAAACGACCAATGATTGAAACTTTACATGAAGAAAATAATGTATCCATAACGAGAGTAATCATCCATGAACGTAATGAAATATTGTTGACCATTCCATGAAGGATTAATGAATGGTCCACAAATGTCCATATGAATTAGTTCCAAGACGTTTGATACTCTCAAAATTCTATTTCCTTTAATGTTTGTAAATTTATTCTTTAAAACACTTAACGCAAAAGTTTTATCCGGAGTATCAAGTTGTTTTTAGGACTCCCTCCGACATAAGCTTTATCAATTCTCCCTTTGGAGATATGATCCAAACACCTATGCCATAGAATACAAGAATTTTCACTTGATAAATTTTGCTTAGTGCCTTTAGTTTTGGTTTCATTATTATGGGACTCATTCATTTTCTTGATTGTGTCAAGTAAATTAAGATTATCGATATATGACAAAGTACTAGTACCGACAAATTTTGGAATTTAAAATAAAGTTCACATTTATTATTCCCAAAAGAACAAGAGTAACCTTCCTTGTCCAAAATTGTGATATATATTAAATTCCATCAAAAGATGGTACAATGAATGTATTATTTAATACAAAATAATAGCCAGTACTTATCATTAATCTAAAAGTCCATATGCCTATAACTTCAACCGGATTTCCAGCTTCCATATAGATGTATTTCTCATCTTCACTGGGGATTCGGTAATTCAGGCAACCCTGCATACATGAACTAATGTGAGTTGTTGCACCAAATACAACCACTATGTATATTAAGGAATTGAAACCAAATTTGCCTTAGTACAAACAAGACCAAATGACATACCATCCTGAATTCGCCATTCGCGATACATATGGTAGTCGTTCTTCATGCGAGTAAGGTCCTTGCAAAAGAAGAATTTCTTGACTTTATGATATTTAAATGATCCCTTATGCTTCTTACTTGCAACCGCAATTTCCTTCCCACTTCTCTTAATCCCACGAGAAGAAGTAGATGCTGAGTGAGTACTTTCTAATTTAAGATATTTCATCCTATCTTCCTCTAATGTCATATGTGAAAGTAATCCATTAATATTTCACTTGTACTTTCGACATTTATAGGTCACCTCAAAAGGACCAAATTGAGGAGGAAGATAGATCAAAACTAAGTGCACGAGCAAATCTTCCGAAATCTCTAACTTAAGTGCTTTTAGTTTGATCGAATGATGAAATAATTCAATAATGTACTCCAGAAGATTTTCCTCACCCTTGTACCGAATGGAAACAAGTTTCCACAAGAATTCAAGGAAAAATTCAGCTTTTTTGATCTCAGAGACATTGTCCAAAAATGTCTTTGAAACTGCATTTTCCATGATCATTAGACTCACGCGGTTGGACCGTTCCCATTGCTCAACATTTTTCCGTTCTATAACGGTATTTCCTTTAGTGAGAGCAGCGGGACTTGATTCCCTTAATGCGTGATCGATGTCCATATTGCCTAAGATCATTGTTATATTATTTTTCCAAGTTTTAAGTTTAGTCCCAGTAAGCAAAGGTACATCATTTATAGCAGTAGTTACGGATGAAGCATTAATCAAATCTGAAGGAGAAGAACAAGAATGAAACAAAACATATATAAGAAACTACATAATGATTAATTATATCAAATGAATTCCATCCAAATAAAGATAATCAACATGACATCAAGACTAATCTTTGGATTGCGAATTGACTCACAATTTGATTTATCTTAGGGTGAACAAATAATTCAAACAATACATTTTAAATACTTGCCTTCCTTTGGGCCGGTTCAAGTATAAAAAATGTCCTAAAGTTTAAGGTACTTGTTACCCGACAATAAAGAATTTAAACAATTCACTTTAAACACCCGCCTTCCTTTGGGATGGTTCACAGCATTTAAAATGACCAAAAGTTTAGTTCAATTATTACCCCATGAATGTAAACACTTAGTCAATAACAAGATCTCCTTTGGGAAACAAGCATGTTATCACATATCAATATTTACATTCATCACTTTAACAAATTTGTATTTAAATAACGTAAATTGTTTTGGCAACAATATTATTTAAACAATGAATAAATTTGTTTAAGCATATAATTAATCATACTTTAGGGCACTTAAGACTTTAAGGTAATTTCTGAAAATTTTAAATGGTAAAGAAACAAACGAAATTTATTAATAAAAGACAATATCCTTTTGTTCTACCCGTCCATTCTTAAAGTTTGACAACTCTAAGAACCGCCGAAGCGCGACTGGTGTCTAGATACTATAATTTATTAATAAATTATCAAAATTCTGGGCATAAATTAATGTGTACTTTACTCAAAAAATGAAGTGACCATTGAATGTGTTAAAGAATTCCAAAAGAAAAAAAAAAAATCTGAAATTAACATAGGTTCGGTCGGACTCGAACTAATACCCCATCGGATCTTTTACTATTTCGAAACGGTGCTTCAAAACAAAGTGCCTTTTGGTGAATAAACATCATAAACATGTTCAAGGTATTGGTCAGACCAACACTAATATTACGAACCAATGTTTCCAACAAAAAAAAAAAAAAAAAGGCAACTATTACTAAAGGCTTTGAAGGGATGTCCGACCCTGTTCAGTGACACCCTTTTGTATTTCCAGAAAATTAATTTAAACACAAGCATGAATTAATATGGACAGACAAGTAGATCTAGATTTGCACACTCCAAACATTACACAATGTTGGCTATGTAAATGGGGTAATCTTGTATGAACCATTGTGCCTCTTGATTTTACCATTATTTTCAGAAATTGAATGAAGTTCTTAATTTAATGGTGACTCAATTTTCAACCAAAGTAAGTAGATCCGCATACTCACAACACATTTAAAAAATGCGTGGCTATGCATATGAACAAACTCACAACGCATCCAAGGATGGTGGCTATGTTCAAAAAATGGGATAATCTTACATTAAGGATTGAAAGCCTTTTGAGTAAAACCAAAAAATCAGAAATAGAATGAAGTTATGAATATGATACTCTTAGACAAGATGAGTATCATGAACAAGAACAAAACCAAATGAAATCACACAAGGATTACAAATATGAAATAAATTAAAGCACAAGGCTCTATAATAATTTCAAACTCAATCTAGTATATGAGTAGGCTCTGATACCAATTGTTGGAACAAAATGATCCATTAACCATGAACCGACTCACAACTAGATTAAGAATGAGAGGAAGATGAAGACGGAAGCGTGTACCTGAAGAATCCATGATTGTGTTCTTGATCTTGATCTTGAATGAAAGAAGAGAGTAGGGAGATAGTACTTCTAAATGATAGTGCCCACACTTGTTCTTCTTAGATGAATGAAGAATATTTTGACTGAATTGTAAATGATGTTAAGTGTCTCTAAATGGCTGATGGATAGCCTTTATATAGATAGAGAAGGGGCACTTCATTTAGGGACTACACCCTTTCATAAAGATGATGGTGTGAAGTTACCATTATGCCCATCATTTAATGGTACTTACACCTAATGGAATTTTACATATTTGGTCTATACTTTAACATTATTAAATGATTATAACATATGAAAATAAATAATACATATTATTAATCCATGTTCTAACATTGTAGTCAAACAAAGCGTCTCTCGTAACATTCTGAGGGTTAGCCCAGGCTTCTGCACTTCTAAGGCTGTAACTAAGACGGCAACCTTGCCCCAGAATCGCTTCATGCCTGCTCCCCAAAACCACTTGGGTCTGCCCGACATGCTGCTCGTACCAATCTAGGTACTCGGTAGTCAATACAACACTCTCCCAACGTCGAAGGAGCACCGCAGGAGGGAAAGCAGAATACTTCCATACCCTCAGAAAATACAGAAAGACATCTGGATCTGCCATGCATAAAGAAGCTACCTCCACAATGGCAATGTCATCCCGCCCAGCAATGGCTCCTGCCTCATCCCGAACTGCCTGGAAACAAGCGACGGACTATAAAAAGAGGACCAGGCAACCCTAGAACTCGGACAACATAGGAGCCTTCCTGAAAGGCCCTCCTAGTTTCAATCCCCCAATGGGAAACCCACCAACGGATCTGATGCGTACCAAGCTGTGCCATTCATCTCTCCCAAACGGATTGAACCATATCCAATACAAGAGGCCGCCGAGGAAACGTCCACGGACTAAAGATGTCAGAGACTCAGGCATGGCTTGAAGTCTCTCTCACAACCACAAGGTGAGCAAAATGGGGCTTCCCCCTCGCATGAACCTATCCCCTATTGCCAAGCGATCAATGTCATGAAGGGTTTTCCCTAGAACCAATGGAGAAATTATCCTCACAGGCTCAGCAATGCCCTACTACATCAAGCAAAGCACCGTCGCATACCCCAAGGGAGCCGACCAGGAAAAGTGTTGCTATCACGCATAAAGCAAACGCGTTCCAAGAGACATCACTCCCGTCATCACCCATAAACTGCTCAGGCAGTGCAGAAATGTCAATATGACCAGAATCAAATGTCATACCTTGCGCTTCTTCCAATGAAGTTCGAAGAAAGCATGCGGGCTTCACGCTCATGGCCGTACCTCCGATCAAAGGAAGCGAGATGGCCTCCACCTCCGGTCCTCCAAGCAAAGCCCAAAAATCCTCAAATGTGGGTGTAACCTCGTTATAGGATAAGCTATACACATGCCTCCTAAGGTCTCAGAACCTTGCAGCGGCCCGCAACAACTCCCAATCAGGAACTAACTCCTTAAGGGACCAAACCGAATGGATTCGAAATTGCACCTCAAAAGCTTGTTTGTTGTACCTTATGTGGTGCCTAATCCACGTCTTGAGCAGCTCAAGGAAGTATGCTCGCCTCTCCTTTGAATGCCCTAGAAAAATTCCCGGAACAGACGAAGAATCCATGACAAAAATGGTGGTTTCTTGAGAAAATGGGAAGAAAGCTCGAAGTTGGCTGCAGATGAGAGTGGGGAGATAAGTGAAATCCGGATTTTTAGTAAATCTTATCCCCTCTTCAAAAGCAAGAAGAATCCGCATGGACCATTTTGCATGCATGAAGTGTCTGCGCGGATCACTTTGCAGCCTTGCTAAATTTTTCAGCAACTGCAAAACAGTTGCTGCCCGCAGCAGGATTTTGCCCCCGACTGCTCAAAAGCCTTGCCAAAGCCGTTTCCGACCCCCATACACTAACCACAAATGCATTCCCAGCTCATGCGACATGCACAAAAATAAAATAAGCTAGCAAGAATTCCTAGGTCAGTCCCCAGAATCACAAATAAATCATTACATCTCAAATAAAATACCTTGATATGCCAAATACAAGTGTTTTATTACAGATACAAAATGTTTGTTGCTCTACAAATACCAACTAAAACAAAAAAAAGGAAGGAAACAAAAGGATTCCTACATCGACTCATCATCATCAGCCTCATCAAACGGGAACCCCTACATCTCGATGAAACCGGGAGTCACCTCCTCGTCGTCATAAACCTCGGCTCCCTCCTCAATCGAGTACTCGAAGAAGTCCGAAGGATCAAGCCCAGCAAAAGGGTTGAAGAAAGCTCCCGAGGACGAACCCTCACCCTGCACACCCGACAGAGGAAAGAACTGATGAAGGGTTTGCGGCCTCCGAATCCCAGAAGAAGTCCCCACATCAAAGCTATGCCGCTCTCGAACAGGCACCTCAGGCTGTGGCTCCGGCTCAGCCCTCGAAGAAGGAGTATCCACAGACCTCCTCGAAGGCATCGGTTCGAACGCTGTCGCGCTCTGCGAAGACCCACATGACATCTTCCTCAGAAGCTTCTTTGTGAAGGCCCTCAACCCCACGTACCGGCGGGTAAGCACGTCCAAGGACCACCCCGAGACCTGCACAAACAAGCAACAAAAGAAATACTCAGCAAAGAGATACAAAATACTCGACAAAAGAGAAATACATAATAAGATGCCAAGATGGAAAAGAGTAAACAAACTCACCGCAGCATCTGGGTCAACCCGATAGGCGACAGGACCATGCTCAAGGATTGGCACCGATACCCTCCTCCTCGAAGAGTCCCCGCGAATGTAAGTAAAGTTCGTCCCGGGCACCGGGACATCTGGAGGACGCGACGAGCCAGTCTGCCTCTCCCTCGCCAACACCTGTGACGTCCTCAACTTCTGCCTAACAAAGGCCCCATACTCCTCGCCCTCCAGGACAAACTCCTTGGCACTCACACCAGCCCGGTAACGCTCGAACTCCAGCAAGTCCATATCAGTAGGACTCAGCATACGAATGGGCAGATTCCTCGGAGCCATAGGGGGAACACCTGCGCCATGCTGTCAGAATACCCTCTCACCCAAGTACATGGAGTCGCAAGTAAATCACCTCAGGAGCTTCCTCTATCGCGTCACCCAGGGGGCACCCTCCAGCTCATCCTCGTCATACCGAGTCCAAGGATACAGTTGAAACCCCTCCGGACTGTCCCTCTCCAGGTATCACTGCACATCCTTATATGTGACACTGATCCTCCCCCGGCTCGTCCTTCTCTTCCTCAAAGAGCGAGTCCAGCACAACATGGCGGGATAACTAAACATGGCCTCATCCTGCCAGTCCTACAGCTGGCAGCGGAAGATCTCGTAGCACCACGCTTGCCACAAAAAAGCAGATAATGCTCAGACAAGGAAAGAATAAGAAAAAGAAGACGGAGAAATGATGAAATGATAAACGACAAAAGCATGTAAACTCATACCTTCAGTGTGAAGTCAAAGAACCCCAAGGAGTTGACTGCACCCCGGCAAAATCTGTCCATGGCAAAATAGAGCTCGGCCAAGCTCGCCTCGCCCCAAGCAATGTCATAAACCCTCTCCAAGTCCACCAGACTCTCCAGCAGAGGGAAAAGAGAGAAAGAGGAATGATTCGAGAACAAAGTCTTGGAAAGGGCAAACCACAAAAACGAGCGCGCCAGCTGCTCTGCCGTCACTACCACAGTGCCCCGGCTATAATCCCCGATGTTGGCAATAATCTTAGCCTCCACATCATGATACACCATGCCTAAACCCTTACGGGGAAAGGCGCAAACCCAAGCAGCTCGGTCAGCAGCTCATCAGACATCCTGTCCTGCCACTTCACCGAATCCCCCTTAAAGAAAAGCCCGGTGATCGCCGCAAAGTCAGTGGGAGTCACCGTCACCTCTCCCCAACTAAAATGGAAGGTGTGCGTGGTATCCCACCAGTAATCAGACAAGGGCAGAAAGACGCCCTTGTTCTTCTGTGTCTCCGCCAGCCCAGCCAAGTTCTCTACGAACACGTTCAGCCCAGTAGCAATGACTAGCCTCAGAGGGCTAGGCCTCCCATCTCGAGAAATATCAGGCAGGTTCCGCCACACCACAACCACGGCCTCAAGGGACCCCCGCGACTTCATCCTCTTCGCCTTCCCAGACGACGACAACTCATCCTGCAGGTAAACACAGCAAAGGTACGTCAATAACAGTACTTAAGCAAATATACTCACAAATCACAACAAAAGACCGTCTCAACACGGCAATCTCACAAATCACAAAAAGACCGTCCCAACACGACAATCTCACAAATCACAAAAAGACCGTCCCAACACGGCAATCTCACAAGTCACAAAAAGACCGTCCCAACACGGCAATTTCGCAAATCAAAAAAGGGATCCATCCCTACAAGACACATTTTCAAACGAAGGTCCGTCACGAAAACACCGCACACATTACACACTTTCACAAAAGGGATCCGTCCCTACATGACACATTTCCAAACAAAAGTCTGTCACAAAAACACAACATACATTTCATACAATTTCCCCACACAAAGTCCATCCCAACACGGAAATTTTTCAACAAAAAAAGCCATGTACATACAACAATAGCATCAAGGTACAAGTCACCAAAGTATGCATTTCAAGGAGAGACACTTTATTTTCACAAATAAGAGCTAAACTCCACTTTTTTTGAACAAAAATCACATACCCACAATCCATATACACCCAATTTTAACAATTCAACATCAATTTTACAAAATAAACATGGCAACAACAAAAGTCCCAAATATGCAAAAACTAAAAACCTAGTTCTAGCATACATCATTTCGAGCAAGAATCAAAACAAAATTTGATTTCTTACCTCCATTACAGTTCTCCCCCGCATGGAGTGCACCCTCGAATCCGGATACAACTCATCCGAGTTCATTGTTGAAGGAAAGTAGGAGGAAAAATTCCTTTGGAGATCCAACCTCCTCTCTATGGCCTCTCAGCCCCTTTGACGACGACCTCGCCCCAATCTTTCCGCCATGATATCAATCTAGCAACTTGGAAATATTTTCTCAAGAAAACTTTGATCAAAATTTCATGTTTTCTCTCCCTCTTTCTCTTTCTCCTCGGCAGAAATTTGAAAAGAAGATGGAATGGGCATTGCTGAAATCTGATTTTTGGCTAAGAAAATCATTTGCAAGTGTATCCGTGCGGACCACTTTGCAAGGCAAGTGAATCCGCACGGATCACTTTGCAGCCCAGGCGAAATTCCTCTTTTGCCCTTATAATTTTTGCCCTTGGCTGTTCAAAGGCCATTTCCAGCAAGATTCATGCAGTTTGGCCCCTAAACCAACAACGATAACCACGGCAGTCATAGTAAGTCCGGATCTCGCCCACTAAACGGCAAAACAAAACAAGGCCGTCATTGTAAGTCCGGACCCCAAGTCCCAATTCCTTCAAACACGAACTCAAAGGCACAAAACGCCTTTGAACGCAAATCTCAAGGCCCAAATGCCTTCAAAACACAAAACACAAAAAACAAAAGTCAAACGACCATCAATGTAAGTCCTTACGAAAATACATATCCCCTGCAGATAAACCCCGGCCGTCATCGTAAGTCTGGACCCCAAGGCGCAAATGCCTTCAAACACAAATCCTAAGGCACAAACGCCTTCGAACACAAGGCACAAATGCCTTCAAAACAAAACAAGTCATTTCCCGGCAGCCATCATAAGCCTAAACTTTTCCCAGCGAACAAAACATAAGGCAAGCATGCCTCCCAAAATCAAAACACAAGGCAAGCACGCCTCCCCGAAATCAAAATACTTAAAGCACAAGCGCCTTCCTCTCAAGGCACAAACACTTTCATCCCCATCAGAGGACACCGACACGTCCTCAAACATTTCAAAACCTCAGTCAAAGGACACCGTCACGTCCTCATACACGATAAAACCTCAGTCAGAGGACGCTGTCACGTCCTCATACACGAAAAAACCTCAGTTAGAGGATGCTATCACGTCCTCGTACATGACACAACCACAGTCAGAGGACGCCATCACGTCCTCACACATGACACAACCTCAGTCAGAGGATGCCATCATGTCCTCATACACAACACAAACCACAGTCAAAGGATGCTGTCATATCCTCATACACGACACAACCTCAGTCAAAGGATGCCATCACGTCCTCATACATGACACAAACCACAGTCAGAGGATGCCATCACGTGCTCATACACGACACAAACCACAGTCAGAGGACACCGTCACGTCCTCATACATGACAAAACCTCAGTAAGAGGATGCCGTAACGTCCTTATACATGAAACAAACCACAATCAGAGGATGCCATCACGTCCTCGTACACGGTACAACCACAGTCAGAGGACGCCATCATATCCTCGTACACGACACAACCACAGTCAGAGAAAGCCGTCACGTCCTCACACTTGACACCCTCAGTCAGAAGACACCGTCACGTCCTCGTACATGACACAAACCACTGTCAGAGGATGCCATCACGTCCTCATACATGACAAAACCTCAGTCAGAGGACCTCGTCATGTCCTCATACACGATAAACCCATCTTCTAGTAAGATTACACACCTTTCAGTAAGATTACCCATCTTCTAGTAAGATTACACATCTTTTCGTAAGATTACCCATCTTCTAGTAAGATTACACACCTTTTCGTAAGATTACAAAATCTTTTGAACTATGATCTGTCTTGATTCCCACTCGGGATACGTATGAATCCTACTAAAGGGTCCAGCTATCCGACCTAAATGGTCACCCCGGACACCACCACGTCCTCACAGCCGACCTAAATGGTCACCCCCGGACACTACCACACCCTCACAGCCGACCCAAAATGGTCACCAGAGGACACCACCATGTCCTCACAGCCGACCTTAGCAGTCACCTCACACACTAACTACGATCAGGCTTGATTCCCACTCGAGATACGTAGGAATCCTATTAAAGGGTCCAGCTACACATCAGGACACCGACATGTCCACATCACCTTAGGACACCGACACGTCCACTTCACCTTAGGACACCACCACATCCTCACAACTGACCAACACGGTCACCTTCTATCTTCCAACAAGCGATCCTGATCAGGACCCTTATCTTATTGACGACCCCAATTCCTTCATAAGTGACGTCGTCGAGGGGCTTCTGTAAGTACCCCAATCAGGATCTCTCCCCATCCGACACATGGGAAAAACCGCGGATTCACACAAACGTGATCCCGAACACCCGTAACCTTCAAAAACCCCAAAAACCACCAACCAAACCAAGGTAGGACCCTTCCGGGATAAAATAAAACAAAAGGACTTTTTGAGAATTATGAAAAATATTCAGCCTGCATAATGGTCCACACAGACTCTTTTGCAAGTAGACATCATAATTAAAAAAATACTCTTAAAGTCCACAATATTCCCTTAAATTCGGAAAAAATAAAAAATCGGTTTTGCACAACAATCCGTGCGGACCATATTGCAGTTTCTTGGGGCCTATAAATAGAGGGCTCCCCCTCTCATTTTCTTTACACCTCCATTCTCTCCTTTCTCCCCCCAGCCTTTAGGCTCTCCTTTAAGTCCTTCCGAGGCAATCCCGGTCCCTTTCGGTCCTTCCCCGGGCCTTTCGAGCCCTCTCAAGGTGCTTCGAAGCCCTGGCGAGCACTCCCAAGAAGCTTTTGAGCCACCCCGAGGCACTCTTGAAGCATCCCGAAGCCCTGTCGGTCCCTCCCGAGCCATTCCGGTCTCTCCCGAGCCATTCCGATCCATCCCAAAGCTCTGCCGAACAATCTCAAAAAATCTCGAGGCACCCCGAATCTCTGCCCAAATCAACCTAGCAATCCCGAGGCACGCTGAACCTCTGCCCGAATCAACCTAGTAATCCCGAGGAATGCCAAACCTCTGCCTGACAATCTTGAAGAATCCCGAGGCACGCGAACCTCTGCCCGAATTAACCTAGCAATCTCGAGGCATGCCGAACCTCTGCCTGAATCAACCTAGCAATCCCGAGGTATGCCTAACCTCTACCCGAATCAACCTAGCAATACCGAGGCACGCCGAAGCTCTGTTCGCAGCACCGGTACATACCGGATCATACCGAAGCACTATTCACATCCCGGTTTGTCCCGAAGCACTATTCACATCTCGGTCTGTCTTGAAGCACTATTCACATCCCGGTCCATCAGGGAGCACTATTCAAACACTATTCCCAAGCGGAAGATGTCATGACCCTAATCTTAGGCACCATTTTAGCACATGTTGAGCACGTGGGGTTGGGGTTGTAGTTTATTATTTATGCTACTTGTTGGATTTTATGTGTTTATTTTATGTTTTGACAACTTATGTGATTTTAGGATGTTAAGGAATTAATTTTCTGAAGCAAAAGCCTATATATGACAACTATGGCACCAATCTGGGTTGCTTTGGCAGAAAGAGGTGGGATGCTCGCTCCTCTTCCTCCTTTGTTCAGTGACATTAGTTGTGCTACACCAAGTTCTGACGGGGCATCAAATATCCAAACAAATGCATCTCCTTTCAATGACGATGATGGTAATGGTGAGACCGATGACATTATCTAGTTGATATGTTTTTAAAGATTATTTTGTTTTAGAGTGCCATGTGACTACTAGCCTATTATTAATTAGGACAAAGAATGGTAGTTTTTATTTTTTGAAACCTGGACAAAGAATGATAGTTGGTTAGCAAGTTTATGTACTTGGTATATATTTTGGATAAAAAATGGCTGTTGGTTACAAGTTTATATAAAACTTGTGTTTATGCATATGATTATTTTATTTATTTATAGTTTTTATGAAAAAAGTAGCAATTGCGAAAATAGAATTTATATAAATTTTGGGAATTTTATAAATTCCGGGAAATGTTTATGTGATGGCTAGTGCCATCTCTAAAGCACATCTCAAATAATTTTGGCGAAATATGTGATGGATGTTGCCATAGTATAGAATGTAAAATATACGATTGCAATTGCAGTCACATAATCAGGTTTTATGCGATAGTTAAGACCATCTAATGTTGACAACTATATGTGATGGCTAATACCATCTTTGTTGACGACTATATGAGATGGCGAAGACCATCTTTGTTGACGACTATATGCGATGGTTAATACCATCTTTGTTGACGACTATATGCGATGGCATTTTATTTTAAAAATAATATTTTATTGAAAATAATATTTATCTTATAAGATAAGATTAACCATCGCATAAGGTGTTACGCATTACGCGATGGCCGCGGCTGTCGCATATACCTTTAGCGACAAGGCCTAAGGCGACGGCCCTTTTAATGAATTTTGCAATCGTATAAAGAATATGCGATGGTTTATAGACATTATGCGATGGCCGAAAGCCATCGCAAAAAGTACGTTTTCTTGTAGTGATAGAGTAGAGGGTAGGTTTTTAGCCCCGGGGGTAGCGAGAGGAGGAAATGTGGCGGCTTCGGCAGCTCGTCCGACTTCAAGTCAGTATGGGATTGTATGTGGGTTTTACAAGAAGATGGGTCATTCGGAAGATAGGTGTTGGAGCAAACAGGGAAAATGCCTTGAATGTGGAGCAGCAGGTCATTTCAGGAAGAACTATCCTAAGCTACAATGAGGGCAAGCTTCGGGTGCCGGTCAAGGGGGACAAAGAGGTGGAGTGAAAAGATATAACGAGGGGAAGCCAAAAGATAGAGTGCAGGGGCGAGTGTTTGCCTTGGGTAGAGGAGAGGTTGATCCTAATACCGTCATTAGAGGTATTGTCCCTGTCTTAGGAGTTAAGGCCCGCGTCCTTATAGATCCCGGGTCTTCCCATTCTTTTGTGGCATCTCATTTTGCATTTGCATTGCATAAATTGCCTGAAATTATGCCTTATGTGCTAGAGGTTTCAACTCCTATGGGAGAGTGCCTCACCTCTTCTTTGGTCTATAATGGCTGTGATGTGAATATGTGTGGGCATGTATTGCCAATGGATTTAGTAGAGTTACAAATTCGGGATTTTGATGTCATTCTTGGTATGGACTGGTTGAGTCATTGCCATGCTTTGGTAAACTGTCGTAGGAAGCGAGTCTCCTTTGCTATGCCTGATATGCCTACTTTTGTGTTTGATGCGGATAAATCTATGTTTGGTATCCATGTTATTTCTTCTTTAAAGGCTAGAAAAATGTTATCTAAATGGTGTGCAGGGTACTTGGCTTATGTGGTAGATTCAAGTAAGAAATCCCCTAAGTCAGCTTATGTCCCGATTGTGAATGAATTTGGTGATGTGTTTTCAAATGAGTACTATATGCCTCCGGATAGGGAGGTAGAGTTTTGCATTGATTTAGTGGTCGGTACCTCACCTATATCTAAAGCACCCTATAGAATGGCTTCAGCTGAGTTGAAAGAGTGGAAGACTCAGTTGCAAGAATTGTTGGATAGGGGTTTCATTCACCCCAGTGTGTCACCCTGGGGAGCACCTGTTTTGTTTGTTCGGAAGAAGGATGGCACGTTGAGATTGTATATCGACTACAGATTGTTGAACCAAGCAATTATCAAGAATAAATACCCTCTTCCGCATATTGATGACTTGTTCAATCAACTTCAAGGTTTCGTGATCTACTCCAAGCTTGACTTGCGAAGCGGATACCATCAGTTGAAGATTAGACCGGATGACATTTCAAAGACAGCCTTCAGGACAAGATATGGTCACTATGAGTTTGTGGTTATGCCTTTCGGTTTGACTAATGCACCAGCAGTATTCATGGATATGATGAACCGGATCTTCAAGCCTTACCTTGATAGTTTTGTGGTAGTTTTCATTGATGACATCCTTGTTTACTCTAAATCCCGAATAGATCATGAGAATCATTTGAGAATTGTCTTGTCCATTCTTCGTGAGAAGCAGTTGTTTGCCAAGTTCAGCAAGTGCGAGTTTTGGCTCGAGCAGATTTCTTTCTTGGGGCATGTGGTGTCAAGTTCGGGGATTTCCGTGGACCCTTCTAAGATTGAAGTCATAGTCAATTGGAAGCAGCCTTCAACTGTGATAGAGGTTCATAGCTTTCTTGGTTTGGCGGGGTATTACAGAAGGTTTATTGAGGGATTTTCTAGAATTGCAACTCCGTTGACGAGACTGACTCGGAAGGATATACCATTTGTGTGGGATTCAAAATGTGAAGCAAGCTTTGCCGAGTTGAAGAAGAGGTTGACATCAGCTCCAGTTCTTACCCTTCCGGATGGTTGTGAGAATTTTGTTATTTTCAGTGATGCCTCGAAGGAAGGATTGGGATGTGCTCTAATGCAAAGTGGAAAAGTGATTGCGTACGCCTCGAGAAAGTTATCACCGGCGGAATAGAATTGCCCTACCCATGACATGGAATTGGCTGCGATTGTGTTTGCGTTACATAAATGGAAGCATTATTTCTATGGGGCGAGATTCGAGATTTTTACCAATCACAAAAGCTTGAAATATCTATTTACCCAAAAGGAGTTGAATAATCGGCAAAGGAGATGGTTAGAGCTATTGAAGGATTATGATTGTGTGATTTCGTATCATCCGAGAAAGGCAAATGTAGTTGCGGATGCGATTAGCCGAAAGGCTTATTTATCAACTTTGAGTTCCCGAGAGTCAAGAAGTGAGATGATATTTGCGAATGTCCGAGCAGTTCCAACTTTGTATGGAGATCTTTTGGAAGCTCAACAAAGTGATCCGAAATTGAAGAAAATTTTGGGGCAAGTGCAAGATGGAAAGCCCGGGAAGTTTTCATTGAATCGAGATGGAATTTTGACTTTACAAGGCAGACTTTGCGTTCCTACTTCACCGGAGATCAAGAGGTATGTGTTAGAGGATGGCCACAAATCAAATTTTGCTATTATCCGGGAAGTACGAAGATGTACCAAGATTTGAAGCAAGGTTATTGGTGGAATGGGATGAAGAGAGAGATAGCGGATTTTGTATTTAAATGTTTAACTTGTCAGCAAATCAAGGCTGAGCATCAGAGACCGGCGGGGCTACTTCAACCGTTAGATATTCCAGAGTGAAAATGGGAAGGAATCTCGACGGATTTTGTGACCGGTTTGCCTCCTACCGCGAAAAAGATGGATGCTATTTGGGTTATCGTTGATAGATTGACAAAGTCGGCTCATTTTCTACCGGTGTCAACAAAGTATTCGATGGAGAGGTTGGCTCAACTTTATATGCGAGAGATTGTTAGACTTCACGGAGTTCCGGTTAGTATTGTTTCCGATAGAGATCTGATATTCACCTCGAGATTTTGGAAGGCATTGCATGAAGCTTGGGGGGTCTAAGTTGAGTTTCAGCACGGTGTTTCATCCTCAAACCGATGGTCAGACCGAGAGAACCATTATATACTTGAGGACATGTTACGGGCTTGTGTGATAGATTTTCACTTGTCTTGGGAAGATCATTTACCGATGGTTGAGTTTGCTTACAACAACAGCTATCAGTCTGGCATCGAGATGGCTCCGTATGAGGCATTGTATGGGAGAAAGTGTAGATCTCCAATGTGTTGGGATGAGGTTGGTGAAGCTAAGCTTTGGGGTTCGGATTTGGCTAGAGATTCAATGGAGTGTTTTTGAAGATCTCTCCGAGGACTGGGATTAAAAGGTTTGGTAATAAGGGTAAATTAGCTCCAAGATTTGTTGGTTCGTTTGAGATTTTAAAAAAGATTGGTGAGTTGGCTTATCGGTTGGCGTTGCCTCCATCCTTTTCATCTCTTCATGACGTATTCCATGTTTCAATGTTGAGAAAGTATTGCCATGATCCCTCCCATGTTTTGAGTTCTCCTCCCGAAGATATTTAAGCGGATATGTCATATGTAGAGGAACCGTTGAGAGTCTTGGAATTTCAAGTTAGAGAATTGTGAACTAAGAGTATCCCGGTAGTGAAGATCCTATGGAAGAATCATACCCTCGAGGAGGCTACTTGGGAGCTAGAATCGGAAATGAGAGAAAAATATCCTTGGTTGTTTGAGCATGCAAGTAAGTCCATTAAAATTCGGGGCAAATTTTCTTTAAAAGGGAGTGAGTGTCACGACCCTAATCTTAGACACCATTTTAGCACATGTTGAGCACGTGGGGTTGGGGTTGTAGTTTATCATTTATGCTACTTGTTGGATTTTATGTGTTTATTTTATGTTTTGACAACTTATGTGATTTTAGGATGTTAAGGATTTAATTTTAATTATATAATGACTAAATGAAATAAATATGAAATGTGGTAGTGAAATTATAATATTTGAAAATTTAAAGAAAAAGTTGGAAAAGGGTTGAGGTGCTTAGATGTTAAGTTTGAAAGTTAAGATAGTTAGTTGTACTTTCTAAGGAATGGTGTAATGAATTGATCCTTGTGGAAATATTAAATAAAAAGGTCATAAGTTTTAAGGTGCTTGAGAGTAATATTAGAATCCTAAGGTTGTTATTAGTATCATCTAAGGTCTAGGAGGAGTTTAAGTGTAACATGGGTTAGAGTATACCCTTGTTTAATCCATGGGAATTCATTTAACAAACCTCATCTTAGTTCCTTTGTTCTGAAGAAAGAAAAGAGCCAAAACCCTAGTTTCCTTCCAAAAATTCTAGCAAATTCAATTCCTTTTCGTTTTTGAATCAGTTCGCGTATTATTGTTCGTAAAGCCGAGGGGAGCGTATCTATCCGGAAAAAGAATTACTTATTTTTGAATTATTCCGGTAAGTTATTATGATTTCCTTCCAAAACTTGTTCATTGAATGTATATTGTTGATATTGTTGTGTTATAATTGTGTTTGGTATTTTGGAGCATTTTCTTGGAGTTGGAAATTTAGTTAATGACTTAAGTATGGTGTTGTTGTTCATGGAAGTTGATAAGAAGGAAGTGGTTGTTGTTTAAGTTGAAGGAAAGTTATTAAAATGGAATTTAGTAGTGTAATGGGTGATATAATTAAGTTTCATGTAAGGGTTGAGTAATTTCCTTATGCTTGGAAGCCTTGAATTGTGAATGGGCTGAATTGGGATGGTTTGGTATGAGTTATGGTGAAGTTTAGTAACCATTTTATGACTTCAAAAACAGAGTAATTTGGTATATGTCAAATGGGACTTTGGTTGTTGATGTTTTTCAGCTCTGTTCTGATTTCTGGGCAAAGGGCACGAGTCGTGCCCTGTGGCACGAGTCGTGCCCTGTGGCACGAGTCGTCCCTTGAAAATGGAAGAGTCGTGCCTGTGGGGACGACTGTATCTGAGTGGGTGTCGAGGTGGCATGAGTCGTGCCCTGGGGCACGAGTCGTGCGCTGCCCTGCCACCTCTGAACCATTTTTTAAGCAACAGAAACCTAATCTACCTAGTATATAATTGAACTCTCTTTGACTATAATTAAAATACAACACTTTAGCTATCCAATGGTATCTTACTTGGTCAAAATGGATTTGTGGAAGGGGTTTAAATATTGTTCGGAAAATGGTTGGCATGCTTGATTTGCAACTTAACCAAAGTTATTCAAACTTGGTAATTTGAACTTGAACCTTTATAGAGGTTATTAATTGTTGTATATTGAACATGTAGGGCTGGTTGGTTGTACATTGTGCCTTACTTGATTACATAGCCATGGTTTGTGACTCAAATAGTGTATAAAATGTATATTGCACTATTGTATTGGTTTAAACATGAGTATGAATACCATGTTGTTATTTTATTATCCCTTTGGTGGATTTATTTTCAAGTAACTATTATGTGCTTGAATGTGTTTCAATCAGCTGATGTTTAGGGATATAATGGAATACGATCAATTATGGAAATTGTTCTATAATGTGATTGGATTACATTATACCTGTGACTGTCCCCTTCTGTGGCCACAGACTGGGGTTATAGCTTCTGTATTGAGCCAAAAGCCTTACAGATTGCTAGTATCTTATATGGTTTCCTGAAAATGGGTCTTATAGATGTGAATATGCCTAAGCAGTTCACAAATGAGTGGAGTTTTACTCCCAATGTTGTACGACTTATTGTTCAGACGGGAAAGGTAAACCAAGGTAACGTAAGGTGTTTACCACTTTACCAATGTGTTATATGCACCTTGTTATGTGTTGCATTTTACTTGGTATATTGTTGCATTCATAATAGCTTATTGAGATTTATTCTCATCCTTCTTCTTTTAATGTTTTAGATCGCACTGAGACAGGAGGTCCAGCCCAGTAAGGACGGAAAGGAGTTTGGAAGTTGTCTTTTGGGATTGTCAGGGTATGTATAGGTTGGTGTTGGAAGTTGTATTTTAGTATAACTCCTTTATGGAGTTTGTGTATAGAACAACTTTTGTATAACTTATATTTGTAATGTTTGTAACTAAAACAAGTATGTTTTTCAAAGTTGTTCATGACTTTCCTCCAAGTGGAGATGATTCAAGTTAGTTTTAGAATGGTAATGTTAAAAGTTTGTGTTCTTTTCAAGTTAATTCAAAGTTTTTAAATTTCAGGTGGTTTTTATTTTGGGTTTTATGGGTCCATGCGCAGCGGAATTAGCATCTAAATAACACAAAACCCAAGAGCCCTAAGATCCGTTCTATACGAATAAATTGAATTCCTATGAGATAGAATTTACCAACCTTAATTGCTTTCCGTTCTTCAGCTATCGAACAATTAATCAATGTGATTTTGAATCACAAACTTCGATCTTCAAGACTTGAATCTTCATATTCGAACTCGAGGCCTTGATCGTCGTACGAGCGAAGACCCTCTAGTAGTATCCACACCTTTGAATGAACCAAGAACGGTTCTTGAGGATTGCTAGATCCTTAAACCTTTGAAAGAATATTGAGAAACCTTTGTTGTGATTTTTTCTTAGAAAATTCGGCTAGGTTTTGGCTGCTCACAGGCTCATATTTATGCTACCATAGTATTAATATTAGTGCCCTAATCATATTAGGAAACTTAAGCTGTAAACGCCTCTTGGCATGAAGTGTCGCACGATCAGACATGCCAGTTGGCCAGTTCTGTCGCACGGCTCTGCATGCCACATCAGGAATTCACAATCATTCTTTCTTTGGTTTAACTAATTCATTCTAATTGTGTGTGACCCAATAGGATTATATTATGTTGGCAATGAGTCCGATCAAATCGACCCTCATTAGACATAAGTGGACTCTAGCAAGCCATTATGTCTACCCAATTAATATAACGTAAGAGTTCACGTTTCCAATGGTATGCTTCCATTTCTCCCTTTGTCTTACGATGTTATATTGAACACAATTCATGGTCCTCGTCAACTTGTATTTGTTCAATGCTTTCTCGATCTTGAGTATAATGATAATCCAATCGCATTGGGGTATGTCCATACACTTTCATCATTATCACTCATCGAGGTGCCCAAGCAAAACATCTCTCTTTCGAGGGACAAATTCCATCTTGACTTATCATCCTTCCCATCATGAATCCGATCATGCCAAAGATAACCTTTATAAATATCGTGTTAAGATATCGTTTGACTAAAATCAAACATGACTTTCATCATATGTAAGGTCATGATAATCTCAGGTCTAGGGACTAAATGAAGTGACCATATGAGATTTAATTATGACATTTGACCATGACATAAATCTCATACGGGTCAAGTCCAGCCACTTGTTCACTAACAAGTACCTATAAATTTAATGTGCATCTCTATGCATATAATCATTATATGATTATCCATTAACATTTATACTAATTATTTACTTAATAATTAGGGATGGAGATTATTACAATAAATATGCAAAATATATAATAATAAAATAATAACTTAAACGATAAAGATGATACATAACGGTTTTAAGTTAAACATAACTAAAGCCTAGGGCATCACACCAACAGTCTCCTACTTGCACTAGGCTCCATTTATGTATCGAATACTCATGGACCTAACATGACCATCATGCTTCTGCCTGTGCGAGGGTCTTTGTAAGTGAATCCCTAATGTAATCATCGATTGATACTTTGCATATCTTAACGTCTTCTCATTCTTTATGAATTCTCGAAAAACGTCTAAGTATGTGTTTGGATCACCGTTGTGACCTTGGTTCCATTGTTTGCACAAATGACACCACAATTATCACAACAAAGTTCCACCGATTAGTGATACTTGGAACATTTCCAAAATACTAATGAACTTTTGATCCAAACTGCCTCTTTTAGTCACATCATATGTTGCTAAAATTCGGCCTTAGTAGTAGAATCGGCTACGATTTTCGACTTGGAATTCTTCCAATCAAAACCGCACCTCTTATAAGCATAAACACAAATCCTAATTGCGATTTTAAATTAACTTTGTCAGTTTGAAAGATAGCATCTATGTAACCCTTACAACAAGATTAACTTCCAATCTTTCAAATACCAAGAACGTATCCTTAGTTACTTCTCAAGTACTTAAGGATTGTCTCAACAGCCATCCATTGGTTCTCAATAGGATCAGATTGGTATCGACTCGTCATGCTCAAAGCATGTGAGACGTTGAGTCTAGTACAAGTCATGGCATACATGACAGATCCAAATGCCGGAGCATATGGAACTTCATTCATTCCCTTTTGCTCATTAGTTGTCATAAGACAATGAGTGTTGCTAAGAGAAATACCATGACCCATTGACAAGTTACTTTTCTTAGACTCTTCTAAGAACCTTGTCAATGTGAGCATTTTGACTCAAACCAATTTATCCTTCTAGATCTATCTCTATAGATCTTGATGCCAAGGATGTAAGCGGCTTCACCCATATCTTTCATTGAGAAACCTTCCTTGACCAAGACTTGACAGTCTTAAGTGTCGAAACTTCAGTTTTTCCAATGAGTAAGATATCAGTGTAATATAACAATAGAAGTAAAACTACGCTCCCACTGAATTTTATGCATACACAAGGTTCATCTTCATACTTGATGAAATCAAACTCTTTGACCGATTCATCAAAATGAAGATTCCAATTCCTTGAAGCTTGCTTCAACCCATCTCATGGATCTTTGCAACATGCATACTTTATTAGAATTTCTGGGATCGACAAAACTTTGGGTTGTGTACTATACACATCCTTAATAATCTTTCCTTTTAAAGAAAGCCGTTCGACATCCATTTGTCATATCACATAGTCACAATATGTGATTATGGCAATTGAACCTCTAATAGACTTTGGCATTGTAACTGGCGAAAAGGTTTCAACATAGTCAATACTATGAATTTGCCCAAATCCCTTTGCTACAATCCTTAGTCATAAAAGTATACACCTTCCCATCCATGTCGGCTTGAAGACCTACTTGCATCCTTTAGTTTTTACACTTTCAGGTAGCTCAATCAAGTTCCAAACTTGATCATCAAACATGGATTGTAATTCAGATTCCATGGTTCCTAACCATTTATCCAAATTAGGAGTGGACATTGCCTCAAAATAGAAAGTAGGATTGTCATTCTCAATGACTTCCACCTTATTACTTTCCGATACGAGAAATCAATATTTCGTTCGAATTGTAACCTATCCGATCTACGATGGACTTGTGCATCTTGAACCGGTTCCACAACTCCTTGTGAACTTGGTTCCGTCTCTACTCTTGGTTCCATATTATTTTTGGGTTTTTGAGCTTTTCAAGATTAATTTTACTCGCACTAGATTCTTTATCGATAAACTATTTCTCAAGAAACGAATCGTATAGAGCAACAAACATTTTGTTCTCTTTGCGGTTGTAAGATTAATTTCCGAAAATAACCTTGTCAGATTAGGTGCTAACTTCTCAGAGACAAGTCTCTTCTTATAAGCTTTGCAACCCAAATCTTCATGAAATACAAACTAAGTTTTCTTCCATGCCACATCTCATGTGGGGACTAAGGAACCGATTTAGTAGGGACTCGATTCAGTGTAACCGCATCATTTATAATGCTTATCCTCAAAAGGTAATAGGAAAGTCAACTTGACACATCATCGAGTGAACCATGTCCTACAAGGTTCAATTCCTCCTCTCAGATACACCATACAATGTGGTGTTCCGGGTGGAGTCAACTCTGAAACGATTTCATAGTTTTGAGATGATTGTCAAACTCTTGGCTCAAATATTCATCACCTCGATCTAATCGAAGTACTTAATAGTTTTGCCAAGTTGTTTTGTACTTCATCTTGAAATGTTCGAAACATCTTAAACGATTCACCTTTGGATTTCATCAGATAGACATAGTCATATCTAGATAAGTCATAGATGAATGTGATGAAACACCAAAATCCTCTCCTAGCAATGCTTCTTAATAGTCCACATACATCTCATGTATGATGACCAATAAGTTACTAGCCCTTCCACTACTCTTAGTGTAGGGTGGTTTAGTCAATAATCTCAATAAACAAGATCCACATTCCTCAAATGATTCATAGTCATATGAGTCTAAAAGTCCATGTTAATGAAGTTTAGATATAAGTGTTGTGGGCATTTTCCAACATGGCGACATCTTCAATTGATCCTGCATATCGAGATGTCATTACACTGTAAGTATTGTTTTAATATTTACTTGTTCAATATTTCCTAATATTATTATTCTTATTTTTCAGTAATTAAGAGAGGAATGCGGAACAATCTCCAAGCACGTTCAACAGACCTTCAAACGGCTAGGGTGACTTGGTCTCACGGAGGTTGAAGTGATAAACCAAAATGCCGAGATTATAGGAACCATATTGACTCTTTCATATCTACTTGTATTTAAGGGGAAATGGAGACGGAAAAACACATTCATGCTCATACGCACACACTCTACACACAAACTCTTGTAATCCTCTCCATTATCTTCCAAAGTTGTAACCGTGATTATTATAGTGAAACCTTTAAGGTTGGAGACCTAACTCCCGGGGTTTTTTCCAAAGAGGTTATCACCTCCAAGGTTTTCCTCGTTAACAAATCGTGTTGTCATTTTCTTTTTCATTCTTTTGTTCCATATAATCGAATTCCATAGTTCCCTCCTTATTATTCAATCCACACACTAAACCTAGTTAAGATTCTACTTTATTGTTTTTTCTACCAAAACAATTTGGCGCCCACCGAGGGGCCTCGTGGTTTATCGGTTATTTGAAACATTTCCTAACCAAATTCACTATGTCTGCACCCTCCAATGTGTCCACCGCCGGAAAGGTCCCGGCGTTGTTCCCACATCAGAGGTAGAACCAGCCTTGTTACCACCACCTCCTCGCACCGGTCTCACCCAACTCAACCTACGAAGACTCCACAAAAGGGGGCAACCTCTTCCAATGCAGATGCCGACATCCTGAGTATCCTAACCATGTTGAATCAAAGGTTGGACCAAGAAGACAACAATTCGAAGGTGTTGACCAATTACATGATTAAGATGCGTAAAGACCAACAAATTTCATCGCATCTCGGCTTGAGAACATATCACCACTCGCGTGCAAGGGTCCTCAACTTTGACAACACCGAGGATCTACATTTCAAAGTGAATTCATTCCAATGGGCATCCTCCTCAAACTCATTCGCCGACATCTTTAATGATGTCGACATCTTTACCTCGGGGACACCCCATCGACGCCATCTTCCGCAGATTCACCCCATTCATTCCATTTATAGACAACACTACCGTCACGACTACTACGGACGATTCTCGGTTTGCTAAATAATCTTTTCAATAATAATAATTTCAATCGTATTCCTATGGCCGACCCTTTTGCAGAAACCCACTAGCTAAACAGATGCGTGATCTCGCAGAGCCGATAATGAACGTGCTGTGTAACTCCTCCAATTCAACCAAAGACCCAAAACTGTTACAATCAATCCCGGTTTGTCCCAAAGAATTGCAAATGTCGACATCCCGAAGCGTTTCAACCGTACCATCTATGAAGTTGTACGACGGCACCACGGACCTGCAGGAGCATGTTGCACACTATCAAGAAAAGATGGACATAATCCATATCCCGCTTCAAGCACGGAGGCCTCGCTTATGCAGGGGATTTGGATCCACCTTGTCCGGACCACTCTCTCAAATGGCCGATTAGGCAACCCCTAGGTTCAATTGGTTCATACGCCCACTCATCAACATGTTCTATAACCAATTCTCATGCAATGACAATTTGAAAAGTTGACAAGTGATCTCTACAATGTGACCCAAAGAAATTTAATGAGACTCAAGGATTATGTCCATCGGTTCAATAAGGAGGTGTTAGAAATTCCCAATCTTGACATGTCGACAAACTACGTAAGCATTCAAAATGGGGTTGAAGAAAGATTCACAAGATATCAAGATTTGGTAATGACTCCTTGTAAGCGGCTAGAAGAAGTCAGGAGCAGTGGCATTAAGGTTCATAAGACTGGAGGAAGATGAAATGCGAAGATCGAAGTCGTCATCCAAGACGTCGACATATGACCATCCCGACGTAAAGACCGAATCGTCCCATCGCAGAACAACCGTCCCAATCCTTACCCGAGAATTGACACTAGCAAAATTAATTCGGTAGACGGTGAGGATGAAGATAGTGATAATGTGCCTAACATTTCGATTATTGTTTTTCTCGTTGACATTTCAGTGTACTTTGTGCAATGGGCAACCTAGGAGACAAAGCCGATGGCCAAAGAAAACGGACAAAACCACAGATGGCGTGACAAATCAAAATGGTGCGCTTACCATGAAGACTTTGGACACGTTATCAAGACCGCATCGCGTTAAGAAAGGAGATCGCCATTTACTCTCGAAAGGACATCTTAAGGAGTTGTTGGGATCCGTAAAGAAGAAGGCCGAAAATGCGTAAGCTCCTCATGAAGCCGAAAGGCCGCTTCTCCCCCAAAGATCAACAAAGGTGATCAACTTCATCGCTGGAGGCTCGTAAATATGTGGAACATCCTATTCTCGCCGCAAAACGACACGCTAAGGAGTCAAAAGAGGAAAAGCTGCAGAGACAACCCAAGATGTCGACACCTTGCCCGGATCCAATTACCTTTGATGAAAGTGATCGTGATAACTTGCTTTGGAACCCCATCATGACGGTCCGGTTATTTCCTTGCGGATCGCCAACCGTACAATACGACGTATTCGGTAGATGGGGGCAGCTCCGTCAATCTTATTATGTTGGGTACCCTTAAGGAAATGAACATCCCGAGAATCGGAGATTGTCAAAAAGTCTTCGGCCGGTAGGCTTCAGTGGTGAAGTCAAAGAAACGGTGGGGGAGATAAAGCTTCCAATATACTCAAAGGGCCTCAACACCATGGAGCGGTTCTGCGTAATTGATTGCGCAACATCTTACAATGTCATCCTTGGAAGACCGTGGATTCACGGAATGAAGGCCGTACCCTCCACTTACCATCAGTGTGTGAAGTTTCCAACACCTTGGGGTGTCGCTAAGATTTACAGTGATCAACAGGAGGCCAAGGAATGTTACAAAACTTCAATGAAGGCGTCTACATCACCAAAACAAGCATAGCAATTACCGAGAAAGTACGTGAAGTCCTGGAAGCTAGGGAGGATGATGTGAAAGAAGTATTGTTAGATCCTTCCAACCCGGACATCAAAGTACTTATTGGCACTGACATCCCGTCAGATATAGAAGAGAAGCTTGTGAACCTATTAAGAAGCAGAATAAAGAGTTTCGCTTGGAAACATGATGACATGACAGCATTAGCAAAGATGTCATCACTCACAAACTTAACATAGATCCTAGCTTTAAACCAAGGTGCACCGAGAAACGTAGAAAGTTTGCGAAACCGTAAAATCGATCATCAAGGAGGAGGTAGAGTGCTTACTCAAAGCCAACATGATACGGGAGGTCGATTATCCAAGATGGTTGGCGAATGTGGTTGTGGTAGAGAAGAGAAACGGGAAATGGCGAGTTTGCGTCGACTTCACCGACTTAAATAAAGCCTCGCCCAAAAGATCCTTTCCCTTTGCCGCACATAGATTCATTAGTTGATGCCACTTCGTGTCACGAACTCCTCACTTTCATGGACGCGTCCTCGTGATTTCAACAAATTCGATGGAACCATCTCCGACCAAGAGGACATCGCCTTCATAACCCCCACAGTATTTATTGTTATATTGCCATGCCTTTTGGACTAAAAATGCGGGTGCAACGTATCAAAGGCTCGTCAACAAGATGTTTAAGGATCGATTGGGGACACAATGGAGGTATACATCGACGACATGGTAATAAAATCCAAGAAGGCCGAGGATCACATAAGCAACCTCTCTCAAGCTTTTGACATCTTGGATTGTTTCAATATGAAACTTAATCCGGCTAAATGCAACTTCGAATGAAGGCCGGCAAGTTTCGGGTTATATGGTTACTAAAAGAGGCATTGAAGCCGCCCTTAACAAATACGCGCTATTCTCAACCTCGTCATCACCTCAATCTGTCAAGGACGTCCAAAGATTGACAGAAAAATTGCCGCACTCACTAGATTCATTTCCAAATCCTCGTATCGATGCAAACCTTTCTACGACATCTTAAGAAAGAACAAGAAGTTCCAATGGGAGGAACAACATGAAGAAGCTTTTCAGAGCTCAAAACTTACCTCGTCGACACCTCCCTTATTGGCCAAACCTCGATGGAAGAACATCTTTACATCTACCTAGCAGTGTCCGAAGGCGCTGTAAGCGCGATCTTGGTGACGTAACGAGATGGTAATCAAGAACCCATCTACTATATAAGTAAGACACTCTTAGATGCCGAGACCAGGTATTCTCATTTACAAAAATTAATTTTAGCTTTGATAACTGCTTCTATTAAGTTAAGGCACTATTTTGAAACACATACTATTATCAGACGCACTAACTATCCTATTAAGAATGTCATGAGAAAACCAGAGATGTCGTGTCGAATGGCGAAATGGTCTGTACAGCTAAGCACATACGACATCAAGTACGAGCCCGTAACCGCAATAAAATCCCAAGCCCGGCCGATTTTGTGGCCGATTTCACCCAACCCTACAACAAGAGGTGGAATTGGAAGTACAACAACTTCAAGATGATGACATCCTAAAAATTTGGACTCTCTACACGGACGGTGCTTCTAACATGAGTGGTACGGGTCTTGGAGTTGTACTAAAATCGCCACAAGGGGACATAATACCACAATCTATCGGTTGCGGTTTCAAGGCTACCAACAATGAAGCAGAGTATGAGGCTCTAATTGCGGGTTTAACTGCAGCCCAAGACTTAGATGTCAAGCATATCCGGGTGTTCATGGATTCATTACTAATTGTTAATCAAGCACAACGGGTCCTACGTCGCGAAAAACGCTAAGATGACAACATATTTGGAAATTGTAAAAATTATTTCGGCCAAATTCAAAACATTTTCCTTGGAACAAATCCCACGGAAGAAAATTCTCAGCGGATGCTCGCAAACTTGGGTTCAAATTTCTTCAAAAGCTTCTCACAAACCAAGATCCCAATCATACATGTTGACATCCCAGAATTGACCATCTTGAGATGTTCGCCCGGATGCCGACATACTTGCCTCTCTGAAGCAACCTCTTGGACGGCTCCTATTATCAAATATCTCTTAGATGATACGATCCCGATCGAGGAGAAAAATGCAAGAGCCTTCGGGGTAAGAGTATCTAAATATGTACTTATTGATAATCTCTTGTTTAGAAAATACATTTGCCGTGTCACTACTTAAGATGTCTAGAGGTAGATAGAGCCCATCAGTTCTCAAGGAGCCGCACGAAGGAGATTGTGGAAATCATACCTGGGGCAGAATTTTACATACTAAAGCTCTTAGAATGGGCTATTTCTGGCCTACAATGAGAAAAGATGTCGTTGACTACGCAAAGAAATGTGATTCCTGTCAACGACATGGGGACATCCCCGCACTGCCCAAATAACCGCTACATCCTATCCTGTCACCATGGCCTTTTATGGTTTGGGGAATGGACATAGTAGGAAAACTTCCCATAGCACCGGGGGGACGAGTATTTCTTTTGGCCATGACAGACTACTTTTCTAAATGGGTGGAGGCTGAGGCATATGTGCAAGTTCGTGACAAAGAATTGATATCTTTTATCAAAAGGAACATATTCAGCCGATTCGGAATTCCATCAGAGATAATTTGTGACAACGGCCCTCAATTCATCAGCAAGAGGACCCAAGATTTCTTGACATCTTGGGGTGTTAAGATGGTGACATCTTCGCCTCGTTCACCCTCAAGCCAATGGACAGTGCGAGTCTAGCAACAAAATAATAATCGGCAACTTAAAAAGAGACTAAACCGGAAGAAAGGACGTTGGGCGTAAGAGTTACCAATGGTCCTATGGGGTGACAGACGACATCTAAGAATGCTACCGGTCAAACCCCTATTCACTTGTATTTGGAACCGAATCTCGTTATTCCAGCCAGGTCCTTGTACCAACGGCAAGATACAAAGCTTACCGACATCCGAACATAATAAAGACATCTTGATACATGACCGGATACTGTGGACGAGCTAAGGGACATGGCCAAAGTTCGCATGGCAGCGTATCAGCAAAGGGTAGCCCGATCTTACAATAAAAACGTAAGGGTTAGAAGGTTTCAAGTAGGAGACTTAGTCCTACGAAAGGCATTCCAAAATACCAAGGAGCCCAATGCAGGCAAGCTCGCCCCAAAATGGGAGGGACCCTACTTAATAGATGCACAAGCCGGAAAAGGAGCATATCGCCTTGCAACCTTGGATGGCCAAATGATACCGCGAAGTTGGAACGCCATTCATCTCAAAAGGTATTACATTTAAATATGATTTCCCGTGAACTCATCTTTCCGTGTATGAATCGTCTTTTAATTCTTTACAACCTTTCTTTTCTCCTATGCATCTTTTTATTATTTACAAGTTAAGATGTCGCTAATACACTTTGTGGAGAGACGTCAACTTTAGTTGGCGTCCGTTTTTAACGTGTTTCTATATTATGAGGTATTGACACATTTACATGGGGACATATCGAATGCACGCAAGGAACAATGATTTCTCCTCCGTTAGAGACTGGCCATCTCTTCTCAAGTAAAGGTACACAATCCCTTCTAAGGTTTAAAGAGTTAATTACCTCTTTCTTAAGAAGTTAGGTTACCACACCTTCGCCTGGAGCGCAAGTTATCTCACTAATTGAGGTGTGGGGTGGGCCTATATGGGTAAACTTATATAGCTTACCCATTCCCACTCAGTTAGATGATTGATCTTAAGTATTATTCTTATGGTTATGGCATATACGTGTCATCTAAGTATCTACGGTTTATGGCATTTACGTGTCATCTAAGTATCTACGGTTTATGACGTATAAATGTCATCCTAAGTATCTATCATTTCGACATACTATCATGTCGCCATACAAAAAATTATCCAAAAGAAACAAGCCTTGACGTGCTTGAAAACTATAACTAAACTAAAGAAACCATAAAGTATCCGAACTACCAACAGTAAACGTGCACAAGTGTTGGACCAACCCAACAAATAAAAAAGATTGTCTTTTGTCCTTATGGACCCATTACAAACCAAACGAAAATAAAAATTGTCTTAAGGGATTCCACCCCAGTAAACATTAACAAAATACCAAGAACCAAGTTTATTTTACCTTTTTCAGGTGGCATCTGTCGGAGGTATTGCTCTGGACTAACTTCACCGGGTTTCTAAAAATCACCCCAGGTCGGTGTCCTCACCAGCCTGTTCCAGATCCTTGAAATCATTGATTGCTTTTTCCTCGTGAATTCGCTGCAAAGCCATTTTCTCTTCATTCAGGTTCCAACTCACATGCTCTCCTGCCTGATATTCCTCAATCATTTGGATTCTAGTTTCAAAGACTGCTTTTGCAGTCTCATGCACCAAGTCGTCCCGAAATGCTTCCATCTCCCTTTCATGACTGATGTCAATGCTTGCGAGCCTGGACCGCCATTTTAATATCTCTTCATTCTTGTCCCTGATCTCCAATCCCCTTTCCCTTATTATGTTTGCAGCTTCCTTCAAGTCCTTCTCATATTCAACCTTACTCATGTCGTAGGTATCGCATTTTTCCCTCAATGTCCTAATTTCTTTGGACATTAATTTAGCCATCGAGACAATCTATCATCAACAAGAAGAGGTATTTTACTAAAAAAAAAAAAAAAGAGGATCAAGGTGTCCACGATTCAAAAGCAACTCTTACCTGATTTTCCAACGCTTCTTCGTTCCAAATTTGTTTCTCTACACCGGAGATTTGTTCCACCCTTTTTCTCTTCGAAGTAATCTTATCTATCTCTGGTATGTTCCCTTCCGCTTTCATCTTACCCTTATATTTGGCCACAATATCACTTGTTGTCAAGCCGGAGAAAGTCACTGCATATAAGAATAGATGTTAGCAGGATTCAATAAAATAGCCAAGTGATACGTTGATTCTGACTTACTTAAGAGCGTCGTAATTATAGAGGAAAGATAAAAACTGTATGCTTGGGAAGATTACTCTCCCCGTAATATAGTAGGAGACGTCTGATTTGGATAAAGGATTTGGAGAAGATTGGATAATCACAATAGTTATCCAGAATTACGGTTATCAAAACTCTTCCTTTTTAATCGCCTCGTATCCCTAACCGTCGCATTGAAGCCAGTTAGAAGATGAACGGTTAATCAAGAGAAAAACATTTTGCCTCTTCAGTTGCCAACATAGTCAAATGTTTTTGAGGACAAATTGTTGTGGGCATTTTCCAACATGGCGACATCTTCAATTGATCCTGCATATCGAGATGTCATTACACTGTAAGTATTGTTTTAATATTTACTTGTTCAATATTTCCTAATATTATTATTCTTATTTTTCAGTAATTAAGAGAGGAATGCGGAACAATCTCCAAGCACGTTCAACAGACCTTCAAACGGCTAGGGCGACTTGGTCTCACGGAGGTTGAAGTGATAAACCAAAATGCCGAGATTATAGGAACCATATTGACTCTTTCATATCTACTTGTATTTAAGGGGAAATGGAGACGGAAAAACACATTCATGCTCATACGCACACACTCTACACACAAACTCTTGTAATCCTCTCCATTATCTTCCAAAGTTGTAACCGTGATTATTATAGTGAAACCTTTAAGGTTGGAGACCTAACTCCCGGGGTTTTTTCCAAAGAGGTTATCACCTCCAAGGTTTTCCTCGTTAACAAATCGTGTTGTCATTTTCTCTTTTTCATTCTTTTGTTCCATATAATCGAATTCCATAGTTCCCTCCTTATTATTCAATCCACACACTAAACCTAGTTAAGATTCTACTTTATTGTTTTTTCTACCAAAACAATAAGTTTCTTATTTTCTGACCAAACCAGCAATGTCATATGAATGCATTGTTCATATTATTTGGTTTAGATTTCCCATTTATATTATAGATATCTTCAATATTATTTTGTTTCTCATCATCAAGGATATGAAGACCATTCAATGACATATGCAATACAATAAGGCATATCATTAAATAAGTATAAAACTTCTTATTTTAATAAAAAAATTATATCCTTCATTATTCATATAAGAAACGAAAATAATGCTCCTACCCAAAATCGGAACGTAGTGACACTTGTTCAAAACAAGTACTAGTCCATTAGGTAAAGCGACTTCATAAGTCCCTATGGTTAATGTAGCAACTAATGCTCCATTCTCACGCATAGGTTTAATTCACCTTCTTTGAGTAGCTTTCTATTCTTTGTTCCTTGCACATTTTTCAACAAATGTGGGATTCAATCCGGTATCATATACCCAAGAACAAGAAGTCGAAAGAAAAATATCTATCATATAGATACTTGAAGTAGTAGCAATCATATTGCCTTCTTCACCTTTTAGGTCTTCCTAATAAGCCTTGCAACTTTGCTTTCAATGTTAATCTCATTACAATGGTAGCAAAATGCATCCTTTTGAGACACTTTGGGTTTAGCCTCTTCGAATTTGGTAACTTTTGCCCTAGGTTTAGCAACCTTTGCTTTACCTTCTTTACCTTCCTTTATGAACCCTTTTCTTGTGTCAACCATTAACACAATTGCGGATTGCTCCTTCTTTCATCTTATGAATTAAGAGCCTTCACCACAACATACATCTTTTGCCTAGCTTGCACTTGGAACATTTACTTTTGCGTTATGCTAGAACAAAAGTAACTTCCATGTGTTCAAGTTTCTTTATAAGAGCTTCAAACATGGTGGCAAGTATAAGGCAAACAACATCATAGGAATCATCTCTATGTTTCTTATGTCGCTCCTTATCTGCACTTTGCAACATTTGCATTGGATTCAACAGGAATGGATTCGTTAAGAACGTACAATTTTGCTTAAGAACATTTCTTGAGCATCTGATCAAATCAGAATATCTTGTACCATTCTTTTCGAACTTTGTCCTTCATAAGGACAAATCGCAATTTATTGTGTTATGCTATTTCTACAACAAAATATGCAAACTATATGAACACTTATTAATATCAACACATTTATCATCTAAGAGCAAATAATGTATTTCACAAATACTCTCACTAAATTACACACCTTCCATTGCAAATAAGCATAATATACATTTAATGGGCTAAGATCCAACTTTAATTTAATCTCAAGTACGCTATGGCGCACCGCTCAAGATTAAAATTAATTAGGTAGAAAACATCAATCATATTGTATATGACTCTTAGATCTTTTATGAGATTTATTTAAGACATCATATGTCTAAGCATATTTTAATCTCATCTTATGCCTTGGGTTCAAAACCATTTTGATAACCCAATTAAGTTCATCCACTTTAATCTCATCTTATGCTTAGACATATGATGTCTTAAATAAATCTCATAAAAGATCTAAGAGTCATATACGATATGATTGATGTTTTCTACCTAATTAATTTTAATCTCATCTTATGCCTTGGGTCCAAAACCATTTTGATAACCCAATTAAGTTCATCCACTTTAAACGTATAGGAACCACCATTTCCTCATCTTGCTCGCAAACGAAATAGAATCAAAGTACCTTGCTATGGCAAGCCCATCCAAAACTATCCGAGTGGTCTCAAGTGTTTTAATCATGAATTGGCATAAAAGTTAAACGAAGGTTCTTTAAAGCGGATTATAAGCATATCAGTAAAGATAATCATAACCGCGCACCAGGTAAGTTCCCAAGAGAATGGGTGAGCCACAAGGACTACTTAAATACTAAATCTCTCCTTCGATAGAACTCTCCTAGACATGCACAGTTAGAATACCAGCTCTGATTTGCAACATAATCAATACTTTGTGTGACGACTTGTTTCTCATAAACAATCAGATTCCTTTAGATTTTGCGTAAACTGACTTGTTTCTCATAAACAATCAGAAGACCAAAATTTTAATGTTTCAACTAAACATTCATAGTATGTTTGGCAACTCGATTCCAATCCATTGAATTGGAATTGAAAGGGTTAAATTTGTTCCACGGAATTCATTTTGTTCTTCCAATTCCAAATCCAAGTCTTGGAATTGAGGTTGCCAAACATACCTTCAGGAAATTACAATTCAATGTTTCAACTAAACATCTAACAAAATTCTTAACACATAAGAACACATAATTCATGCATCGCAACAATTATTAAAATCATATTTTAATTAACTAAGCATGCATAAACAATGAATTAATCTAGCATAGCCCTATAAATTTAATTTCCAGAAATTTATAGCATCTAGATTAAGACATAAACATATCAGATTATAAACATAATCACAGATTAGCAGAAAAAATATCAAACTGATTCTGCCTAGATTTTGACAAAGTCTGTCGCGTGACATAAACATCCATGAGGCCTGTTCTGTCGCACGACCAGTCGAAGCCACCAGACTACCCATGGCCAACTCTGTCGCACGACTTGAGTTGCCAGTTTGGCAGTTTTTCAGAACTTCAATCAATTCAAACATAGAGCAATTAAATCAAATAAACAGCTTTTAACAGATTTAATTGAATATGAATAGAATACGATTTAGGCGTATTTTTTCAAAAACAATAAAACTATCGCATACAAAACATGCAATAAGCATATAAATAATTTATATCTTAATTATAGCATGTTAATTCAAACTTAACCATACGAATGGGGCTCTGATACGTACTGTTGGGTTTTATGGGTCCATGCGCAGCGAAATTAGCATCTAAATAACACAAAACCCAAGAGCCCTAAGATCCATTCTATACGATTAATTTGAATTCCTATGAGATATAATTTACCAACCTTAATTGTTTTCCGTTCTTGAGCTATCGAACAATTAATCAATGTGATTTTGAATCACAAACTTCGATCTTCAAGACTTGAATCTTCATATTCGAACTCTAGGCCTTGATCGTCGTATGAGCGAAGACCCTCTAGTAGTATCCACACCTTTGAATGAACCAAGAACGGTTCTTGAAGATTGCTAGATCCTTAAACCTTTGAAAGAATATTGAGAAACCTTTGTTGTGATTTTTCCTTAGAAAATTCGGCTAGGTTTTGGCTGCTCACAGACTCATATTTATACTACCATAGTATTAATATTAGTGCCCTAATCATATTAGGAAACTTAAGCTGTAAACGCCTCTTGGCATGAAGTGTCGCACGACCAGACATGCCAGTTGGCCAGTTCTGTCGCACGGGTCAGCATGCCACATCAGGAACTCTCAATCATTCTTTCTTTGGTTTAACTAATTCATTCTAATTGTGTGTGACCCAATAGGATTATATTATGTTGGCAATGAGTCCGATCAAATCGACCCTCATTAGACATAATCTAGCAAGCTATTATGTCTACCCAATTAATATAACGTAAGAGTTCATAATGGTACACTTTCATTTCTCCCTTTGTCTCACGATGTTATATTGAACACAATTCATGGTCCTCATCAACTTGTATTTGCTCAATGCTTTATCGATCTTGAGTATAATGATAATCCAATCGCATTGGGGTATGGCCATACACTTTCATCATTATCACTCATCGAGGGGCCCAAGCAAAACATCTCTCTTTCGAGGGACAAATTCCATCTTGACTTATCATCCTTCCCATCATGAATCCGATCATGCCAAAGATAGCCTTTATAAATATCGTGTTAAGATATCGTTTGACTAAAATCAAACATGACTTTCATCATATGTAAGGTCATGATATATCAAGTCTAGGGACTAAATGAAGTGACCATATGAGATTTAATTATGACATTTGACCATGACATAAATCTCATACGGGTCAAGTCCAGTCACTTGTTCACTAACAAGTACCCATAAATTTAATGTGCATCTCTATGCATATAATCATTATATGATTATCCATTAACATTTATACTAATTATTCACTTAATAATTAGGGACGGAAATTATTACAATAAATATGCAAAATATATAATAATCAAATAATAACTTAAACGATAAAGATGATACATAACGGTTTTAAGTTAAACATAACTAAAGCCTAGGGCATTACACCAACATTTTAATAGTAAGGGGACTCTCCCGCTCAGGGCACGAGCTAAGGTTTCGGGTCGGGGTCCCCACAGAAGAAAGACACGAACCAACATTGGTAAGGCCTTCTTCCAGTACTATTTCAATTTATTTCAATACATAGCATACAATGTAGACATTACTTCCAAAATACATTTTTAAAAAGCACACACACACACATACACAACTTTTATAGAAAGAGGGGTATCGAAAGACTCGTGTATACGAGGCGACTCGGGTGAGCTCTACTATTCTCATCCCGAGGCGTAACCTGACCTCCGAACTCAAAATCTCATCACACAACAACCTTTTCAAAACAAAGCATTTTCTCAATGTTTTGGGCTATTATTAAAACGGCGTGGTGACTCCTCCGAAAACGCAGCGACACCTCCCGACGAAATTTCGAGATGTCGGGGCCCGCGTAGCCGGATCCGGGTAATTTCAAATATGAGCACATATAAGTATCAAAACATTTTTCTTCTAAGAGACAAATAATGTATTTCACAAATACTCTCACTAAATTATATACCTTCAAATACAAGCATGTATCATATAATTATAATGGGCTAAGATCCATATTTCACTTGATTTTGGTTTAACTGAGTCAATGCCCGAAATCAAGCTATTTAGGTAGATAACACTTATCAATCATATCATATATGACTCTTAGAACTTTTATGAGATTCTAGACATCATATGTCAACACATGTTTTAATCTCATCTATGCCTTGGGTCAAAACTCTTTTGAAAGCACCAATTAATTTCAACATTTTTCAAACGTATGAGACACAGAACGATGCACCCAACTGAGTCGAAACTACATCAACCGTTATCTCATCTTTATCCATATTAAAATATAATGATGCACCCAATTGAGTTGAAACTATATCAAAATACCTGAATATTTCACAAGTGTTCTAATCAATGGGTGGCATAAAACTTAAATATTTAAGAAGGTTTTTCCATATAGCAACAAACATCGCATGGTTGCATATGAAACTTATGTATTCATAACCATGAACATAGGATTTCACATAATATCCTACTTTAGGATCATCCAAATAATCATGTAATAAATAACAATTATAAATTTCATAATTATTCAATTCTCAAAATTTAAGGATTCAAATAATCATGTTAATCAAATTAAATAAGAACATCAAATCCTAAACAAACAATTTATTTCAATTTGAGAATTTACTAATCTAATTAATCAAATTAAAAAGATCAATAACCCATGTAGAAGATTAATTACATATATCAACTATTAATCATCATCATGTTATATCGCATATAATTGTTTCACAAACAATACACATAAAATCATCAATCTATATCATATAGCATGTTAAATCATATAATCCAATTATATCTAGCATTCCAATTTTAACTTAATCATGATTAAACGCGGCTCTGATACCACTGTTAGGTTTTGAGGATACATGCGCAGTGGAAGATTTACATATTTCACTTAACCATTGCCATGAATCCGTCTAACATGAAGAGATTAAAACTATGAAATAGATATACTAACTTTTGTTACGATTTTGTTTTTCGTTACATGAATCGTAATTCAGATTTTAATCGTCAACGAAACTTTGATCTTCACCTTGTTCTTCCTTGTGATGAATCAACAACTGTAGGCCTTCAAGCTTTAGGTGATAAAGCAATCACCCTCTATCGGTAATCCAAACGCGAACGAACCAAGATCAAATCTTGCTGGATAGCTAGATGATCCCCGATTGTTAAAACACTTTTCAACAATCTATGGCTAATATGGAATTGAATCTAGGGTGTTTTGATCTTTGATTTGTAATCAAAATCAAGAGATTTGTGTTTCTCAACCACTAAAATTTGTGTATTCTTGGCTGAGGCAAAAGGGTATATTTATACTTTATAAACATTCCTAACAATTATGAAGAAACCCTAATCCAAGTCAAAAACTTATGTGCAAAAATGGGGGCTGGGCGGTCGCCCACTAAGGTTCCCGGTGGCCGCCCAGTTGTACAGCCTTTTATGTTCTTTCGAAAAATGTTGTGAGCGGTCGCCCACAACTCTCCGGTGGTCGCCCAGCTGTACAGCGAATTATTACCTTTTGGAACTTCTTTGCGGGTGGTCGCCCACTATTCCCCTCAGCGGTCGCCCAGCTGTACAGTTCCATATTTGAGCCATTTTCAATATGTTCTTTATGTGTGACCCATAGGAATTATATTTATGTTGGTAGTGAGTTGAAACATCAATCTCACAAGACATAAGTGGTCTCTAGCAAGCTATTATGTCCACCCAATTAAATATAACAACAAAGCTTGATTCCTTGATAGATCAACGTCACAATCCCTTTGTCACACGATGCCATATTGAACATAAGTCATGGTCCACGTCAACTTATATGTTCAATGCTTTCTCGACTCCGATTATGTTGATAATCCAAGTGCATTCGATCTCTATCAAATCTCTTGAGTGTGGCCACACATTTCATCAATACAATTCATCAAGGGGCCCAAGCAGACATCTCTCTTAATGAGGGACAAATCCCATATTGACTTATCATTCTTCCTTACAAGAATCCAGTCGTGCCAATATAGCCCTTATTGCTATCCTATTAAAGATAGTGTTAGACTGCATCAAATACAACGTTCATCATGTGAAAGACGATGATAATCTCAGGTACTAAGGATTCCAATGACACGACTATCATGAGATTAATCATGACATATATGACCATAGACCATGTCATAAATCTCATAGATGGGTCAGTCCAGTACCTTGTTCTCTAACAAGTACCCATAAGTGTAATGTGCATCCCCATGCATATAATTATCTCTATAATAATCTATTACCAACTTATAATAGTTATTCATAATAACTAGGGACACAGAATATTATAACAAACATGTAAAACGTATAATACTCAAGATAAACATTTCTATTATAAATGGTAAAGACGATTACATAACGGTATTAGTTACGAGTCAAAATAACTATACGCTTAGGTGAAATTACCCGATCCGCTGGCGCGGACGGCATCTCTCGTCTTTGAGGGTGCGCTTTTTCTTTTGTAGATTCGTCACGCCGTTTTGATTATGCCCAAAACATTGATAAAAGGCTTTGTTTTGTTTTGTTGTTGTGAGATGAGATTTTGGGTTCGGAGGAAGGTTACGCCTCGGGAAGAGATAGTTGAGCTCACCCGAGTCGCCTTGTATACACGAATCTTTTGATACCCCTCTTTTTTTAAAAGTTGTTTGTGTGTGTGCGTGTGCTTTTAAAAATGCATTTTGAAAATGATGTCTACATTGTATGCTATGTATTTAAATATTGAAATTAATTAAAAGAGATTGGGAAGGAGGCCTTACCAATGTTGGTTTGTGTCTATCTTCCGAGGGGGAATGTGATTGATTGAGATGTCGAGGTCGATTGGGACGGACCGGGATGGACCGGGATTGCTTCGGGATAGACCGGGATGCCTTGGGAAGGACCGGTGTATGCTGGCAGAGCTTCGGCATGCCTCGGGATGGCTAGGTATGTGCGGGCAGAGCTTTGGCATGCCTCGGGATGGCTAGATATGTGCGGGCAGAGGTTCGGCATGCCTCGGGATGTTTCGGGATGTGCAGGCAAAGCTTCGGCGTGCCTCGGGATGGCTAGGTATGTGTGGGCAAAGCTTCGGCGTGCCTCAGGATGGCTAGGTATGTGCGGGCAGAGGTTCAGTGTGCCTCGAGATGGCTAAGTATCTGCGGACAGAGGTTGGGCGAGCCTCGAGATGTGTGGGCAGAGCTTCGACGTGCCTCGGGATGGACAGGTAGGGCTTCGAGATGTTTCGGAATGGCTCGGGATGGATCGACAGGGCTTCGGGATGCTTCGAGAGCGCCTCAGGACAGATCGACAGGGCTTCGGAAGGACTTTGGAGCGCCTCGAGATGGCTCGGAAGTGCCTCGAGGCGGCTCGGGAGGCCTCGGCAAGGGCCGAAGGGCCTCGGGAAGGCTCAGACTTGTCCCAGCTTGCTGGGGGGAGGGAGGAGAGAAGGGAGGTTTGAAAAATATGAGAGGGGGAGCCCTCTATTTATAGGCCTAGAAAATATGCAAAGTGGTCCCCACGGATTCCTCTGACATTACCATTTTTTTGGTTTTCCCGAATTTGTGGGAATATTGTGAACTTTAAGGGGATTTTTTTCATCATTATTTTCACCGTGTAGACCACTGTGTCAAATGGCTATTTTTTTGTGATTGCAAGCTATTTCTCGTCGAGAGCTTTCCAACTATATATGGCACGTCTTAATCGGAGTTTGTATGAAGGAGTTATGACCTCCGGAAGTTCGCCCTTAGTTTTTTTCGTATGCTTGGATGGAGAGCGGTCCGGATTAGGATACTTACACTAGGGAATAACACCAACACTCCTTCCCCAATGAATACTCATAATAAATTCAGAAGGGATAATGGTAGGTACTGCGAGTATCACAAGGACACCGGGCACACCACGGAAGAGTGTATGAACTTGAAAATGATCATACAAAAGTGGGTGAATGAAGGAAGGTTGGATAGGTTTGTGAAGGGAGATCGTCCTACCGGAGAAGATCGATCTACAAGGGGTATACTCGAGCTGAGGCAATCAAGATTAACTTTGGACGTAATTGCTGAAAAGATAAGCAACATGACACTCAAGAACAAGATTTTCCAGCCGAGTAAAGCTCCATATGTGCCCCTTAGAAGCTGTATAGACGAGGTGATCAGTTTCTATCCTTACGAGCTAGAGGCCAACATGGCTTCGAGAGAACAGACATTGGTGATTCCAGGGCTCATTGATAATTGCACGTCTAGCGGGATCTTGATCGACACAGGGGCCTACAAAGACATCCTCTACTACAAGACTTTCCTAGACATGGGTTTGGCAGATGTCAGGTTGTCGCCTTACTTAGGTCGACTGGAGAGGTGGACATTGGGTATACCTGGACAGGTCGCACTAGGATTGGTGCCCTCTGTCCCTCATCAAAGGGTTAAGTTCCCCATCGTGCTAGGATTTGGGTGCGTTCTAAGCACGGCTAGGGAATATCTGGATCACGTACTTCACTCTAAGAAGAAGAGGGAGTTATAGATAGACACTCTATAAGCCAGTTGGAAGTTCTAAAAGTCTGTCACCACTACCTCTAGATTATCTACGATCAAGTGTACAGAAGATGCGACATATCCCTCAAGTGACGTTATGACTGAGCTGACAAGTCCCTCTAAAAATAATTGGGTCGCAACAGATACAGTTTTGGTCGATCAGATCGTCATTGGCGACGTATGCCTTTAAGTCAACTAAAACTTAGGGGCCTCCAACGGGGAAATAGCTGTTGAACTAGATGATATGATCGAGGTAGAAGCTCCACACTTGGGGGCTGGGGAAAGAAAAAGGTTCAGAGAGATCATCATTAAAACTCTGTAGTTTAGAGATGGCCCATAACTAGAACCAGTACACGAGCTGGAGGATATAGAGGCCAACCCATATTACCCCGAGCAAAAAAACAAAATAGGGAGATAGTTGTCACCAGAAGAAAAGGTGGAGATAGTTGACCTATTGAAAGAAAGTACAGACATTTTTGCTTGGAAAGTAGAGGACATGAGGGGAGTCAAAGAGGAGGTCCCAGTGCATCGCCTAGAGGTCAATCCCACCATGAAATTAAAAATCCAAAAGCTAAGGATTTTTGCTCGCGACAAAGAAATTGCCATCAAACAGGAGGTAAACAAACTCCTTAGTGCAGGTATAATCAATGAAGCGTCCTACACTACTTGGCTGGCAAACGTAGTGATGGTTAAGAAGGCCAATGGAAAGTGGAGGATGTGTTTCGACTTAAATGATCTGAATTTAGCATGCCCAAAGGACAGCTACCCAGTTCTACAAATAGACAAGTTGGTCGACTCAATTGCTGGACATGCCACCCTCAGTTTCCTCGATGCTTATTCGGGATACCATCAAATCAGAATGCACGAAGATGACATTGAGAAGACAGCCTTCCAAGCAGCTGGAGGGATTTATTGAAACACCAAGATGCCATTCGGGCTGAAGAATGCTGGAGCTACTTATCAGATAATGGTGAACAGAGTCTTTGTTAATCACATTGGCTAAAACATGGAGGCCTACATCGATGACATGGTAATCAAAACTAAGGCTGGTCGTCATGTGGTCGACCTAAGGGAAATGTTCGCCAATCTACAAACAAATGACATGAAGCTAAATCAGAGCAAGTGCGTATTTGGGGTAGCTGCAAGCAAGTTTCTGGGCTTCATGGTATCACAAAGGGGAATTGTGGCCAATCAAGAGAAGATAAAGGCCTTGGTGTAAATTCAAGAGCCTACGTGCATCAAAGAAGTCCAACGGTTGAATGATAGGGTCACTGCTTTGGGTCGCTTCATAGCCAAGTCAGCAGAGAGGTCTCTCCTTTTCTTCAAAAATTTGAGGGGGACGATCGAATAATCCTCGTAGTTCCAACAGCTAAAGGAGTACCTCGCCTCCCCACCATTGCTTAGTAGCCCGGTTCAAGTAGAAAACTTGTATATCTACCTATCAGTTGGAGATCGAGCAGTAGCTGCAGTTCTAGTGAGGGAGGAAAATGGCCTTCAGAAGCCAGTTTATTACGTGGGCAAGGCCTTATCCGATGTAGAAGGGAGGTACTTCAATGCTGAAAAGATAGCCTACGCCTTAGTGGTAGCAGCCAGAAAGCTCCTAGCTTACTTCTTCACTCACCCTATTATCGTGCTGACTAGTGCTCCATTGAGAAAGATATTGCACAAGCCAGAAAGCTCAGGTCAACTGCGAAACTGGTCCATAGAGTTGACAGAGTTTGACATCAAATATAAGCTTCAAAAAACTTTGCAAGCTCAACCTTTGGCTGACTTCTTGGTCGATCTTACTTTCACCAAGGAGGATAAAGCAGAGAGCACCCCAAAAAAGAGCTTGAAGGGGATGGAGCAATTGAGCCAACAGACAATGAGTTTACCCGATGATTGCTGGAAGGTTTACTCTGATGGGTCTGCTACGAAGAATGTTAGCGGAGCTGGGATTATGTTGATCGACCCAGAGACTGGTAGAACTTTTGAATAAGCTTTAAGGTTCAAATTCCAAGCCTCCAATAACCAGGTAGAGTATGAGGCCTTGATCGCATCAGTTGAGTATGCTAAGTGTTTTGAGGTGACAAAAATCATAGCCTACTGTGACTCCCAGTTGATCGTGCATCAAGTCAAGGGAGATTATGAAGTGATCAACCCTATTCTGATCAATTATTGCGAGCTGGTGAAAAAGTTGGTCCAAGGCTTAGAATTTTGGGAAATATAGAGGGTAGACCGTGATGAGAACGAGTTGGCTGACCTACTCTTCAAATTGGCCACTTCAGACGAGCAGAATGGAGAATCAATCTCATACTTAGAGCATCCAACATACGAAAGAGTGCAGGTTCTATGCTTGGTCTACGGCCCTAAGTGTTGGATTGATGAGATGAAAGCCTACATTAAAACAGGCAAGCTACCAGTTGACGAGGAAAAAGCTAGAAAGATAGAGAAGAAGTCCCCTAGGTTTACTATACATGAGGACACATTATTCAGAAGGTCATTTGTGAAACCATTGCTGAGATGTGTTTATCCTATAGAGGTTCCTCAACTCTTGCTCGAGATACACAGTGGAATATGTGGTGGACACCCGGGGGCCAGAACTTTGGCGGACAAGATACTCACCTTTAGGTACTACTGGCCTCATCTAAGGGAGGGTGAGTTTGTGCAGAAATGTGATAAGTGTTAAAGATATGCCGACCTACCAATGCTCCCAACAACTGAACAAACTCCTGTGATTGCAGCTTGGCCGTTCGACATGTGGGGGGTAGATTTGATCATACCCTTCCCACCCGCCTGAGGGAATTGTAAGTATTTGATTATGGCTATTGATTACTTCACCAAGTGGATCGAGGCAAAACCTTTGGCAAAGGTAACAGAGGAAAACGCCATCAACTTCATCCACGATTATATTTGGTGCCGCTTTGGGGTGCCACATTCAATTGTTTCGGACAACGGCCTACAGTTTTCAACTGCTTTTGAAACAGAGATGAAAAGTTTGGGGTTAAACACTGGAAGTCGTCAGTCGCTTATCCACAAGGCAACGGGCAAGCAGAGGCGGCAAACAAATTGGTATTGACAGCACTAAGCAAGGGACTAATTGGTCGAGTTGGCAGATGGATGGACGAATTGCCACTTGCTCTTTGGGCAATCCGCACAATAACTCGGGGGCCTACAGGGGAAACCTTATTTGCTCTTACATTTGGGTCGGAAGCCATGGCGTCTGTCGAGCTACGAATTCCTACAGCAAGGGTGGCTTTATTAGACCAAACACAGAATGACTCCAACAGATTGCTCGACTTGTACCTTTTGAACGAGAAATGGATGACTGCTCAGCTTAGAATGGTCAATTACAAGCATAAAACTAAGGGTTATCACGACAAGAAGGTCAAGAAGAGGTCGTTCAACATTAGGGACTATGTCCTACAGAAAATTGAGGTGACTGGAAGGAAAGGTGAACATAATAAGTTATCTTCAAACTGGGAAGGACCCTACATCGTCACCAGAATTGTTAAGGAAGGGACCTACATGATCGGCCATCCAGGTGGTGACGAACTGAGGCATCCTTGGCATGCTAGCCACTTAGTTAGATATTATTTCTAATTGAGCTCTCTATGTAATGATCTACTTCATCAATAAAAAGGGATTACCCCCCGAAAGTTCTACCCACACACTGTGTTATGCTTGCAATATGATTCAATTCAGGTCCGACACTTAGTCGATCTCGAGATATTAAACAAACTCGACTAAAGTCCTAAGTCAACCTCGTTTTTAAATAGGTTTGACTGAAGACTTATATCAGCCTCATTCCTTAAAACAGGCTCGACAAAAGTTCTAAGTCAACCGCATTTTTAAACAGGTTCGACTGAAGAGTTATGTCATTCTTGTTCCTTAAAACAGGCTCAACTAAAGTTCTAAGTCAACCTCGTTTTTTAAACAGATTCGAATGAAGACTTATGTCAGTCTCATTCCTTAAACAGGCTCGACTAAATTCCTAAGTCAATCTCGTTCTTAAATAGGTTCGATTGAAGACTTATGTCAGTCTCGTTCTCAAACAAGTTCGACTAAAACCTTAGTCAGCTTCGTTATGACAAACTGGTCCGACTAAGACTTTGGTCGATCTTCTACTTAATCTAGTTCGACAAAAAAGACAAAAACACAGATCAAAGCAAAATGATTCAAGAGTCAACTAGCATTAAATAATAAGTCCCCCAAAAGCGGGCTAGAACTTGTCAAAATACAAATATTATGAGTTAAAATGCTTCCCAGACCGGGCTAAGGCATTGACAACTAAAAACAAAAGTGAAAATGTTTGGAACTTGTTCATTACAAAACTAAATTAAAAACAAAAGACCCATCTTCTTGTTTGTCATTTGGTTGCTCCTGCTGCTGTTGTCCTCTCTGCTCAGCCTCCTCAAAAACATGATCTTGGGTGACCTCTTCATCTTACTCCTCAGCTTTATCAGCCTCCTCAAGCCCTTGGAGTATGACATTGAAGTTTCTTCGATCGGCTGGAAGGGCAACCCATGGCTCTAATACATCTTCAGCATCTTGTTGAGCGATCACGACCAAGTCGTTGGCATTAAAAGGAATAAGGGAGTGACCAGCCCGAGCTACCTCGTCGTACCTTTCTGCTTGTGCCCATTCGGCCAATTTCTCAATGGGTAGCTAGACAGAGGGATCTTCCAAGGCTCATCGAGACATATGCTGGCGTCCAACATCATAGAAATCCCTAGCTCGGGACACTATGATACTGTAGCACTCATCGCTATTTTAAATAGCTCGACGGCCGCCTTCTCCCTTGCTTGAGCTTCTTCCTCCCACCTGAGTCGAGCTGCTTGGTGGTCATTAATCATCTGTTCCATTCTTCTAGTACGGTCCAGTGCCATGTCCTCTTCCAAGACAGCTTTGATGGGAGCTAGAGATTATACATGAGCTTGAAGAGGAGCGAGCCGCTCCCTTGCCAGCTTCAAATCAGCTAGAACCTCATCCCGCTCCTTCTCAGCGTTAAAATGGGCATCTTGGAGAGCTCGGCACTAGGAGTCAGAGTCCACCAGCTTCTCCCTCAGCTCGGCGGCCTCCCTAGCCTTTCTTGAGTATTTGGTGGAGGCTATCTTCTCCTTCTTAATTGCAGCTCTCCAGCTGTAGTTGGCTTGCTCCATCAGAGCAAAAGACTGCACGGACAAGGAAGAAAAGTTAATGAGTTGGCGACCAAAAATATAGCGATCAAACAGAAAATAAATAATATGGAAAATACAAGGCTTACCTCAGAAGCTAGGAGGTTGGACCTGTCATTGAATTCTTCAGGAGTGAGCCCCTCCTCCATAAACTAGGCCTGCAGAGCGGCTTAAACTATTGATGCCCATAAGAGAAGGGATATCACTCAGCCTCTCCACAAGAGCCTTCACTTCTTCGGTGCTTCTGGTGGAGGGAACTTGAGGAGGGGGTGGTGAACATACCCCGATCCGCATGCCGAAATGCATGGGAGGTATGAAAAAGGTTTTAATTGATGATTTTGAAAAGGAACGGGAATACGAACGTGGTTTTAATAAAATGAGAGTCGCCACTCCGTTTTTAGGAAAATGTTAAGAAACCATAAACACTTAAAAGCGGGTTCGGGGGTCAAGTTACGATGTGGGAAGAGAATATAGAGCTCACCCACGTCGCCTCTTTCGAGACTTTCAATCAAACAAGGACAACGTAAATCATTCTAAGTGTGTACGAAAACGTGCCAACAATCAAGACATATAAATTTGGATTTTATTAATGATAATGAAAACAAATACAACTTGTGAGCCAAATAAAGGGGGCTACACCCTTACAATTGATGAACTTGAATTACAAGGAAGGGATGAGGCAGTCTGTCCAGGGACTTTAGTGTCGTACGACACAGGACTTCCTCAGAAGAGGGTCTGTCGTATGACACAGGGTGACCTTGGTCAGACTACCTTTTACCAAGGGGGGGCAAAGGCCACCAATAGCAATCCAACACTAATATAAGGTTACTTTAACTACGGAAAAACACTAGTTAAGGTCTGGAACCATGAGGCGGACCAATTTGGGGTGACTAGAGTCAATGAAGTCAAAACTGACTTCCTGGGCTACGGATGTCGTATGACACAGGACGCCAAGGGCAGTCTATGTCATACGACAGAGGTTGCCTCCATCAGCAGATTTTACCCAAATGATCCAAGGCTTCCCAAACGATGAAATTAAGCTAAAATACTAATTCAAAGCAGTAAAATGACAGTAATAAGTGAGTATTGTGGGAGGGTCATGTGGCTTTGATGGCCAAATGTGAATGATCACATATTTTGGGCCATGATGAAGGAGCCATCACCTCCTAACTCAAGCAAGCTCAACCAAGATCCAAACTTTAATAAAGCTAACACTACTAAATGTCCAGATCTGAGATGAGGAGATGTGAATATTGGTGATTCACATCTCCATCATCTTTATCATGCAAAAATCCCAAATAAGTCACATATAATCAAATAGCATGAACATGCATGGCACATGAACAAGTAAGATGAAGAGAGATAGGAGAGATTTAGGGTCTACCTATTGTAGTCCACAAGACAAAGCACCAATAGTATGGTGTTTGCCTCTTCAAATCACCAACCAAGATGATCACCTTTCTCCTTTGTTTAGATGTGTGTGTATTTTAGGAGGGAGGTGAATGTGTGAAGTGTGAGTGTATGTGTTTCTCTCTCTTCTCTCCAAATTGGCAGAGTAACCTTACTCCAGAAAGTCCCCCTAAAATGAGCAGCAAAGCCCTGTATTTATAGGCTGCTGAGAAGAGCTTCCATGTCGTACGACATGGGTCATTAACCGCCTTAGGGTAGTCCTGTGTCGGATGACACCGGTCTTCCCCAGGACAGAATGGGCTGAAGGGAGGCAGGCCCAAGAAAAACTAATGAATATAAATAAATAAGGCAAGCCCAAAACTAAGGCATATAAATAATTAGGCAAGCCCAAAACTAAGGCGGCCCTTAGCAATTCAAGGAAAGCAGGCCCAAAAAAACGAGTTCGGGTCGGGGTACTCACAGGTGGCTTGAAGTTGAGCCCGCTGCTCGGGAGGTTCCAACTTGCTCTAGCCCCAGATCGACATGCGACCTCTTCCTTAGTCGGCTGAGAGGGAGGTCAGTTTCAACCTCTTCTCGCTCATCAATTTCAAGCTCCAGATCAACAATATACTGGGGGTCTGCCCCAGCTGACTCACGCCTAGCCTCAGAGCCTGACGCTAGCTCGGTCGACATGTTGACCTCTCTTTCTCCCCCAACTACTTGTTCTTGGGGCACCCGCTCAATGGGCTCCACTGACCCAGTACCATCCACAAGGATCATCCCCACACCTGCCTTGGGGCACAAAGCATTTCTATCCTCCGCCTCCTTCTCCCGGCTAGCCCTAGCATTGGCCATCTTGTAGACCTTCTTGTTCCTCCTACTATCTCCAAGGTCGATGATCCTGTTCATATTGGCTTCTTGCTCGGGAGTAAGAACTGCATGACCAAAAGAAACAGTTAGCAAATGGGTAAGCGGGCTAAATGACAAAAAATTTGCAGAAAAATGTGAAGGTACTTAACCGCCATAGTGGAATAGGCCTCTGCAGTGGTCAGGTTTCTTCTTGCAGAAATGGCATTGGGACTTGAATCTCTCCCTCTCATGGATCACCCAATATGGGTACCTAAGACTACGGATAATGGGCACTAAAGGGGCTACTTCCCATCTCCTCCTAGCATCATGCCATCTTGAATAAATAAGTCCTTATTTGACCCCAATGTTGCCCAATTAATAGTGCTCCTCCGAGCCACTAATGTCAACCTACGAGTAAGCTCCCCGCTCCACTCTGGGACCCAGTAATCCTCCTCCTTCATGGGGGCATATCAGCCTCAGACAATGGAAACTCCTCATCCCTTTCTACTCTCCACAAGAATCGTATGGATATTCCACCCTGAAACCTTATCGGGCAAGTTGGTGAACAATTTTGGGGCCTTAGCTTTGGCCAGGGTACTTATTCCAAAGGTCTTCTCATTCATTACCACCTTTAAGAATCTCCTAAAGGCATGCATATAGGGCTCATACCCCCCCCCACAAACCTGCTCACCATGGCAAAGCAAACCAATACCCTCACTGTATTGGCACCCAACTGCATGGGGACAGCGGCCATACACTCTAAGAATTCATAGATAAAGGGTTCAAGAGTAAGTCATAGCCTGGCCTTAAACTGGCCGTAATAGAAATCTACCCTATCCGAGCTCAGGCCCCAGTGCATCCAAGACTGGGCTTTCCATTGCCTCTCTATAAAGTGGGTAAGGTATAAGTCGTCACGAGAGATCTCAAAGAAATCATTGAGGATGTTGATTCGTGACTCTGTATTCTTTCTCCCTATGGCCGGCTTGGGGACCACGTATCCCCTCTCAATGCGACCTGGAACAACTGTCAAGCAAAACTTGTCCATAATGTTGGCAGAGGAGGAGCTCGACGATGAAGAAGTAGAAGTTTTTTGAGTTGCCATATCTGCAGAAGACACAGAAACAGGGGAATCAAACCTAGTTGAAGTATGTTTCGAGCTATCTAAGGGCGACCTAGATTCCCCTTGGAATGCTAATCTCTCTCTAGGAAAGAGATGTTTGTTGGACTTGATGTAAAAAATAATTAGGTGGTCTATCAGTTTATTGAAGAGATGGAAACAAATAATCCGTAGATCATCCGCCTCCAAATCCCCCATACTCTCACCTGTTGGAAATCCTACCTCGCCATAGAACAAGCTCCACCTATCTAGAATGGTAATTCACTCATCTCTGGTCAATTCCCTCCATGGACCCTCTAACCTTTCATAAATCCTAAGGTTTATGGAGTTATACCCATACCTAACACCTAGATCGAAGCCAAAGGTTCTGGCCAAGGTGGAATAAAGGGAAAAGCTTGAAAATAACCCGAAATAAGAGAAATTGAAGGGTACCTTGTTAAATTGGGGATAAATGGAGCACAATGGTGGAACGGAAAGACGGATTGCACCAGAAAATCGTGTTCCTTGCTATTTATTCTTTCTGGGTTTAAGAGCTTGAAGATGGTAAAGTTTGAAAAGTAAAGGAATCCTTCCTTATATATGTCTCCAAATCCTTACCTAAATTGGAAAAGGTGGGGGAAATAACCATCCCTTGTCAGAGTTAATGCCCCGCAGCGATTCCCAAGGCAGTTGTCCAATCGTCAGAACCGTACCATTATTGCGAGAATTATGGTGCATTAAATAGCGTATCCAATCGCCTAAATTCAATCGTCGAAAGCGACCTACGTCTACCCAGTTGACCTTTTACAGCGAGCAAAGCAAATCATCACATAAATTTTTCATAACTTCCTGGTTGACAAAGTCAACTTAGAAAGTTGGGGGCAACTGAATGGAATAAAAGTGACGGGTCAACCCCAACTAACAAAGTCCACCATTTCACACATCACAAAGACACTGCTATTGAATAGGCCAATCCCTTTGCTACAACTCCAACGGCCCAACAATAAAGATCAGTCGACCTAGCTGATGTGAATACGCAGCGGAAAGTAACCAAGGAACGATCGAAATCGAATCCTTCTGCAAGGAACCCGAAGAATTCCCAAAAGATAAACTAAGAACTCCGAAAAGAACTTAGAGAATTAAGAGAAAATCTCTTTGAATGAAATTAATAATAATGAGAAAATTGTTTTCAGCATAAAAAACTTAAAAGTATTTATACTAACCCTAATCAGCAAATAAATAAGTTCCCAAAATAAATAAAACATCCCCAAAATAAAAGAGTGTACGAAATAACTCAATTACGTTCCAGCCATCCGTGATCAGCGCGGCCGCCATCCTTCCTAGCGCGTTCGCGCTAATGTCCAGGAGATCCTTCCTTCTCGTAATCCTCTCCAGCGCGGTCGCCCTCCATAGCTGCGCGACCGCCCTCACTTCCAGACGATTCTGCACCTTGGGTCGTCAAACCAGCGCGGGCGCCCTCAATCTTAGCGCGGCCGCCCTCCCGTGCAGACAATTCACGACCGACGCCCATCTGGTACGCATCATTCGCCCCGACTTCAAAAGGATTCGACCCCGAATCCTTATCCATGTAAAGGGGGTCATCGGGATAGAACTCCACCAGATCGGAAACATTAAACGTGGAAGAGATATTCCACCCCTCCGGTAAATCGACAACATAGGCATTGTCATTAATCTTCTTCAAAATCTGACATGGCCCAATATTCTTGGGATGAAGCTTGTGATACGTCCCTTGAGGAATTCGTTCCTTACGCAAATGAACCATCACCAAGTCACCAACACTGAAGACCTTCACACGACGTCGCCTATCCGCTAGTTCTTTATACTTGGCATTGGACGCCTCAATATTCCTACGAACCTCTGACTGCACCGCATCAACCATCTCCGCTAGATTCTCAGCTGCAATACTGTACCCCGGTACCTTCTGAAGAGGAATCAAGTCAAGAGTATACTTCGGAGGTCGTTGATACACTATCTCAAAAGGAGTCTTCTTCGTCGTCCGGTTCGTCATATTATTAAAAGCAAATTCAGTTGTAGACAAAGCCAAATCCCATTTCTTCGGATACTCCCCACACAAACAACGAACCATAGAACCCATAGTCCGGTTGACCACCTCCGTTTGGCCATCAGTCTGAGGGTGAAACGAGCTACTGAACTGCAAGTCCGTCTGACAGATACGCCACAAGGTACGCCAGAAATGACTAAGAAACTTCGTATCTCTGTCAGACGTAATAGTCTTCGGGATCCCATGAAGACGAACAACCTCCTTGAAAAACAGCCCCACGATGTGAGAAGCATCATGAGTCTTACGACAAGGTATAAAGTGAGCCATCTTAGAAAAACGGTCGACTACCACGAAGACGGAATCATGAGCACGCTGCGTCCTTGGAAGTCCAAGTACGAAATCCATAGAAATATCCTCCCAAGGACCATCCGAAATTGGCAAAGGGGTGTATAAACCTGTATTCTGTGATTGTCCCTTGTTGATCTGGCATACCATGCACTTCTGAACAACTCTATGTGCATCCCGCCGAAGATGTGGCCAAAAATACTTCTTCGCGACAAGCTCAACAGTCTTTTCTCTCCCATAGTGTCCCTTCTTGTGAATTTCTGAAATAAGGCTCTCGCGAACTGAGCCATGGGGAATACCCAATTTATCCATGTAAAACAAGAAACCATCCTGCAATAAAAATAACCCGATCGGGATTCCATCACGACACTTGGCCCAGTCATCTGCGAAGTCCGGATCAGTCGCATATAACTCCTTCAAGCAGTCGAACCCCACAACTATATTCGCCATAGTCACCAATAAATTAGCCCGACGACTCAAGGCATCCGCAACTTTATTGAGCTGTCCACTCTTGTGTTTGATAACAAAAGTAAACTGCTGCAAATAAGCAGCCCAACGAGCATGCATACGAATAACAGGAGTCTTATTATTCAAGTACTTTAAGGCCTCGTGATCTGTATGAAGAATGAATTCACGATGCAACAAGAACTGTTCCCAATGCTTTACCGCTTGGACCACCGCATAGAATTCGAGTTCATAAACTGTCCACTTACGTTTGGCCTCCTCTAATTTCTGGCTCATGAAAGCAACCGGCTTCTTCCCTTGGCACAAGACAGCCCCAATACCAATCACCGAAGCATCCGTCTCTAACTCAAATGGCTTAGAGAAATCCGGCAAGACTAACAATGGAGCACTAGATAGTTTTTCTTTAATCAGTGCAAAGCTAGCTGTAGCCTCATCACTCCAAAGAAACTTCCCTTTCTTCAAACATTCAGTGATCGGAGCCATAATAGTGCTAAAATTCCATATAAAATGACGATAAAAAGTAGCAAGGCCATGGAAACTACGAACCTCACTAACAGTTGTCGGCGTAGGCCAATCACGAATAGCACGAACCTTCTCCTCATCCACCCGAATGCCATCTGCAGAAACAACATAACCCAAGAACAATAGATGATCAAGCATAAAACTACACTTCTTGAGATTCGCATATAATTCGTTATCCCTCAAAGCTTGCAGAACCGCTCGAAGATGTTCCAGATGCTCCTCCTCTGATCTACTATAAATCAAAATATCGTCAAAGTACACCACCAAGAATTTACCATTAAAGGGCTTCAACACTTAATGCATTAATCTCATGAAAGTGCTAGGGGCATTTGACAACCCAAACGGCATGACTAACCACTCGTACAATCCCTCCTTAGTTTTAAACGCGGTCTTCCACTCATCCCCGGGTCGCACGCGGACTTGATGGTAACCACTCTTCAAGTCAATCTTAGAAAACACCGTGGAACCCCTGAGCATATCCAACATATCATCCAAACGAGGAATGGGAAAACGGTACTTGACAGTGATTTTGTTGATGGCGCTACTGTCGACACACATACGCCAAGTGCCATCTTTCTTAGGAACACTGCGTACGGGCTCATGCTTTCCTGTATATACCCCTTATTCAATAACTCTTCCACCTGTCCCCTCAAAATGTCATGCTCAGCGGGGCTCATCCTGTAATGAGCAAGATTAGGAAGGGAAGCACCGGGCACCAGGTCAATGTGATGTTGTATATCACGCAAGGGCGGTAACCCGGCAGGAAGTTCGTCCGGCATAACATCTTTATACTCATCTAACAATGACTGCAGAGACGTAGGGACCAAACTAACCTGTTACAAAACCCCTTTCTGCACTACTGCCAACACAAAAGGTGCAGCCATAATATCCTCAGCAAATTCATGTGCAGTGCATAAGGAAACAAGAGGTTTCACTTTCTTATTACCACTAGGATCAGCTTTCAATGCAGGTAAATGAAAACGGACCCCGTCTTTCTTAAAACGAATAAAATTTTCCCTCCCATTATGCACAACCCCAAGATCATATTGCCATGGCCTACCCAACAATACATGGCATGCAGACATATCGATTATATCACATAGAACCTCATCTTTATAACTACCCATAGAAAAAGGGAGAAGACATTGTTCGTGTACCTTTATAGAGCCGACACTGTTGATCCACCCCACAGTGTAGGGAGTAGGATGCTTGCGGACCTCAAGCTTCAACTTATCCACCAAGCCACGAGCCACTAGGTTCTCGCTGCTACCGCTATCCACAATAATCGTAGCTGTGAAGTCCTTGACCTTCCCTTTGGCACGAAAAAGATTATGTCACTCCGGATCAGTCTCCACTGCAGGAGTAGTCAGCATAAGCTTTCGAACCACATAGGACTCATGCTCGTACAAATATCTTCATCATCAGCCTCCCCATTCGGATCAATATAAACAGTCTCACAATTATCGTCATCCTCCCCATCATCACACGCATCACGATCCACCATATTAACTCCTCTCTGTGGTTGCGGACAACGGTTAGACAGATGTACAGTCTGATTACACCGAAAACATTTATCCCCATAATTTCGAGCATAAGGATTATTATTTTGGGGGTTGGTATTTCTACGAGCCGGTGGATCAGGAGTAGGAGCGGGAGTAGTAGGCTTCTTACCATCATCCGTCTTCGACCCTGCAGCCTGCGAGATCTCTTTACTGCCCTCGACATTAGAACCTGACCCTTGGTTCCTGCTACCCGAAAAAGAAGCAGCACCAAACTGCTTAAATGTAGTCGGAGGCCGATATGTAGTCGATAATTGTTTATCCGCCTTTTTCGCCCTTGAAATAGCTTCGTTCAAAGAATTGGTAGTAAACAATTCCACCGCATTCTTAATATTCAGCCGAAGACCCGAAACAAACCGAGCAACCATCTGCGACTCTTTCTCAAACAGATCAGTGCGCGCTGATTGTGCATAAAAATCATGGGCATATTACTCGACTGAACGACCACCCTGTTTACAAGATAAGAATTTCTTATAAAGATCCTGATCATGATCACGTGGGAGAAAATGATCCCGTAATTCCCTCTTCATCTGATCCCAATAACGAATTTCAGGTTGCCCCTCGCGTACCCTCTGCCTTGACAATTGGTCCCACCAAGCAGAGGCACCATCACGCAGTTTATAAGCAACATAGGGGACTTTTCTATCCTCCTCAACACGCATCAATTTAAAGAATTTTTCAACTTCAGAAAGCCAATCTAAAAACTTTTCAATGGACAACTCACCAGTAAAGACCGGAATGTCCGCCCTAATCTTGGGTCGATGATCCACAGGAGGCGCTGCCCTAGCCTCTTCATCTTCATTATCCGATACATCCCCGCCCATCGGATCGCCATGGTGGAGATTTTCCCCTCGACGACCAGCCCGATTTTGTGGGTTGGCATCACCTTGCCCAACCTGCAAACCTGTCAAAAGCTGCATCAGTTCTCTGTGATGACGCTCCTCTCGCTCGATATCTGCCTGACGATCAGCTTGGCGATTTTGTTCCATGGTTTGAAGAATAGTGGTAAGGGTGATGTCTCTGTCGTTATCCCCATTATTGGCCATCCTCTCGTCGGAGAACCCTAAGATCGTCCGATTTCTGATACCAACTGATGTGAATACGCAGCGGAAAGTAACCAAGGAACGATCGAAATCGAATCCTTCTGCAAGGAACCCGAATAATTCCCAAAAGATAAACTAAGAACTCCGAAAAGAACTTAGAGAATTAAGAGAAAATCTCTTTGAATGAAATTAATAATAATGAGAAAATTGTTTTCAGCATAAAAAACTTAAAAGTATTTACACTAACCCTAATCAGCAAATAAATAAGTTCCCAAAATAAATAAAACATCCCCAATATAAAATAGTGTACGAAATAACTCAATTACGTTCCAGCCATCCGTGATCAGCGCGGCCGCCATCCTTCCTAGCGCGTTCGCGCTAATGTCCAGGAGATCCTTCCTTCTCGTAATCCTCTCCAGCGCGGTCGCCCTCCATAGCTGCGCGACCGCCCTCACTTCCAGACGATTCTGCACCTTGGGTCGTCAAACCAGCGCAGGCGCCCTCAATCTTAGCGCGGCCGCCCTCCCGTGCAGACAATTCACGACCGACGCCCATCTGGTACGCATCACTAGCTCATTGTCTAACCCTCCTTGGTCCCAACCTAGCTTCGTCCGACATACGATCATCAACTTGAACAATCTCTGCCTGGCCAAGGCACAAAGTCAGGTCGACCTCGAATACTCAGGCAACCTCGACCTACAGAAATGTGTGTCTATCTACGACTCAATCTGTAACCGTCTCCTACAATCACAGATATCGTTACGCCTAAATTGTCTCCACGATTTAAGGGATTCATTACGATCCTACACCACTCCTATATATACCAGACTACTTCCAATGTAAAAAGGTAATGTCTTCTTGGCTATTTTGAGATCACGTTATTTACGTACAGTTTTATACAAACTTATAACATAACATCTCATCATCACGCGGGAGGGTCTTAGCCGGATACCACCCCGGCTAGTCGTTTGTTCGTGATTTCAGGTCATAGTTGTTGGAGATCAACCTATCACTGGACTAAGGTTGATCTGGATCGTTTCCTGCGTCATCATGGAGAATTTCTAATTACAAACTCTCTAATTATGTTGCACGAATTATTGGTCACAAGCCTTCTCTTTCTTAAGTACAAAAATACCTAATATAGAGAAATGGATGAGACAGAATTGAACTGCTACACACAAGCTAGAAAATCTATGGAGCTCATAAAATCACTAGCTTGGATTCTAAAATTAATGATAACCTATCACACTATAATAATTCAACGCTATGGGAGAAGGCGAGTATTTATACTCTCAAATCCCTATCTCAGAAGAAATCCAATCCACTTAAGGAAACTAACTAATAACCAATTCCTTAAGCAATAAGAAAACCCAATTAGCTTCAATTCTTCTCCTTTTCAGACTTGGACTTCAAATCAATCTTGGACTCGTTACTTGGATTTCCTTCTTCGAATTCGAACTCCATCAATTCAAAGACACCAAATTCTAACAAATCTCCACCTTAACTTTGAATCTCCCAAACCCGTCACAAGCTTGCACGGGCGTGTCCTTTAGTATGCACGACCGTGTCATCTCGGATTTGACGTATACCATCTCGCACGATCGTGCAACTTCTGCACGGTCATGCCAAATTCAGCACAGTCGTGCAACTTCTGTTCGCACGTCGTGCCAAAATTAGTATGTTCGTACAAATGCTCAAAATCCCCGAAATTACATATTTGTTTGTCTTGACCCACGATTAGGGCTCCCCATTCCTCAAAGGCATCAAATCCAACAAATCTTCACCTTGACTTTGAGCTCCCGAATCAATAATCAATCAAACTTCTCCACCTATGCCTTAGATGTGTTGCGTCGAACACCAAATTTAACTTGCTGCAACAGTTGATCAGACTCGTTCAACAATTAAACAAATGTGTCTTTCAGACACCCAAACTGTGCTTCGTCGAGCACACAGATGTCTTCAAGATACCCAAAATGTGCCACTGCAGTAGCACTCAGAATTGCCCCAACCGGAAATTAGGCAAATCCAGTCGACATTGGAATTCACCAACCAAAACAAATGAAGCGACAACGGAATCCTTAACAACATGTACTTGTTCTTCGATTCCTTCTTTGATTCCCAAATGTGCTAGTGCTGCTCTAGCGTAGGATACTCGGCTCATCTCCCCTTTCTCCTCCAGAATATCAGATTGTGTGTGTCGACTCACTAACTCTGGCTTGCCCAGTTCAACTCCACCTAGAGTAACTCGTTGCTTCACCTGTTTGTCAACCACCCCACGTGAAGCCTCATATCATGCTTTCTCCATATGTGTCTTCATCATACCTTTTGTAGTATGACACTCGACACTCGAGCCAAAAAACATAGATCCTTGGAGGACGTACAAGGCACTTCGTTTTATCCCTTTCGGAATTATGTTGGAACACTTGCTTGCAGACAATTACTACTCCACCTTCACCTTTGAAATTTTATCCTATCTTGTCTATCTGACTAAGCAATATCAGATTCTTTGCTACTTCAGGAACATTTATAACCTTGTTCAACGTACAATACTTACCACCAGAAGTCTGTACCCTTATGGAACCCATGCCAACCACCTTGCAAATAAAACCATTAGCAATATAAATATCACCACATTCCATCTGCTCGTGCGTTCCAAACCATTTCATGCGCGAACACATGTGATAATATGCCTCAGAATCAAGAATCAATGCATCTTCTATGCCTTTGTCTTCTTTGATCACTAGAGCGCAGTCCTCCAAATCATCATCTGTCATATATGTTGTTGACCCAAATTGCTTGCTTTTCTTCATCCTTGGACAATCACGTTTTCAATGCCCCATCTCCTTGCAGTAATTACAAACATCTCCAGCTCGTGGACCCCTTCTAGAAAAACCCTTGTCTCTTCTATATTGGCCCTTATTGCCTTCCGTAACCAAACCTGATGATTGAGATTTTATACATATATCACTCGCATTTTGGTGCAAATCTTTGGTTTTAAGGCAAATCTCTACCTCTTCCAAAGTAACCGTGTGCTTACCACTAATGCAGAAGTATAAATACCTCTCATATGACAGTGGTAAAGAAGCCAACGGAATAAAAGCAACATATTCATCATCGATTTCAATTTCAATATTACACAGTTCAAGTAATAAAGAATGAAATCGATCTGGTTGCTCTATAATAGAAGTACCTTCAAAAATTCAGAGAGCGAACAACTCCTGCTTCATGCATAGCTTGTTCGGTAGATACTTCGTCAGGAACATCTTCTCCAACAACAACCACAAAGCCCCACCTGAATCACTGCAACCAGCAATATCCGCCAAGATGTCATCGTCAAGCCTCTTGATGATTTGATAATGAGCCTTCTCATCAAGAGTGATTAGGTCTACTATTTCCTTCGTTTTATCCTTTGAAATTTCAGATGTGGGAATGATCGCTACCATGCCTTTTGGATCACCCTTTTGATCTCTGATTGCAGCAGCCACTGTAGTCCATAAGTCTTTGTCTCTCAACAAAGCCTACATCTTGATCTGGCATAAACTGAACTATTCCTCCCATTAAACTTGTTGATCGTTGGTTCCAAGTTTGACTCCATCATTTTCTCATGCAGCGAAATACCCCAGACGCTTCTATTCTGCACAAAAATCTGCACCGCATGAATTCTGCACAAAAACTTGTATGTACCAAAATCTGCACCCCACAAATTCTGCACAAAAACTGGTATGTACAGAAATATGTACCAAATCTGTATTGAACGTACCAAAATATGTATCAAACGTACCGAATTTGTATCGAACGTACCAAAATCTGTATCAGATCCGTACCGAATTTTGTATCAAACGTACCAAAATCTGTACCAGATCCGTACCGGAGGTACTGAATTTGTACCAGATCTGTACCGAACATGCCAAAATCTGTACCAGATTCGTACCGAGCGTACCAAAATTTGTACCAGATCCATACTGAACGTACCGAAATCTGCACCGCACCGAATCTGCACAAAATTTGTACATGTACCTCTTCAACCAGGAAGCTCTGATACCAGTTTGTTATAATAGGCAGTAGAGAAAATAGATAATCATAACATACACACGCACACGAACACAAGTATTTACGTGGTTCACCAACTTGGCTACGTTTACGGACAGAGTGAGAACAAATTTTTTGTCACAAGAATTTCTAACTGTGCAAACCCTAATAAATAGAAATAGATGAGACAGAATTGAACTGTTGTTATAGACATCTGAAAAATTTATGAATCCCATAGAAATCACTAGTTTGAATTGTAAAATTATTGATAATATATCACACTAAAATAATTCAATGCTGTGGAAGAGGGCAAATATTTTTCCAAATTCCTAGCTCAGAAAGAATTTAATACGAAATACCTCCCACTTTTGATAATATTTGCTATCAATATTAATTGAATAGTACTCCCTCCGTCCCTAAATGTTTGTCTCATTTCCCCTTTTTTTTGTCCCAAAAAATTAGTCTCATTTTCAAAATTAAAGCTTCAAAATCACTTTATTTTCAAAACTTGTAACATTTAGGGACGGAGTATTACATAACGACGGTATATATTATCAATAATTTTCAAAGCGTTCGTAAAAATAACCAAAATTAAAGATTCAAAATCACTAAATTTTATAATTAAAATGTTTGAAAAGTCAAATGGGACAAACATTTAGAGACGGATGGGGTATATGAAGTTGATTGGATATCTTATTGATTTTGATAATTGGGAAATATAGCTGCATTTCATCCATTAAACGAAGTTAAAACAAAGCCTTCCACCTCCCGACCATAGAGATAAAGAAAATAAAACTTGGGCGGCCATGTCACTATCAAGTTGCATGCAACTTTTATATTATTACTCATCTTTTAATCTTCTAATCTTCTAATCTTTACGTGAATGAGTTTATAGAGAGAGACAACAAAAAGAAAAAGAAACCCCTCAATGAATGGGGTTCCAACAAAATGCTTTCTTTTACATTAATAATACATATCCCTAATAAATGAGTGGAATAGTAATTGATTGATATTGTTAATATTAAAACATTCTATAATGGATAATATCAAGTAAAGCAAAACGGATCAAAATGAAAATTAGTATCAAGTAAATTAGAACCGAGTGGAACGGGGGAGTATTTCTTGACACTAACAAAGTTTATTAATCAATGACAATAACTCTAAGGGCATACCAAACAAAGCAAACATAATACCCCCATAATAGGGTGTCATCTTAAAAATATCATACGAAATATTTTCATGATCATATAACTTTTTTGAATGGGTTGTTTTTAGCAAGATTTGGCATTTTAGGGCTGACAAAAAAAATATTTAGTCCAAATTATAAGAAGAATATTGTTCTATATTTTTTTTATTGTACGAGAATTTGATAGAGACCAGAGTTATGAGAATTGTGTTTTGTTATTATCCTTGAAATATTTGACATGTTTATATGTGCAAATTTTCTTACGAGATTCTTCGATTAATGACAAATTGTCAATTCCCGAATCCTACCTAAAATTATGGATGCCAAAGATTTAAAACCGCTACAACAACAGAAAATTTATTGTTTTGATGCAACATATAAAATCATGAGTATGTTTCGAAATGTGCGAATTTTCTTACGAGATTCTTTACTTAACCATAAAGTATCAATTATCAAATCCTAACTAAAGTTATGGATGTCAAAAGTAATTAGAATTGGTGCAACAACAGAGAATTTATTTTTTTACTGTATCCTGCGATATATTATTGTTTGCGCACCCCTACAGTTGAATCAACAATCAAAATTATTTTAGGTTCATGTGAAACTCACTTTAAGTCCAACTAATTTCAATCGTTGATTTATTTAAAGAAATTATGTTGGTGAGTTGATTGCAACAGAGTAGCGGATTTCTCGACAGTGGCAAAATCAAAACTTCACTTAAAGAGAGTAAAATTATGAAAAAAGTATTTAGAGGTGTAAGTTGTTATTGGTTAAATTTAAAGAAGTAAAATGTCATAACTCCAAAATAAATGGAATAAATGACTTTATTTTACCTTTGTCCTCCATGGCAACGGTCCTTGTTGTTGATAAAATCATGTAAAAATGAAAGAATGTGACAAGAATTCGAGAAAGACCAAACGTGCAAGAAAATCTAGCCTTGTACTACTAGGAGTACTTCATGTCCAAACTCATGTGACATGTCCATACTTTTTCCCCAATCCCAATCAACTTGTGTGAAATTATCCTTATTGAAAAAAAAGTCAACATGTATATTTATTTATTTATCATCACAATTTTTTTTTTCTAAATTTCATTTCTATTTCCCTTTTTTATTTTTTTTCACGATGATACGTATGAGAATTCATGTAAATCGACCTCAAATTATTTTGGTATCAAAACTTTTTTGTTGTTGTTATTCTTCTCTTTTTCTTTTAAAAGATCTTTGTTATCATATTCTCTTTGTACATCTAAATTTTGCTTTTAACACCTTCTCGCTTCTTTCAAAAATCAATTTCGTTTTAATTCAACAGAATACTCGTAACAATTGACCTTGATACGTTTATAAACTATATCACATTGATAGATTTGCCTCATTCACAACATAAAATACCTCTATCATATCATCCTCAATATATTTTCTCAATATATAGATTTCAATACGTTGAAAGCGCACATTACGCTACAACAAACGCATACACTCACAAACAACTAGAATTCCGGTGAACAACGCTCATGCGTTTTAATCAAAAACTAAATAAAAATTTAATGTAAATAATATCAAATCAGAAATGGTACTTTTTCGCCCCAAAATTAATATCCTACAAAAAGTTCAAATTATTTTTTGATAAAAAATAAATTTGAATATTTTTTAAACATTCATTTTATTTTGAGACACGAAAGTAACATTTCTGTGTAAAAATCAATAGCACCCTTCCAATTGAAACCCAGAGTCCAAGTTGTACCTTGTGCTACTCTAGCTGTACAGGCTTTGGACAATTATGGAATTCGCTTAAATGACAAAAGATACCCCTAACGAAATAATGAGTGGATACGCATTTTCAAATGGTATGCTTATTGGCAAAGTATATAATAATAATAAGATCAATTTATCATTCCAAAAGCCATAAACTTTATTTATTTGCAAATTGCAAATTAATTAATCAGTCTCCCCAATTTATAAACTCTTTAAATTGTCAATTTTGGGTTGTCTTTTTGTTTAGCCAACTGGGGGTTTTCATTTTCCTTTTTAAGCCATTGATTGATGATTCTTCTTCTTCTTTCTTCAAACCCATGATTATTGTCTCCCTAAACCCATTATTAGTTCCCTAATTCATCTTTTATTAGTACCCACAACAACAATTTCCACTTGAAGCTTTCAGATTTTTAGGTGAGTTTCCATTAAATTGACTAATCTTGATTATGCTTTACTTGTGTTGTATTGGGTTTTCACACACACACACACACTGTTGTGTGTTGATGTTTGTGTTGTTTCTTGTTTTGGGATGATTATGTGCTTAAAGTTGAAGACTTTAATTGCAATCTGTAAATAATGCTGTTTTATGAATGTTTAACTGTTGGATGGTGGAAATTGTTCATGTGGGAAACCTCAATCAATTTGGATTAAAGCTGAGTTGAGTTGACAAGTGGTCTAATTTTCGCGATTTTTTTTTTGAAGTTTTGATTGGAAGAATACCAGAAGATTTTCTTGCAAGTTTATGTTCAACTTGTGAAGTTGTGATGCACTCTATGATGATCTGCATTTTCTGTTTAATAACAATATTGATTTTGTAATTATTATTTTTGGTAGTCAACAAAGTAAGAGTAGTGTAGTGTTTTCTGGGTATTGGGATCCTGAAAAGATTTTTAAAAATTTAATTTAATTTGAGGAGTTGTGATGCCCGGAATACTGAATGGAACTCAAGAGTAATGAACTTTGCATCCTTGGAGGTCTATAAAACATAGGATTTGATTATGTGAATTTAATAAAATCCTATGTTTTTTATACCTCCGTCTTATGAATTTCCAAAGTAAAAGAAGTTGTGTGTGTGTGTATATATGTTTTGTGTTTCTGTGTATGTTTGTATGTATGCATAGTGTTTGTGTTTTGTTTGTGTGGTGGATTATGGTTAGGGGGGGGGGGGGGTTCGAACCCCACTAAATACTAAATGCAATTTCTAGCACTTTGAAGGTCACTCTTGTAATAGATTATATCATAATTAATAAAAAACAATTTATTTTTATAAAAAAAAGTAGTACAATATGCTACTCTCGTTGTCCTAAAATTATAGCTGACTTAATTTTCCTTGTTTGAAAGTCGCAAAAGACAATATGAAACTATTTTTGGGAGCGGAGGTGATTTAGAAACTTTACTTGACTTGTATGTGTTTTACTTTCAGCTAAGGAGTGTCCTGTAATTTCCATTTCATCTGAGAATTTAGGAGGTGATGCAGTTAAGTAGTATGGCTACTACATCAACCCAATTTGCCACTTCGAGGAGAATGGGGATATATGATCCCCTTCATCAGATTAGCATGTGGGAAGACGTCTTTGAAGGTAATATCAGTCCAAACACTGGTGCTTCAACCATTTCACAGATGGATGCAAGGATAGACAACAAGGTAACATAAATGATAAATCGTGTGTACTTGATTATTAATTGTATTTTTATTTTTTTTTAAACTTTTTTTCCTCAACTTTTTCTTTGACGATTCCATATGACAAATACATGTTAGCCGTCCCCAAATCATAATGGGACTAAGGCTTTGTTGTTGTTGTTATTGCTGTTGTTGTTGTTGAACTGTCTCACTAGACACGGTTATGTGACTGACTGCTTTTGTGTAAATTCTCTAGTCTGAATATACTTCCAATGAGTCTTTAGGAGCTTCACCAGATACTCAATCAACCAAGAATATATCTGATAAGGTAAGCTCGTTATAGTTTCAAAAGAGTTTGATTTCCAGAAGGTTTTTCTTTCTTCATGGATTTCTATGTCAACTATTTAAAATGAGATGTATATAACTTCAGTTGCAAAGACGCCTAGCACAAAATCGTGAGGCTGCTCGTAAAAGTCGTTTGCGCAAGAAGGTACTTTTTTGTGGTAAATAATATTCAGGAAAAGTAACATAATAGGGATTTTAGTCCTTTTTATTATTATTTTATTTATGAATTATCGTTCTGCAGGCCTATGTTCAACAATTAGAAACAGGCCGTCTGAAATTGGCACAATTGGAGCAGGAACTTGAGAGAGCTAGGCAGCAGGTGCAAGAATATTTTCCTTTCAGGATTAGGAGTTTTATTTGTCAATCACACGATTCTTATACTAAACTCTTCTTATGATTACCTTCACTATCTGATGTATGTGTGTGCCTACTGCAGGGTGTGTATGGTGGAGCATTAAATATGGGTAATTCGTTATTGGGCGGCAGTGTTAATGCAGGTATGTGGTCACAATGATATTGGGAACAACTATTTTGTCCCTAAATCTCTCCAACGTATAGCCAAATAAAAAATAGATACTTTATAGATTTAGGGGTAAAATAGTCATTCCACATAAAGTAGACAAAAGGGGGAAAGTGAGACGAAATCAAACCAAACCTCGGCCGGGGTAGGAGGAGGCAGTGATACTAGTCCAAACCTCTAGGGTGGGCAGTGAAATTTAACACCTATCTTAACTATGGAAATATAATGTAATGTGCAGGGATTGCTGCATTTGAGATGGAATATGATATGTGGGTTAGCGAGCAGCAAAAGAAAGACTGTGAACTTAGGAATGTGCTGCAGGCTCATGTAAGTGATATAGAGCTCCGTATATTCGTAGAGAGTGGTTTAAGTCACTATTACGATCTTTTCCGCATGAAAGGCGATGCTGCAAAGGCTGACGTTTTCTACTTGATCTCGGGCCTTTGGAGGACTCCAGTCGAACGTTTTTTCCTCTGGATTGGAGGATTTCGTCCGTCCGAGCTTCTAAACGTAATTAATCCCCCTCCACTCATTCCATCAATATCTACCAATTGATACATGACATGTGTAATTACAGGCTAACTCTGTTTTCATCCATTGTACTTTCATGGGTATTTCACTTTTACCATTATACTTTTTTTCTTTCTAGAATACCACTCTAATTTGGAAATGTATCATTTTAACCCCAAAATCGCGGATTGAGGCACAAATTACTCGCGAATTTAGAGACTGATCTGGGGCTAAAATGATATTTCCCAAAATACAATGTTTTTTTTTTTTTGAAAGAACAAAGTATAATGGTAAAAGTGAAGCAAACTTGGGGCTAAAATGGTATTTCCCAAAATACAATTTTTTTTTTAAAGAAAAAAGTATAATGGTAAAAGTGAAACAAACTTGAAGAAGGTACAATGGATGAAAATGAAGTTTGGCCTGTTATTACGATCCTACATTTGATTACAAATGAAATTATGAGAAGTGGTTTTTTTTTTTTTTGCAGATTCTGATACCACAGCTCGAGCCAATGACAGAGCAACAATGTATGAGTGTGTGTAGTTTAAGGCACTCTTGTCAGCAAGCTGAGGATGCATTGTCACAAGGAATAGACAAACTCCAGCAGACTTTGGCTCAGAGCATCACGAGTGATGTAACGGGCACTGGAAATTATAATTCTCAGATGACTTCTGCAATGGAGAGGCTAGAAGCACTCGAGAATTTTGTTAATCAGGTATATATATATATATATTACTCCCTCCGTCCCTTAATAAGTTTCGTGCTTTCCTTTTTTGCCTCTCTGACACTAGACGGGATGGGGTCACTCAACCCCTTTCAATTTTTGGAAATGTCATTTTACTACCTCTAAATTCTGGAAAAAATACACTAAAATATTATTTTTGACTATTTCGACCCCTTTATTTTAGGTGAACTTTGTACTATGTTATCATTTTGACCCCCTTTTATTCCAATTTCTATATGATAAGTATAATTTTTTCCCCCAAACAATCTTGACCCCCTTGTCAAAAATTTCTGGTTCGGCCACTCCTCTAACAGAAACTGAGTAGCAATTAATTAATGTCAACAACAAACTCAGATTTTCTGGCTTTTTTGTGCCCAAATCTTTACTCTTTTTTCTTCTCTTTGGCAATGCATTCAAAATTTGAGGGTTCTTGAAAAGTCCACTAATAGAAGAAAGTAAAGAAAAATCTTCGTTTTAGTGCAAGTAATCTTTCTCCATTTCGTTGGCTTAATATGAAACAGGCGGATCATCTTAGGCAACAAACTCTACAGCAACTGTCTCGTGTTTTAACTACCCGTCAAGCAGCCCGGGGCTTGCTTGCATTGGGGGACTACTTTCAACGTCTTCGAGCTCTTAGTTCTCTTTGGTCTGCTCGTCCTCGCGATGCTAATGCCTAGTCATATATTAGGGTTTATTATAGCAGTCATTGAGAAGAGTCCTCGGCTGGAGGATTGGAAATATGTTTGTTGTACTACTACTGTTATAGTAGTTTTGGTTATTGTATAATTAGGAAAAAAAAAACTCTATATTTATAATCTGCCTGCCTGCCTAGTATTTTTGAATTGATAAACAGCTTGCCAAAAAATGTAAATATAATTCATAATGCTGTCAATATATGCAAGAGCCTGTCTAAATATTTCTAGTGGTGTTTCTGTATTTTAAGCTGGTAATTCTCTCACTTTGAATGATTTTTCACACATGATACAACTTAACAAAGGGTCCGTTGGATACATTGATTTTGAATTCAATAAATATTTAAAGTCTATAGAATTTAAAAATTTAGAATTTGCTTTCAAAATCATAGCATTTTCATTGTTTGAATAATGTGTGGAATTCAATTGTAATTATACATTATACATAAAATAAAAGTTCAATAATAAGTCAAATATCTAGTTTAATCTAGTGGTATATGGTTGTTAGTTATTATAATTAACAAGGGTACAAACCTTGCTAACAACAAAAGCATAAAAATTTTATATTTTTTAAAAATAAATAGTATATAGTGGTGGTGGTGGTGGTGGTGGTTAACGGCGGCGGTAGGTGGCAGCCGGCAGAGGTAGTTGGAGGCGGTGATTTTCGAAAGCGGCAGTGGTGGCGGAGAAGGGCCGGAGGCTGATGTATAGTAACGCAGCGGAATAGTAACTAAGGCATGATCGAAATCAAAACCTTCTGCAAGGAATTGCAATTCCTTAGATAACAAGAACTTCCTAAAAAAATCCTTCTGCAAGCCAATAAAATTGACCAAAAATTTTGCAAGATGCAAACTGAATTCAATTGATAAAAGAGACTAATGTTTTTAAGAAACTAAAACAAGTTTAAATACTCCCCACATAACCCTAATCAACTTGGAAAAGGAAAAGACTAAAATTCCCAAAAATAAATCGTCAAACAGTACTTAAAAAAGGAATCCGGATTCTGAAATACGTGTATGTCATGACTCGTGACCTCCTTCACGAGTCGTGCCCTCCTTCATCAATCGTGGTACGAAGCGTGATACAAAAAGCAGTCGTGCAGTGATCCTTCACGAGTCGTGACATCAAGCACGACTCGTGCCTTAGCGTCTCCTTCAGTCGCACGACCCACCAAGGCTACTGTACCAGTTTGCTACAACAGGTCTCCCAAATTCGTCTTGGCTACACCTACGACATCATTCGCCCCCACTTCAAAATGATTCGTCCCCGAATCCATATCCAAATAAAGGGGAACATCGGGATGGAATTCAACTAGGTCTGCAAGATTAAAAGTATTAGAAATGTTCCACCCCTCGGGTAAATCAACAACATAAGCATTGTTATTGATTTTCTTCAATATCCGGCAAGGCCCAATCTTCTTGGGATGAAGCATGTGATACGTACCTTGAGGAACCCGTTCCTTAAGCAAATGAACCATCAACATGAAATACCTTCAAACGACGCCGCCTATCCGCAATCTCCTTATACTTGGCATTCGAAGCTTCAATGTTCTTCTTGACTTCCGTCTGAACCGCATCAATCATCTTCGCCATGTTTTCAGCTGCAATACTATACCCCGGAACTCTAGGCAAAGGAATCAAGTCAAGAGTATGCTTAGGAGGCCGTTGATACACAATCTCAAAAGGAGTCTTCTTCGTCGTCCGGTTCGTCATGTTGTTAAATGCAAATTCAGCCGTTGATAGGGCCAAATCCCACTTCTTCGGATACTCACCGCATAAACAACGAATCATAGACCCCATGGTCCTATCAACCACCTCTGTCTGGCCATCTGTATGCGGATGAAAAGAACTGCTAAACTGCAAGTCTGTCTGAAAAATACGCCACAAAGTACGCCAAAAATGACTAAGGAACTTAGTATCACGGTAGGATGTAATAGACTTCGGGACCCCATGTAGGCGGACAACCTCCTTAAAGAATAAACCCGCGATGTGAGAAGCATCATGCGTTTTTCGACAAGGGATAAAATGAGCCATCTTCGAGAAACGATCCACCACCACAAAAACAGAGTCATTGGCACGTTGCGTCCTCGGAAGCCCAAGCACAAAATCCATGGAAATATCCTCCCAATGTCCATCCGGAATAGGCAGAGGGGTATACAAACCCGTATTTTGAGGTTATCCCTTGTTGATCTGACAAACCATACACTTCTGAATAAATATGTGTGTGTCTCTACGGAGATGTGGCCAATAATACTTCTTCTCAACGAGCTCAACCGTCTTGTCTCTCCCATAATGCCCCTGCTTGTGGATCTCTGCAATAAGACTTTTACGAACAGAACCCTGCGAAATACATAATTTGTCCATATAGAACAAGAAACCATCCTGCAAGAAAAACAACCCAACAGGATTCCCATCTCTACACTTTGCCCACTCACCTGCAAAATCATCATCAGTGGCATACAAATCCTTCAAACAATCAAAACCCACAACTACATTCTCCATTGTCACCAATAAATTGACCCTTCGACTCAAGGCATCTGCTACCTTATTATGTTGTCCACTTTTGTGTAATAACAAAAGTGAACTGCTGCAAATAAGCAACCCAACGAGCATGCATACGATTAAGCGGCTTCTTACCATTCATGTACTTCAAGGCCTCGTGATCGGTATGGAGAATGAACTTCCTGCACAACAAATATTGCTCCCAATGCTTGATAGCTTGGACCACCGCGTAGAACTCAAGCTCATAAACAGTCCACTTCCGCTTATCTTCCTCCAACTTCTGACTCATGAAAGCAACCGGTTTCTTGCCTTGAAGCAAAACAGCCCCTATACCAACCACCGAAGCATCCGTCTCCAATTCGAAGGGTTTAGAAAAATCAGGTAGAACAAGCAAAGGTGCACTAGACAATTTCTCCTTGATCAAAGCAAAACTAGCTGTCGCCTCATCATTCCAAAGAAACTTCCCTTTCTTCAATACATTCCGTAATTGGAGCCATAATAGTGCTAAAATTCCATATAAAACGACGATAGAAAGTGGCAAGGCCATGAAAACTACGAACCTCACTGACTGTCGTTGGTGTAGGCCAATCACGAATAGCACGAACCTTGTCCTCGTCCACCCGAATACCATCTGCAGAAACAATATAGCCCAAGAACAACAAATCCACAATATCCTCAACAAACTCATTGGCAGTACACAAAGAGACAATAGGTTTCATCTTTGGTTTACCACTAGAACCACTTTTCAAAGCATGTAAATGAAAACGCACCCCATCTTTCGCAAAACGAATAAAATTATCCCGGCCATTATACACAACACCAAGATCATATTGCCAAGGTCGACCCTACAATAGATGGCATGCAGACATATCTACTATATCACATAAAACATCATCCTTATAGCTACCAATAGAAAAAGGAATAAGGCATTGCTCTTCTACCTTAATAGTGCCAACGTTGTTAATCCACCCCACAGAATAAGGAGTAGGATGCTTGCGTACCTCGAGCTTCAATTTCTCCACCAAACCACGAGCCACTAGGTTTTCACTGCTCCCACTATCAACAATGATCATAGCCGCAAAATCAATGACCTTCCCCTTGGTGCTAAAAATGTTGTGTCGCTCTGGATTGGCCTCCTCCGCAGGAGTAGTCAACATAAGCTTTCGGACCACATAAGATTCGTGCTCTTCCCCCTCGTCATCATCTCCATTTGGATCTATATGGACCACGTCTCCATCCTCTTCATTCACCCCGTCATCATACTCATCGCGCTCCACCATATTAACTCCCCTCCGTTGTGGACAATTATTGGAAACATGCCCTGTTTGGTTACACTTATAACATTTATCCCCATAATGTTTTGCATAAGGATTATTACCTTGTGTGTTGGTGTTTCGACGAGCCGGTGGGTTTTGTGTAGGAGCCGAAATTGTAGTCTTCTTGCCATCATCAACCTTAGGACCCGTCACATGGGAAATCTCCTTGCTTCCATCAAAATTAGCACCCGCCGATGGTCCCTTGCCACCTGAAGAAGAAGCATCACCAAACCTCCTAAATGTAGTCGGAGCACGAAACGGAGTTGCCAATTGTCTTTCAGCCTTACTCGCCCTAGAAATTGCTTCATTCAAAGAGTAGGAAGTAAACAACTCTATATGATGTTTAATATTAACCCGTAGACCTCACATAAATCTAGCAATCATCTGCGACTCTATCTCATATAAATCAGTGCGTGCTGACTGCGCATGGAAATCATGAACATATTCATCAACTGTACAACTACCTTGCTTACAAGATAAGAATTTTATATAGAGATCCTGATCATGATTTCGTGGAAGTAAACGTTCCCTTAACTCCCTCTTCATATGGTTCCAATAACGAATTTCGGGCTGCCCTTCACGTAACCTCTGCCTAGACAATTGATCCCACCATGCAGATGCACCACCACGCAATTTGTAAGCAACATATGGGACTTTACTATCTTCTTCAATACGCATCAATCGAAAGAATTTTTCAACCTCCGAAAGCCAATCCAAGAATTCTTCGATAGATAACTCACCATTAAAAGCCGGAATATCCGCCCTAATCTTAGGACGTTGGTTATGAGGAGGCACTGCCCTGGCCTCACCTTCATCATCATCAGAAACCTCCCCGCCCATCGAATCATCACGGTGGATATTTTCCCTGCGCGGACCTGCCCGATTTTGAGGGTTGGCATCACCGCCACCACCTACCCGCAACTGTGTCAGAGCCGCCAGTAGTTCTGCATGTTATTAATCGCGACTCTCTGCATCTAACCGTATGCGCTCTGCAGAAGATCTTCCTTGGAAGTTCTTGTTATCTAAGGAATTGCAATTCCTTGCAGAAGGTTTTGATTACGATCAGGCCTTGGTTACTATTCCACTGCGTTACTTTACATCAGAGGCGGTGGCGGCGGTTGCCGACGATGGTAGCCGGTGGTGGGGCTGTTTCCGGCGGCGGAGGTAGTCGGCGGTTTCCGGCGGCGGCGAAAAGTGGCACAAATGGTGGTGATTGAAAGTTGTTGTGGTGGTGGTAAAAAGAATATGAGTTGTTATTAATTGATCAAAAATTAAAATTTAAATTATTAAGATTTAAGATGAAATTAGTTTTGTGGAATTGAGTGATTTAAAATTCTAAAACAATTCCAATTCCAAATTTTAGTTATGTTCCCAAACAATGTAATTGGTTTTGGAGGCCCCAATTCCAATTCCAAGCTATGAAATTGGGGTATCCAAACATACCCAAAGAGTTAACCAGTGTTCTAAAAATCGGCCTAGGCGGCGCCTAGGCGCTAGGCGGAGGCCGGGCGCCGCGATTTATGGCTAGGCGGGGCAATTAGGCGCTAAGCGGTCTAGGCGGGCTTGGAGGGATGAGCGGGATTAGGCGGGACTAGGCGGGATTAGGCGGGGCTAGGCAGGGCCTAGGCGGAAATAGTGTTGGATCTGGTTATTTTCGAGAGCCTGTACCACTTGTTGGAAATTATATGGGAAGCATATGGAAGTGGGAATGCTGCAGTTGGAAGATACGCCAATGGTCCAAGGCAATATGTTGGTGGCTTTTAGTCTCATAAATATGTGAGTAAATTTTTTTGGTTATGCATAATGGTAATCTGTGTTTATCTTCTTGAATTTGTCACTATGGACAGAAAACTATGGAATATATATAAAAATGTGTGTAAATTCGCGGCCCCGCCTCGGCCCCGCCTAGGCGCTCTAGGCGCTAGGCCCGGCCTCGCCGCCTAGCGATTTTTAGAACCTTGGAGTTAACAGAGAGGCTATGGATTTCAGTTTTACAAACATATTTCGTCCAAAGAAAAAGTTTGTCCCACTTTTACTTTCGGAGTCAACTTAATCATCGAACGTTAACCATAATTATATGAAAATTTAGTTATTCCTATGCGATTTAAAAACTTGTTCTTGTTTCACCGATAGGAATACAATTAATAACAATTTTAAAATCTGTTATTTTTAAAATTGCATAGAGATATCTAAATTTTTATAAAATTATGGTTGATTTTTGATTGACTTGATCATTAAAAACAAAACAAAAACAGTTAGATCATTAAAAACAAACAAAGTGGGACAAAGGATGTAGGTATACTTTTTTATTTTAACATGGCCAAGGTTAATTACCGTAGTAGTAAGAGCCCGTTTGGGAGTGATTTTTTAGGACCCAAACGCCCGTTCAACAAGGATATCACGGTAGCTCAACGCAATCCAAGGTTTGGCCGACGATATAGCGTATGCGGTTGGAGGCCTCAAGACGCGGAAAGGTGCGTTCCTCATAATCAGCTCTGCGCCTGCTTTTCTGAGTAATCAGTTTCGGAAAATCAACTTCAACAGCCAAATCCTGGATTTGCCCTTATCACTCTCGTTATGCTCTGTTATATAAAGGATATTTCAGTGTGTCAAACTTGAATCACAAAAGTTTCTTCCGAAAATACAAGGCTGGGTATCAATCAAGTAAGTTTCTTTATCATTTTCGTATACAAACTTCATATAAATTGATTTTTTTTAGATGTATGTAGCTGAATTTTTATTCAAGAACAATATATGTATGCATTGCATTGAAAAATCGAGTCTTCAATCCATGTTTGTTTTGCTTTTGGATAATGCACTCTATGTGTTTGTGTTTTTGCCTAAACCAATTCTAAAAGTGTGTTTTTCACCATATATTATGTTTCTGTAATGGTTCAGTATAATCTCTGTTATTGGGCTTGAAGTGAACTTTTGTGGTTGGAATTTTATAATAGATTACCCATATATTATATGTCTGTAATGGTTCAACTTTTTTTTTTGGTTGGTGCAATAGGAAAGGAAAGAAATAGAAAAGCATAACTTAACTAAGGACTATCAGAATTACAATTACATCTGTATCTTGGGGTAGTGACCATTTTATAATCAGCCATAAAGAGCTTTAATTCTTCTTCTGGAACTTCTATTTGGACGTAAGGTGAGTCTTGGTCTACTCTTTTGTTTGCGAGGTAGTCGGTGCAAAAGTTTCCTTCTATGAGAGTGTGTAGGATGCTAAATCTTGTGGGAATTAAGCAGGGCCTTTATGTCTTCCATATGAGTGTTGCAGTAAGTACTCTTCACTTAAGGCAGTGGATAGCAACTTGCTGTATATAGAGTGATTCATCAGCAACTTGCTGTTTGTATTTTCATACTTCACTGTGGATAGCAGGCTTCATCTCTCATTCCACTGTCTTGTGCTGTACTGGGCTGCCCTTGAAATCAAACCTTGAACAATCTATCTCTATCTAGACTTATGATTATTTTCTATCACTACCATTTGCTCTACACAATTCTGAACATTATGACCTATATCAAAACAAACCTTGAACAATATATCTCTATCTATAGACAACATTCTGTCCTATGCTTTTTACAATTATCTATAGGACCAATTGCCATAATGGTCTTTATGCAATACATCACATACCTCTTTTGGTAGCTGATGAGAGGGAGTATGATTGTGATCAGTAATTCTATCTATGCCAAGTGCCATATGTGGGCATCTTGGAACATGATTGGGATTTGGTTATTGATGATGCTGGTTATTGATGATATTGGTAGAGTCATTATGATTAGTTGCCTCCCTCTATTGTTGGCTATTTGCTGATGTTGGTTAGTTGCCTCCCTCTGTTATTGGTTGTTTGCTGAAGTTACTTCTTTTATTTGCAAATTATAATGGTTCTATTAGTGTTCCTTTTAATCTTTTATTTTCCTCTGTTGTGGTTGTTTGCTGACGCTGGTTATTGTCACTGCATTATTCATTTCCTTGGAATTGTCATGCCCAAAATTGATAATTTGTTATTTGTTGATGCTGGTTCCATTAGTGTTCCTTTTAATGAGTATCTCTTTTTTAATTTTATTTTCAAGTTTCTTGTGACTTCTGTTTTTACTCATTAATGTTTTATTATAAAAGTTGTTTTTATAGATGTTTGCTTATAGTACTTATTTTTAGGATTGTATTGGAGCAATTGATGGGACACATGTCAAGGCAATTCTCCCGCTAAATTGACAAATTCCTTACATTGGGAGGAAAGGATATCCTACTCAAAATGTTATGGCTATTTGTGACCTTGACATGTGTTTTACATATGTATAGCCGGGATGGGAAGGTAGTTGTAACGACCCTAACCCTAGGCCCTAATTTTAATGTCATATTGTGTGCTTTTAATATTTTTGTTAATATTATGTGTTCATTTTTATATACTTGATTTATTATATTAGGATAAATGCTAGGAAAATAAATTAATGTTCTCAAGGAAAAATATAAATATGATAAAGAGTATGAGGAGGTTAAATTTAGTAGATTAAATAATGGAAATAAAAAGGTTTCATTAAAGGATTAAATTAATTGGTGAAAGCCTTGGAAATAGGTTGAGGTGGGGAGGGGACCATCCTCCCTAATTCACTCTCCTTCCCCTCATTAGTCAACACACACCTTACCTCCCATGCTTTCCCTTTTCCCTTCCCATACTTCCCCTATTCACCTCCTTCCTCCTTCTCATTTCACTCTTACATTTCTCCATGGAAAGAACAATTGTAAAAGCCTCCATTTTTTAAACTTCTACCAAGATCATTTCTTGTCCATTTTTGAATCCAAGTGTCCTTTTGTGAGTAATTCATCTCAAAGAGATGATCAAGCCTAGAAAAGCTTCATTTCATCTTGTATTGACTAAGGTGAGTTATTATGACCCCTTTCCTTCTTTGAATGTTCATGAATACTTATGTTGTTATGAATGTTCTAATTGCTTTGATGCTTAGGAACACTCTCTTAGATTGAGGAAATGTTATGGTTCATGGAAGTTATAATGATCTAGGTTTGAGACATGATTCCTTGGGGTTAAATGAGTAGAATGAAGTTACCAAAGTTGGAAATGCCCTTTAGGTTCATAACTTAGAAGACATTTGGTTGGAACTTTGGATTTTGGGAAATTTGTGTTGATTGCTGCTGTTACCACCATTTCTGGGCCGAGGCACGAGTCGTGCCCTTGGCCCAATCGTGACCACGAGTCGTGCATATGAGGCCAAATCGTTCTGAGTAGTTTATGGGAAATGAGCACGAGTCGTGCCCTCAAGCACGAGTCGTGCCATGTAGGAGGCACGAGTCGTGACTTGAATAAAAGTAAGTCGTGCCTTGGTTGGGGACGCCAGAATCAGAGGGGTCAAATGGGCACGCAGTGGGTGCCACTGGGGCACGAGTCGTGCCACTGGCACAGTTTCACATCAACTTTAGAGCTATTCAAACCTAATCAAACTCGAACCGAAATGAAATATCTTTAACCTAGATTAAATTAGAATACTTTGGCTACACAATGACATCTTAAGTGATCAAAATGGAATTGGAGAAGTACTTTAAATGTTGCTTGGAAAACGCTAGTTAACCTAGTTTGGTAACTAGACAACTATAATCCCAACTTGGTAGATTTAACTTAGACCTTTAAAGAGGCTAGGTATTATTGTATAATGATCTTGTAGGATGGATTGATGATACTTCCTTGCCTTACTTGAGTTCATATACATTGTTTATATTATGCATAGTGTATTGATTAAATGTTGCACTATGATATTGGTTGGACATGAGTATATTTTACCATGTTGCTATATTGTTATCCCCTTTTGTGGATTTTATTCAAGTATCTATTATGTGCTTGATAATGTGTGAGTCGGTGACATTGGGGTATAACATAATACGATCAATTATGGAAGTGTGACCTAATGTGATCGGATTATGTTATATCTGTGGCCGTCCCCTCACTGTGGCCACGGGATGGGGTATAGCATACGATTGAGCCAAAGCCTTACGAGTTGCTACTATCTTATTTGGTTCCACTGAAAAACGGGTCTTATAAGATGTGAGTATTGCTTAAGCGGCTCATTTGTAAGATTGGAGTATTATTATACCCAATGTTGTACGACTACTTGTTCGGACGGGAAAAGGTAAACCAAGGTAATGGAATGTGTTCTGACTTTTCCAATGTGTTATGTGCAACTTGTTATGTGTTGCATTTTATTTGGCATATTGCTGCATTCATAATAGCTTGCTGAGATTTATTCTCACCCCTCTCCCTTTAATGTTTTAGATCCCGAGACAGGAGGACCGGCCAAGTAAGGACGGAAAGGAGTTGGCAGTGAGCTTTTGGGTATTGTCGGGGTACGTTATGTGAGGACCCCGACCCGGAACCTACACGTGTCCCGAGATGGAGCGTCCTCAAACTAACCCAAATTTCCTAAACTTTTAAAACTTTTATTTGAATTTCAAACATAAATACAATTGTTATAACCATTTCAAAATAACTCTACACCTTTCCACAATGGAGAAAGAGTGACTATCTTTGAAAGTAAGAAAATGTTTAGTTACAAAAAGTTATCGGTTTTAACATAAAATTAGGATTTATAAATACAAACTCCATAAATTAATTATATCAAAATACACTTTCGATGACAACATATATATAACCAGACACTTCCCAAATTATCACTTCCAAACTCCTCACCGCCCTTACTTGGCCGGTCCGCCTGTCTCGGAATCTAAAACATTAAAGGGAGAGGGGTGAGAATAAATCTCAGCAAGCTATTATGAATGCAGCAATATGCCAAATAAAATGCAACACATAACAAGTCGCATATAACACATTGGAAAAGTTGTAAACACCTTACATTACCTTGGTTTACCTTTTCCCGTCTGAACAATAGTCGTACAACATTGGGTATAATAATACTCCAATCTTACAGTGAGCTGCTTAAGCAATACTCACATCTTATAAGACCCGTTTTTCAGGGAACCAAATAAGATAGTAGCAACTCTGTAAGGCTTTTGGCTCACTACAGATGCTATACCCCAACCTGTGGCCACAGGAGGGGACGGCCACAGATATAACATAATCCGATCACATTAGGTCACACTTCCATAATTGATCGTATTATGTTATACCCCCAACATCAGCTGATTAACACATTATCAAGCACATAATAGTTACTTGAAACATAATCCACATAAAAGGGATAACAATATAGCAACATGGTAAAATATACTCATGTCCAATCAATATCATAGTGCAACAGTTATTCAACACACTATGCATAATATAAACAATGTTGAACTCAAGTAAGGCAAGGAAATATCATCAATCCATCCTACAAGGTCATTATACAATAATACATAGCCTTTTTAAAGGTCTAAGTTAATCTACCAAATTGGGATCATTTTTGTCTAGTTACCAAACTATGTTAACTAGCATTTTCTAAGCAACATTTAAAGTACTTTCCCAATTCCATTTTGATCACTTAAGATGTCATTGTGTAACCAAAGTATTCTACTTTAATCTAGGTTAAAGAGATTCCATTTTGGTTCTAGTTTGATTAGGTTTGAACAGCTCTAAACTTGATGTGAGAAACCAGGCCAGGGCACGACTCGTGCCCCAGGGCACGACTCGTGCCCATTGAACCTTCTTCTGATTCTGTCGTCCCCCAACAAGGCACGACTTCCTTTTGTTCGAGTCACGACTCGTGACCTCCACATGGCACGACTCGTGCCTCCAGGCACGACTCGTGCTCACTCCCTTAAGTCACTCGAACGATTGGAACTCCCAAGAACGACTCGTGGTCACGATTTGGCCAAGGGCACGACTCGTGCGGGGCACGACTCGTGCCTCGGCCCGTAAACCAGTATAACGGCGGCAATAACACTAAAATCCCAAGAAACCAATTTTCCACCAAGTGCCTTCTAAGTTATAAACCTAAAGGAAATTTCTAACTTTGTTACTTACTTCTAACACATTAAATCTCCAAGGTATCAAGTCCCACACCTAAATCATTTCCACTTGGTTTTACACCCAATTTACTACCAATTTTCAAGATTTCCATTTAATCCATTTAATCCATTTACTTCTATTTTTTTACTACTTTCATGAACAACAACCTTTCTCATGACCCTAACCCATTTTACTAACACATTCCAAGTTAAATCTTCTAAACTAACTTCACCCATTTCTTACACCCTAAATCCACTTTTATGAATCTTAACATAATTTCATGTAAATTTCCAAATTCCTCAACTCCAAGAATAGTTCCAAAGCATTAAACAACCATCATATTAACAAGAACAACATTAAGAGTTCATGAGCATTTAATGAAGGGAAGGGTCATAATAACTCACCTTAGCTAATACAAGATGAAATGAAGCTTTTCTAGGCTTGATCAACTCCTTTAGATGTACCATTCACAAAAGGACACTTGGATTTGAAAATGGTTGAGAAATGAACTTGGTAGGAACTCTTGGAATGAGAGGCTTTCACAAAGCTTCCATGGGAAAAGTGAAAGAAGTAAAATGAAGAAGAAAGAGGGAGGTGAATATAGGGAGTATGGAAGGAGTAAGAGGAGGCATGGGGAGGTAAGGTGGTGTTTGACTTTAGGGGCCAAAGAAGGAGGGAATTAGGGGAAAGTATCATGGCCCCCCTTCCACACTACCTAGGCTTTCAACAATTAAATGAAACCCCTTTTTCTTTTCCATTATTTATTCTACACAATTTAACCTCCTCATACTTTTATCAAACTTCTATTTTTATTTTTCCTTTAGAGCATTAATTTATTTTCCTATCCTTTTATCCTAATATAAGAAATCAAGTATATAAAAAAAAAATAGACACATAATATTAACAATAATAATAAAAGCACACAATATGATATTAAAATTAGGGCCTAGGGTTAGGGTCGTTACACGTTAGGTTGGCGTAGAAAGTATTTTGTTATAATTCCTTTTGGGAGTTTGTAATTATAAACTTTACATTTCTACGTTAAAACCAATATCTTTTGTAACTAAACAGGTAAAGGTTTTCAAAGTTGGTCAACTCCTCCTCCAATGTGGAGAGGAGTGGAGTTATTTTGAAATGACAACGTTAATGATATTTATGTTTGAAGTTTAACTTAAAGTTTTAAAAGTTTAGTAAATTTGGGTTAGTTTGAGGACGCTCCAACTCGGGACACGTGTAGGTCCCGGGTCGGGGTCCTCACAGTAGTGCTCATGATACACGCATTTTTTATCACGCACTAAAAAATTCAGAATTAAAATTTCCACATCCTAAAGGAGGTTAGTATTATTACACATACAATAATTTTAATATTATGTAATTTTTTATTACATCAATAAATAATTTCAATATTTTTGCAGATAAATACTACTCCCTCCGTCCCATATTACCTTATCCAGTTGTTCTGAACTCAGTCAACCAAGTTCAACTTTGATCAAACTTTAATATCAATTTACTTATAATAATCAAAATCTAAAAATTGTTATCCATAAAATAACCAAATAATTTATCAATAGCAATTATTAAAATTTCATTAGAATGAATAGATTGATATTAATATTTGGTCAAAGTTCATCTCTGTTGACTTGCTACTGTAGCAACTGGGTAAGGTAATATGGGACGGAGGGAGTATTTGGTTGATGCAGGTTATCCAAATATTAATGATTACCTAGCACCATACAAAGGAGACAAAGGAGAGAGGTATTACTTGCCTGATTTTCATCGTGGGGAACAACCTAGAAGAAACACACAAGAAAAGTTCAACCACGCTCACTCTTCACTGAGAATCATAATCGAGCGAAGCTTTGGAGTGTGGAAAGCTCGGTGAAGAATTTTAAATGACATGCACTCATTTACTTTTGACGTGCAAGTTGCAGTAGTATGTGCATTAATGGCTCTTCATAACTATATCAGAAAAAAAGCTAAAGCGGATGAAGTATTTCGCAATTATGAGGGACGCCCCGAACTTGTACTGGCACGAGACTCTAATGTAGAACAGACAACTCATTATCGAGTAGTCGCAGATAAACGAGAAATGAATCAATTTCGCGATAGATTGACATTACAAATTGCAACATCCGGTAGTAGTTAACATTGAAAATGCAAATTTCATTTAATTTTAATTTTCAAATTAATATGTTATCTTTTATAATTTAGGAGGATTCTTATGAGTTTAAATGTGTAAGGATATTTTAGTCATTATTAATTTTATAATCACTTATATAGTGTGGTAGCCAAACATATTTGAAAATCACTTTTGATATAAAATCACTTTTCAAAATTGTAAGCCAAACATATTATTGAGTTTTGAAAAATCACTTTTATTGAAATCACATATTGAGAATCACTTTTAAATAATCAGAAGCAATGACAACTTGTAAAATATTCACAGTTTGGCATTTCCTTTTTTTGGGATCGGGATAATTGCATCAAATTGTTCCCGGCTCTCAACGTTTCCCTCCTCTCTCTTCTCATATCGTCACGTTGTTTAATACCGATTTGAAAAATTGTGAATTGCATCAAACTCAAAAATATCTCGTGTCTATCGAGTATAAAAATAGGTCAAAAATGGTCAACAAATATTAATCCAAACTAAAAAGCAAAGCATAGAGATGGGCAAATAAATATTAATCAAAACTGAAGAGCAAAACAAATGTTAAAGCGGTTCCATTTCTAATTTATTTACTTTAAACTAAAAATTCTATAATTAGAATACAAACAAATTTATATTATTTGTGGACATGAAAACTAGAAGGAATAAGACAAAAATGAAAATGAAAAAAATAAACAGAGATGATGTTAGACTCAAGATTCATACACTATTTCGTTCTCTTCCTTCACGTCTTCGATCTTTCAAACAAAAGAAATCCCCAAGCCCTAATTTTTAAACCTCATGAATTGAAACCCTAATCGAAATTGAGCTCAGAATCGGTGAAAAAGGGGGGAGAAGAAGAAGTAAGGACCCAAAAAAATGAGCAATTTGAGAGCAGTTTGTAGGCCTCACACGGTGTTCTCATCGATCGCTTGTTGTTACAGTCATGAAGTTTTAGCAAGGTGTCGATCCATTAATACTAGGGTTTCGATTCGAAGGCCTAATTCGAATCCTCAATTGTCTTCTCCTTCCGTGTTTTCTCCTTGGTTTGATGCGTCTGATTTACCGAAAGTTGTTCCCTGGGTTCGAACAAATCAACGGAGAAGGACCATGGTTAAGGCAGCTAATTGGGCTGAGGAGAAATCTCCTTACGAAACTCTTGGTATAGTTTCTCCTGAAAATTACTTGAAAAAGATGTTCATAATCAGCTATTAGTTCATATGCATTTCCCTGTGTGTATTTCTGTTATAGTAGAGATATTAATGTGGTATATCATTGATCAGATAAATTAGTTCCCTCTCATTTATCACTTTGTTAATTAGTGAACACAAAATTCTCCATTGTTATACTTTGATGCTTCACGCTCTAAGTGTAGAATAATTATGTCAAAAATAGTTTAGAGAAAACGTTGAGGCGAGTGTTGTTGAGGGGTGTACTCATGCTTATGTTCAGTTTGCCGCATGTTATTCTGCTGATCTAAGTCTGAAGATGTTAGAGCATTGGATGGCCCTGCAGGATGTCATACCATGCTAGGATCCTTTTGGTCTAGTCTTATAGTATTAAGAGTTTGCTTTGGGATAGTTGTTACTCACTCTGTCTCTAAATTAGTGTCCGTTTTCTAAAAAAAGATTGTCCCTAAATGAGTATCCATTTTTAAGGACCCGCTAAATTCACCTTTGACAGATATCATATTCCAATGCATTATACTTGCAATTCGATAAATCAATAAGGTGGATAGTAAGGTACTTATGCATATCTATAAAATGATGAAAAGCCAACTTTCTCAATTTCCATATATAAAAAAACACTCGTTTAGGGGGAGGGGTACTATTTACCTACTTGTGTATCTTTGAAAGGTGTAAATATTTTTAATATATTTGAAAAATCAACTTTAAATTGTGCATCACTATACTCTCTCCATCCCATAGCAAATGTTACTTCTTTCCCTTTTGCGCTTCCCATTCCATAACAAATGTTATCATCCCAAAATGGAAACTTGATAATACTTCTTTACTCAATGGGACCCACTTGCCACACTCGCATCAACAATCTTTTTTTAAAAATTGAGTTTTTTATTAATACAACAACAACAACAATAACTGAGCCTTAGTCCCAAAATATTTGGGGGCGGCTAACATGAATCCTTATATGTGTCATCGTGAAAAAAAAACAAATTAAAAGAAGAAATAGGAATAAAATTTAGAAAAGGAAAAGAAGAGACGAAAAAAATAGTGATAATAAAAGAATATACATGTATAGTGTATATATAAGGAAAAAAAAGAAGTCAACCCTCATCACCCACCTGAAATTTTGCCCTCCACTCCGGCCTCTTCAACGCCATATTTTCATCCAATTCAATTAAACGCATCATTTTCAATCACCCTTGTCCAAGTTTTGTTGAGCGTTCAAAGTGCTAGAAATTGCATTTGGTGGAATTCGAACCTCTGACCTCTCGTATTGAAAGGGACACCGGATGCCACTTGAGCTATTTTGTCAACAATCCACTTACTATTCCCTACCTCACTTTCTCTCTCCTATGTTACTTTTCATACCCACAACACCTACTCCACTATCAATATTATACTTGTTTTTCCTTAATTACGGCGCATTCAATGTCGGTAACATTTGTTATGGGATGGATGGAGTATACTGTAGGTGAGATCTTTGTGGCATAATGAAGTTGAACTCAGTTGTTCCGATGATGCATACATAATTCCTTATTAATATTTTTCTGGTGTACTAATGTTGTTGATTCTACTGCTAAGAATAGAGATGCTTTTTTGTTCTCTCCTGTTGCATTTGATTTTTTTCAAAGATGGATTAGTCTTATCTAATGTGTTCCTTTTCTCACAATGCAGAGTTGGAGAGGAATGCTGATGATGAGAATATAAAAGTAGCTTATAGACGTTTGGCCAAGTTCTATCATCCTGATGGTTAGCACTTATCTTCATACTTTTAAAGTGTAATAGGTCACATCTTTATAACATTAAGTTGCCAGTGATTTTACACCTATATAAATATGGTGTTTTTTTTTTTTTTTTTTTTTTTTTTTTTTTTTTTTTTTTTTGTCATGCCTTAGAATCTTCTAAGGAACTGAGGAACTTAACTTGCTAAGATTTCTTCCTGACGAAGATTAACTTTAGCGGGGAGTTGAAGAAGCATTGAAATAAAGGAATGCACAAGCTTAAAAAATTATATATATATATATACAGGGCGGATCCGGGGGCAGGGCGGGGCACTCGCCCCCAGTCGGAAATGCAGTGGAAATTTTTTTTTTTTGCCCCCACCATATTTTTGTTATATATGTATATATATAATTAACTTCAAGATTAACAACAGTGAGTGGTGTGGTTTAGCGGTAGAAGGGGTGAAGTTTAAAGCCTTTGGCGTTTCCTTTCTAATCCATGTTCGAACCCTGCTACCTACATTTTCAATTAATTTTATTTGTCTTCCATCTTTGCTATTCTTTCTCTTAACAGTTTTGTTTTTCTCTTTCTCCTAATTTTCTCACATTTTTTCAATCTTAATTAATTAGTTAGGCTTTTCCCATTTTTTTTGTTATTGGTCTTTCTTCCTATTATCCCAAGTTTAAGTAGCAAATTTGAATTTCTTTTTTGTACGAGTAATATATTTTAATAAATTGTTTGCGTTAAATACTTCAACATTATTTCAATCGTTCTTTGAATTATTTACTTTTATCATTTTTGTTAACTAAAATACATTGTATTTCATGGATCCGACCCATTTTTTACTTGCCCGACCCGAAAAAAAATTTTCGGGGGCGCTGCCCCCGAACCCCCGTGTAATCTTGCCCCCCCCTCGGCCAATTCCTGGATCCGCCCCTGTATATATATATATATATATATATATATATATATATATATGTATATATATCTGATTTCTTTATCTTTCCCCTTCTCATCCACTCCAAATCGGTGAGGGATTCTTGAGCTTAGCTCGCCATTGCCTTTATCATCAGTATCTTCAAGATGGCATTACAACAGTTGTTCCTTCTCCAAGTTTTTACCGCGTGTCTTCAGAATAGACAAGAAGGATTATTTGTAATACTCCCTCTGTCCCTAAATGAATGTCCCAATTCAAGGTGTATATTTTTTTCCCAAAATGAATGTCCTTTTTGTAAAAGAACTTTGTCCCTAAAAGCTTTTTACCAAAAAAAAAAATTTACTTGTCATTTTATTATCGCAAGACTAAATGTTTAGAAAGTGGGTAACAAGAATATCTATGCATCTTTGCCTAAAATGTATAAAAGGCACACATTTTCAGAGTGTCCCTTAAAATGAAATTTGGATATTCATTTAGGACGGAGGGAGTACCTTTTTAAGGGTATAAATCAACATTCTTGTTTTTTGTTGTTAAGGGTCTCCACCTTACGACTACGGGAAAAAGCATTGATTTAAGGTTGTATTCCAGGTCCATTCTATTTTGTGCACTTCTATTAGTTGAGGCGTAAAATTGAAACCGTATGCAAAGGGATATCCGTAATTGAGAAGAAAATAACTCACACCGACCATTATCATTTGAATGATGCTGGTATTAGTGCCATAAGTTACTTGTTCCTCACTCCAGTGTGAAAGTTTGTTAAAATGTTAAATCTAGTCTGCACTAGGAACTGATTCTTTTATCTTTTCTTTTTTTTTTTTTGTGTGTGTTTCTAGTTTATAATGGTAAAGGTACACTTGACGATGGGGAAACAGCCGAAGCTCGATTCATTAAAATTCAAGCAGCCTATGAGTTGCTCATAGATGACAAGAGACGAAGGGACTATGATATAGAGAACAGGGTCAACCCAATGAAGGTAATAATCAATTTGTGCCTTGTTTGATGTATTGTAGTTTAGCGCTACCGTCATCCATGTAAGTTTAGTATTCCCCTACCTAACTATTGTTGATACACCTCCTCAGAATATGTGGTTGCCCCCTCAGTGCAACGGAAATCACCCATCATATCCTTCTAACCTGCTTTATTCCACTTAAGAGTCTTCCCTTGCCTAGCTATTGTCCTTGTAAATGTTATCACAATTTTTGTTGCACGGGGTTACTTGTGTAATGACGCTATAAGATACGACTGAGTGTGGTTTGACCACCGATCTTCTGTTTACTTGGATAGAAGAGAGTGATGAAATCATATTATTATTAAGTGATCTCCAGAGTAGGACGTTTCCAGAGGGAGGTGATGCTTTGTTATTTCGACCCTTTGATCCTCATATCCTATGAGAATATAACAAAAACTTAACCCTGCAGTTGAGAAAGAAAAAATCCACTGCCCATCTCCCACTTTCTTATCCATTTCCCTACTTTTGCGAGTGAACAATCGCCTGCACGTCTTCTTATATGCGTTTAATGACTTGCAAAGACTGGTAAGACAGGAGTTCCGGGTATGGGATCTCAGTGGATGACATAAACCCGATTTCTTGGGGAAGAGTGAATAGAAGAGTCCAGAAGAATTGGCCAAACTTTGGTTAGCCGGTCTACTTATCAAAACGAAAATTCCAAGCCAAACCGGTAGGTTTGCCCTAAGATAAAAAGTTCTGCTTGCATATTTTACACAAATGATTATTGAGCAACACATCCATCTTTGTACAAAGCTAGAATTCTTATGGTTTTATTACGTCCATACCATAGGTTGTATTCAATATCTTACAATGGTCACTAGACCTATTCTTACTGCCTCATTTATTATGTCAACAGGCATCTCAAGCATGGACAGATTGGGTAATGAAAAAGCGTAAAGCGTTTGATCAGCGAGGTGATATGGCTATTGCTGCTTGGGCCGAATTGCAGCAACAAGAGCTAAATATCCGTGCAAGGCGACTCTCTCGTTCGAAGGTACTGGATCTTCGATGAAAACTGTTTTTTGCAGTAATCAAATAATGCGCCCCTAAATGAATGTCCAATTTCTAAACAATTTTGCCCCTAAATGGATGTCCATTCTCAACCCCCCCCCTCAAAAAAAAAAAAAAAAACACGAATGGTCTCTAAATGAGTTTTCCCCTTTAACAATATCATATTCCAATGTATGAGTACTTGCAAAGCTAAAAGTTTATACGGTGAACGGATAGTAAGGGCACACATGCATCTGTGCTACTAAATTTTCTTAAAAATCATTATGTTCTGAATGTCCCTTAAAGTGAAGACATTCATATAGGGACGTAGGGACTGTTAGACAAAATCTTACAATAAGCACAAAAAGAGAAAAAAATTACAATATATTGTTGATATACAATTTACAACGTAAAATTAAACAAGAAGAAATAACCGTAGGTTGATCGTCTTGATGTTGTCCGAGTCGTGTGTGACACTCTCATTAAGACAAATTTGCCCCCTCACCGAGTTGTGCTTGAGGTTGTTTTGGACGTTCGCCTCCCAGGATAAAGCGGACGGACCGGACCATTTTTGCACACTAGAATTTCCGGCGAATGGAAGCAATGTTTGGACAAAATCACCATACCATTGTATACTATTCTAGGAGGCCAAAGAAACAAGAATAACAAATTGCAAAGGGAAAAGAGGAAGATTGGTGGAAAATGTTGTTTTCATTTGTTGTGGGTTTCTCTAGTTATAGATTCAACAATCATGTGATAAATTACCAATTAATCCTTTTATTAATACGGGAGTCATTACCTTGTATTCATGGGGTTTAATTCTAACACTTTGTAACCCCTAATCCCAAGGTAATGGTCCCTATTAATTTCTCATTAATCTAGGAATCATGGGACATCACTAGTGTGGTTAAATTCTAAAAGTTACAATTTCAACCCACCAACTTTGAGCTATCATATCTTTCTCATCCAATCTCAAATTGGACATCTAGATATACCATTCCAATGTTCACACGGTGTGGAACATGAATCCACAATAATATTTGTCAAACGACAAACGATTTATATAAGGAAAATACACAATTTCCTTCACACACTATATTTTTCCAACAGAGAGTAATATAGCCTGAACTTTTATACAGCATTTACTTCTGTGTGATAGTATTACTGATCCCGGTTACCTGGGATGAGCTTTCAGATAGATCCAGACGAGGAGAGGAGAATCATGGCAAGGGAGAGGAAGGCTTCCATGGATTATTACAACAGTACCCTGAAGAGGCACACACTTGTCTTGAGAAAAAGGGATATAATGCGGAGGAAAGCTGAAGAAGATCAGAAAAGTATTCTGAGTAAGCTTTTAGCAGCTGAGGGCCTTGAGCTTGCAAAGGACGACGATGATGATGATAAACCTCGGTTAAAGTAATTGCAGTTTCCTTTCACCACGACATTACTTAGAGAATATATCCTGGATGTATATTGGTTCATATTTCATTGTAGAAAAAGGAGGAAAATGTATATATGTATATATTTTGGCTTTCTGAACTATCATACTTTGCTCGGATGCTGGTTTAACCATTTACTTAAAATACGCGTTCACTGTCCCCAAACCTTCTAACGACGTCCAAAATCATTAACAAAAGTTAATGGAAGCTTAAAAGTTAATGAAACTAAATAACTGTCATCCCCACTTCATCTCTCTTCAAATCCACCACCCACCACCTCACCACCATCCCCTCTCTTCAAATCTGCCACCTACAACCTGACACCCAACCACTGTTCTCATCTGCCATTAAAACTACCCCATTCCATCCACTTTTGTTAACTTTTTTAAACTTTCATTAACTTCTGTTAACAGTTTTGGATGTTGTTAGGAAGTTTGGGCACAGTAAATGTGCATTTTGAATACAATGGTTAAAACTGCTTAAAGATATCTTATCGGAGCGTGAACAATGTACGATGGTTCAGATCTACTTGCCCATTCAATGGGAACTCGCCTATCTCTACATATGGTCCAGGTTTGTGAGATAGATCTCTGGTGATTGCAACTAAACACAAGGGTTAATTTTCATTTGAAAAAAAAAAAGGTAAATTGCAAATAAGGGGGCCTGAAGTATGCACCCCGTTCGCTGAAAGGGGCCCGATGTTTTAAATTTGGCGATTTAGGGTCTCAAGTAACCAAATGTTGGCAATTAAGGGCTTTTTGACGGATTTTGTTAGAAAAGTCAGTTAAGTGACAGATTTTGGACAAAATTGAAAAGTAAATTAGTTATTAAGAACTGAAATGTAAATTTTTAAAAATTGATGACCGTTACAAAATATTTTTTTTTAAATAATATTTTTTGAAAATATATATTTCGAAAAGCTGTAATTTTTTTATAATTTTTAAAATATGTTAAAATAAATGTTATAAATATAAAAAAATTATATTTTTAAAGAAAATAGTATTTTTTTAAAAAAAATAATAATTAATTTTTAACGTAAATCTTGTAATATTTTTTTAAAAAAAATAAAAGTAAGTGACATGTCACTTAAATCTTTTTGATTTAGAAAATTTTATTTAAAAAATTGCCAATTTTTATTTAATAAAGATAATTTTATTTAAAAAAAGATAATTTTATTTAAAAAAGATAATTTTATTTAAAAAAATGTAATAAATTTTTATTGCAAATTTTAGAAATAAAAAAATTCTTGTAAAATACCGTTTTTTACTAATTTAAAAAAGATAATTTTAATTAATTCTTTATTAATTGAAAACACCCACATTAATTTTACCACCATCAACCCAGATCAAAATTCAGTATAACAAACCTCAACAATCCCGGAAAGTGCTCAATTTCTCTACATATCTCTCCAATTCACGACGAGAAAATTTCAAGAACGCTAAAGAAATTAACAAACCGAACAATGGGGATTTTTTGAAGTGAAATTGAGCAGAAAGGGATCTGGGTTTTGGGGTAGAAACCCTACTGAGAAATGGTCTCTAGATAGTTTGTGTCATCAATTTTTTAAAAAATATTTTGTAACGATCATCAATTTTTAAAAATTTACATTTCAGTTCTTAATAACTAATTTACTTTTCAATTTAGTCCAAAATCCGTCACTTAACTTAACTGACTTTTCTAACAAAATCCGTCAAAAAGCCCTTAATTGCCAACATTTGGTTACTTGAGACCCTAAATCGCCAAATTTAAAACATCGGACCCCTTTCCGCGAACGGGGTGCATACTTCAGGCCCTTATTTGCAATTTGCCAAAAAAAAAAGGAAAGAAAATATGTTGAATTCTTAAGCAGTCATCCACAAACACTTAAGTAATCTTCAATGCTTCACAGATACTTTTGAGCGGGCAGAGTTGCCTTGCAATATCTCTACTTTTTATATTATACGGTATGGTTTATTCCAGCAGTTTAACGGCATTCACTTTGTAGTCATGTCTTTAATGTAATCTGAATGCTTATCGGAAAGGAGGTTGATGAGTGGGCATTCTACGACAGCATCTATCTGATTCTTGTCACGATAAACTGATATTTTTTCACTGTTTGTGACAACTATAACAACCTCTTTACGAGTTGCAAGCTCGTTTGCCACAACTGCGTGCATTTTGTACTTTTTAAGAGCCATGTCAGCCTTCTCCAGAAGAATTTCTGTATCCGTCTCTAGCTGTAAATCGGGCACAGGAGAAAAAGGAGAATAAAAATCTACAAAGACTAACAAGGTAATCTATAAGCATGTCAAAAAAGATGAGTAAAGCATCCTCCCTCCGTCCCAGTTTAAGTTTCACCTTATAACCAAAAGGGTGACTCATTACAAGCTTTACCTTTTCTAAAATGACAAAATTTGTAGGCCCCACTTGTTAATCACACTCACACACTTAAATTGTGGGCCCCACTTGTCAATCTAATTCACTTATTCCACTAGCAACCCCTTTCCCACTCACATTACTTTGAATATAAATAACACTTGTCTGAATTTTTGTGCCCAAAAAAATTGGTGAAGATTAAACTGGAACGGAGGGAGTATATACAATTGAAAGTATCTTAAAACTTCACAATTGCTTTTCCTAGTCCTCAATAAATGCAACTGTCATTTCATCTACTAGAATGTTATGGCATCAGAGGATGTAAAGTTGGCACCCGCAATTCCCATATAGTCTTAAAAATAATAGCTAAGACAATAATCTGTCTTTCTTTCATTTTTAACGTTTTACATCAATGGTTAAAACATGAAATCAAGAATAATGCAGTTCGTCATCTTTGCAGTTTTTTTTTTCTGTTAGAAACATTAGTCTAGTAGTCCTCCCTATTTTCTGTCAGTAATGAAATTCTTAGCAAACAAACATTTCATGAACAGTTCTTTCATGGAACCCGAATCACCATGTAAACAGAGACAAAGTTGAAAAACTATCTTACCTTGAATGATATACAGAAGGCAGTTGGGGCCCACTCTTTCCTCAGCACTAAAAGCATCTTTGGTACCTGAACAAGTCGCATATCCAGAGGACCAGATCCTGACTGGATTTTATGCACCACCTGTAAAATCAAGCCAGACTTAAGCAAAACCAGGAGTTTCTTCACGATGAATTTAACTTGAGAAACTAAATTAAACAGTAGGTTCTAGAATGTTTGACCTGAGAAGAATATGACCGTAACTATAACAGCAAAATAATATTTTTTCTTTCCAACAAATTGCTAGTGTTGGAGACATCCAATATAAAAGGTACATTTAATCTTGGGCATCGTGAGATGTTAGGATTCATGGCATGTTAATTCAGGAAAGACTGACACATCTTTCCAATTTCTAGTAAAAAGTTCAAACTGTAAACCAATTTAAAGACACAGAGAAAAGGATAATATATCCCAGTCGATGAATTACCATACTTTCCCATGGAACATAGAAGTCAGACACAGCAGCCGCAAGATAGAACATAGCACTTGGTCCAAGAACTTTCATTGATTTAGCAATCATCTGTAAAATCTGCTAAACAAAGATGCTGTTAATAATGTTCTAAGAAATACAGTTGTACCAACGAGCTTTAGCTCAGGTCAGGTGGTACCCGGTGTCCTGGTAAGGGATTCCCCATAGGGGAGATTCTGGGTTCGAAACCCACAAGCCCCATAGGGGTAAGTTGTTTCTATTGTTTACACATGTGCTAGCCTATTTATAGGCCAACTGATGTAGCCTAAGTGACATTTTATCAACCATTAATAAAATAAAAAACTCAATTCAAAAAAAAAAAAAAAAAAAAAAAAAGAAGAAGAAGAAATACAGTTGTCATATAAGAGCTCCAGATAATCTTCGAGCTAGGCAAACAAACAGAAAATTAAGAAAATGGGTATTCATAACGCATAAAGTAACAAACTTGAACAAACAATAAATTAAAGCATGGAGAATCACAAAAATCAATTGGAAGTTTGCACATGATTGGGTGTTAAAAGATAAGCATGCGCTGATTTAACTGAAGATAACCTGAAGATACTCAAAAATGGTTGTGAAGGGAAGTTTCAACAAGAGGCCTCCTGCCACTGCCTGCAATAAAATTGAGTGTTCAAGTGACCACTGATATATGGATCTCAGCTAAGTTGTAAAATAATTGAGCAGCATATTAATAGGGATGATTTCTACCGCGTGATGTTCATTGATGGCCCTCTTAATCGCCGCAGAGTATGACGGATGCACTGGAATATGGAGCAAATATGAGTCAAAACACAGAACAATCTTGAAGAGTTAAGGATATTTCTACTCGATCTATCAATGACTTGCAAACAAGCCGTCAACAACTTCTCCATAAGAAAAAACGGTACAAAAAGTGTAACGACATGATTAGCTGCCTGGAAAAAACCCATTCCCCTTCCTTTCCTCAAAGCAACTATTGCTACCAAAATAGAGGACCAACAACAATTTAAACTTTATTTTTGAAAAGGTATCTTTATAATGCACTCCCTCCATCCTGGAAAACTGGACCCATTTTGATTTTGGTGGTCAACTTGATTAATTTTTAACCAAGATTTTGTGAAAAGAATTAACTATTTAAATGAAATTCCAAATTTTGTTATTAGTGCACCATCAATAATACTATCAACAGCTATTTTAACAATTTCATTAAGGTTATTAAATTTGCATATATTCTTGGTCAAAGATTAAATAAGTTGACCATCAAAAATAAAATGGGACTATCTTTTCATGACCCGGGGGGGGGGGAGTATTATAAAACCTGGCAGACATTTATTGGCTAGTTAAACTAATATTAGCCAACTGACCTTCAGGTTGATACATTCTTATTAAGAATCACTAAAGGAACTAGGGCATTGATGTGCTTAGTCAGATGGATGTTCATGCGAGTACAGTCCATCATATAACATGCTTTTTCTTAAAACAAAAAAGCAAAGGTAATTTGAAAAAATATACTCTAGAAAAAGCTGAAAGTTAAGAAAGCAGTGAACCTTTTAAGCTTGAATCATCGGTAGCTTCAAAGCATTCAAGAAGTGGATCATCTGGAAGAGATCTACAATATGGCTGGCAAGTACCCCTGCAAAAAAGGCCCAAGTTTATCAACTGCTGAAACAAAAATTACAGAAGATATACATACCTTGAAGAACATTCTGAGAGGAATATGAATTGGAAGGATCCCAGGGGTACAACACTCACTTGCGGTAGAGAAAAATGACTGAATACCCTGCCTTCAGAAAATATCTGCAATTTCACCATTAAGTCAATGTCAAAACAGAGGTTGGAATTGGATACATTAAATAGCATTACCTCCGTCCCAAAATGAACTTCCATTTTTGTTCTTGATAAAGAACCAAAATGGAAGTTTATTACGAGACAGAGGGCGAAACTAAATCCCACAACATAAGCTGCACTGGGCTTTACTCTGTTGATGTTGCTCCTCTATGCCCTGAGCTGAAATTGTCAATGTAACGCACACAACGTTGCTCTAAAGGAACCGTAGTGCCACCAGATGTCACACACACGACCCTACAAGATCTTCCACTTCCTGGAGAGCACATCAAATATTACTTAAACTGATATCAAAGATATAAAATAAAATAAAAATAAAAGATCGTACAGTTAAGAAGGAAACTTACCTAATAACGAAGATTTATTTTCGATGAACTCATTTACTTTCTTGCTGATGCTGATACTATCTTTAAGAGGAGGAGCTGAGTCAAAGAAGAAATTGATTTCTGCAAGTGTCCTTTCTTGCAGAGCTTCTACATTGGTTGAGGCATCCATGGAAAACATCTGTAGTTGTTTTCAGGTGAATTTTAGACTATCAAACCATTGAATGGAAACATGTGGCAACACAACTGTCCCACGAAAACTAAAAGAGTAAAAAAGATAATAGCTAAAACATTCATAGTTTTAAGACTTGGGGACTCCATGCTATTGATACTATCAGTTTCAGACAAAAGTATACTTGGTGGCTTACTAAAATTAAAGAGGTCAAGGAATCTTTGTGTGCTAATAAGAAGAACCAGATATATGAACTAGGTATGAGCAATTATGTGACCTACTATACATAGCACAATCCAAATAGTACCAAAAGCATCCACAGGGGTTGTTTGTATAATTTACATATTAATTCAACAACCGGGAAAAACAATCCAAATGTATATAAAATATTGCATCTATATTATAAGTACATTAAACAAGATCTTGAAGAAAAATGAAAAATTTTCATTAGAGTTCTTAATTTTAATCCAATTGAAGGATGTGTTACCCCCACACAATCCTCTAAAGAATCCAAAAGTAGAGGGTACAAAGAACAGCATCCAATTCTCGTGTATAAGCAAAAGATCCTGGATTTGATTCAGATATTGAGTCATTGAACATTGCAAGTTGTAACAAAACAAAAAGGAATATTCCTAAATCCTAATATTAGATGTTTATTTTGCTGAGAGTTTATCAGCAAGACAAGATGTTATCATATTAAAAGCAAAAGTTACCTATATAATCTACCATACTAAAAGCAAAAAAATAACCCATTTCCTTTCATGATCTTATGCAAAAATATTTCTTCTTTTTTGTAAATGGACTGTAGGAAGCACATACACCCTACGGAGGTGACAGAGAGTCCCAAGGAATCATCTTGAAGGGAAACCAGAAAGCCCAAGGAAAGGAGAAGAAAGAACGTGCTTTGCTTCTTCTCAGGTCTCTCGGGGGTCTCTTGCTTTCTTTCTTCCACACGCCTCTTAAAATTTCTCCAGCATAACCGTTTTAACTTTCTTTTCATTTCACACAGTTGGGCCTTAATCTTTACATATAAATAAGAGCATCCGACAAACATATATATGGCAGCATTGGAGAACCCAAATTACGATTAAGATACAGGGAGGTACGGATAGAGTAGTTGGACAATTTTTCGATGATTCTACATCTCAAGGCGGTTCAACCCCTTACATTTACATCAGCAACATCAGGGCAACTCTATTGCAACATTAAACAAGGTCCATTCACACACAACAAGTGAAATTTTAAGGGAGGAGTCAGAAAGCAGAGAGTACTGATTGCAAAGCAGTCTCTATCTGCTGCCAAACCATTGATTTTGTAGAAATCAAGTCGTCTCTGTACAATTATACTTGAATTGAGTTGAAGCTGTCAATCAGTAATTTCCCCACAAAATACTACCCAATTCGTCACTTCATTCTAACTCATTATTGTTGTTTTAGGTACTTTTTCAGTTCAACGAGGGCATACCCAACTGGTCCAAGATTGACATTGGACCTTCCAATTCCAATTTCTTGATTCCTCGTCAGAAGTAAGGTGTCAAATTTCAATTGAGGCAAACCCCAAAATCCAAAATGCAAATTTGAAGAAACTCAGAAAATCATTTCACAATCAATTCAAGATCAAATTCATTCTCAAACAAACAACTACTATGAAACTAAATCTGGGCGATTTAAGCAAAGAAAGGGCGTAAAATATAGCAATTACCTTAAAGGAAATTCGGTAAGACGGCCTGGGTTTCTGTCTTTTTGATTCAGCTTTAGAATTTAAGGAGTATAGATTCAAAGCATCGGCGATTGGATTGGGTGTATACAGAAATGAAGATATAGAGATTTAAGAATGCGTGAATGTAGAAATTAAGTTCCCGCCATTGTTAGGTGTAGCCACGCCCAAGCTTTACTCTTTACACCATCTGTATTTTGTTGGGGAAAGTTACAGTGACCTCCCCTAATTTTCGGGAAAAAACTCAGTAACCTCCCCCCATCCAAATTTGTTACTTGTATTCTGGTTAGTTGACCACGTTGACTTCAATCAAATGACAAACTTGCCCTTTCCAAATTAAAAATTGCTGAAATGCTTTGAAAGGTGCACTAACTGACAACGGGGTATCGCTACTCGGCCAGCGAGTCAGGGGTTATAGGGAGAGGCGCGCCCCTCACCTCACTGGCCCGACTTCCCAAAATAGATATTTTATTATTTTTTTTCAATGAGACCTACTCACAACAACTACTCCCTCCATTTCGGACCTTCGTGCCTACTTTGACTTTTCACGCAAATTAAGGAGAGAGTATTATATTGAAAGTGTTGTGAGTGTGAAATAAAATAGGAGAGAGAATGAGTGGAGGAAATAGTAAATTATAATGGTGTTGTGAGTATTAAAATAATGTAGGAGAGAGAATGAGTGGAGGGAATAGTAAAGATTCCTTTCCATTTTAGGAAATGTGCACGTAGGTTTGGGACGCTCAAAATGAAAAGTGTGCACGTAGGTATGGGACGGAGGGAGTAGTCAACTAGTATTTGTTGAAACATAAACGATCCATTAACCATGAACCGACTCACAACTAGATTAAGAAGAGAAGGAGAAGAAGAAGAAGAATAATACGGAAGCGTGTACCTTGTGATTCCATGATTGTGTTCTTGATCTTGTTCTTGAATAAATGAGAAAGTAGGGAAGAGTAGATCTTCTAAATGATAAGTGCCCTTAATCTCTTTAATCTTCAATTACTTAGGAAGAGTTTTGACTGAATGAGAAATGATGTAACTAGTAGATTCATAGGCTTGATGGATAGGCCTTTATATAGGAATCCAAGGGGCACTTCATTTAGGGACTACACCCTTTCATAAAGATGATGGTGTGAAGTTACCATTATGCCCATCATTTAATGGTACTTACACCTAATGGAATTCTACACATTTTGTCTATACTTTAACATTATTAAATGATTATAACAAATGGAATTAAATAACACATATTAATTAATCCATGTTCTAACAATCTCCCACTTGGATTAATATTAATATGTATCTTTTACTAAATAAATTCCTTAATCATTTATAACATGAATGACAACCCTTATGTGCACGTTTATTGTCATCCAACACAATCCCGTCCATTAGTCTTATAAGTATAGGGACTAAAGGGGCGTCGTTGTAATTGATTCGCAACTAAACCCACATTAATCACATATATATATCCAACTAAACGACATAGATTAAGTATAGATATGTAGCATGGAATATTAATGAATATATATGAAGAACGCATATATATATATTCTCCAACTAGTCCTACTTAACCAAATGAGATCAATATAAATAATAACAACACAAAGAAATAGAAAACAACACAAACTCCCACTGATTTAAGCATTATCAAAAGTCGTTTCACCCATATGAACAGTATGCTCGTGAAACATCAAAAGAGATTACGCTTTACAAAATGGATCCAATAACATGGAGTTTGATCCTATAAGTTGTATATCTATTTGTTCATTTTATACTTATTTCTCTTCAACAAGAGACATAACCATATAATGTCTTTCGACATCTTTGCATCCACTAAAACATAATCGGAATACTTAATGATCTCAAAAATGATTCGATTTTATATACATAAGCATGTAGTTTAATGTTTTATAGGTACTTCTGTAGGGTTTCGAGGGTCCATGCGCAGCGGAATAAGCAATAACTCGAAAAACCCCAAGCCCTAGAATCCGTTCTAGATGAATAATTAAGAGAGATGAAATAGAATTACCAACCTTGAATGCTTTTGCCTTTGATAAACTTGACCCAACTCAGTTGAATGATCTTGTTAATCCTTGATGAACGAACGGGAATCACGAACCAAAGATCTTGATGAACGAAGATCCTCTATGTTTATCCACGCGCGGAACGAACCCTAGAACTCTTCTAGGAGGATTGCTAGATCCAATTGATTGAAACACCTTTCAATCAATGAAGAACAATGGATTTGGTGGTGTTTGATTCTCAATTCTCAATTGAAATCTCCCACTCTAAGTGTTTCTCTCAAGCCAAAACGTTCTAATATGACGGCTAGGGCAACCAGGGCAACTATTTATACGTTACAAATAAAAGCCCTTTGCGAAAACCCTAAAATCGGGCCATTTACGTATCGGTCCGGGCCCGACGGACGACTCGTCCCCCAGGCACGAGTCGTCCCCTCTGCCTCCCAGCGATCCTGGCGTCCTGCAAGAGGCACGACTTGGCTTAGCTCACGGGACGAGTCGTCCCTTTGGGCACGACTCGTGCCCAGAGCACGAGTCGTCCTCGTGGCACTCCCACCGAACACGGCGTCCCTTCATAAGGCACGACTTGGTTCGGCCTTGAGGCAGTCGTCCCCTGAGCCCGAAAACCCATTTTCTTCATTTTTGACAATTCGTTCGATGCGTGTGACCCCATAGGACCATACTATGTTGGCAATGAGTCCGATCATATCGATCCTCATAAGACATGAGCGGACTCTAGCAAGCCATCATGCCTACCCAAATAGTATGATTATCAAGTTCGATTTTCCTACATAGAACATATCACAATCCCATTGTCACACGATGTTATATTGAACATGAGTCATGGTCCACGTCAACTCATATTGTTCAATGCTTTCTCGTTATCAAGTAAATTGATTAATCGAATGACATTAATCACATTAATTCATTCGGGCATGGCCACGCACTACATCAATCTTACTTACGAGTGGCCAAGCAAACATCTCTCTTTACGAGGGACAATTTCCATCTTGACTTATCATTCTTCCCAACAAGAATCATACCATGCCAATGATAGCCCTTATTGTCATCCGGTTAAAGATAACGTTAAACTATATCAAACATGATATTCATCAGCGGAAGACGATGATAATCTCGTGTCAAAGGATATCAATGATATGACTATATGAGATTTAATTATGACATATGACCATGACATAAATCTCATAATGGGTCAAGTCCAAGACCTTGTTCTCTAACAAGTACCCATGAATCTAATGTGCATCTCCATGCATATAATCATCATATGATTATCCATTAGACTTCATACTAGTGCTTCATAAGTACTAGGGACACGATTATTATAACTAAACATGCAAACACATATAATAATCAAAGAAGCAATCTCATATATAAATGAACAATGACATTACATAAAGGTCTATCTCTATAGGCCTAGGGCACTAACACCTACAGACTCCCACTTACACTAGGCCCAATCATGCATGTATCTTATACCCATGGACCTAACATGACCATCATGTTTAGCTTGTGGTAAAGGCTTGGTGAGAGGGTCCGAAATGTTGTCATCCGTTGGTACTTTGCATATCTTGACGTCCTCCCTTTTCAGATTTCTCGAATGAGATGGAAGCGTCTCAAAATGTGTTTGGATCGGCGATGTGACCTTGGTTCTTTTGCTTGGGCAATAGCACCATTGTTGTCACGAAACGGCTCTATCGGGTTAGTGATACTCGGAACGACTTCTAAGTCACTAACGAACTTCTTGATCCAAACCGCCTCCTTAGCCGCATCCGATGCTTTGCTATGTACTCGGCTTGTTGTAGAATCGGCAACGATTGCTGCTTGGAACTCTTCCAACAAACGGCACCTCCATTTAGCATAAACACAAAACCAGGCGATCTATAGTCATCTTTGTCGGTTTGGAAGCTTGCATCTGTGTAACCCTTTACAAACCGGATCATCTTCCATTCCTCCAAATACCAAGAATACATCCTTAGTCCTTCTCAAGTACTTAAGGATATTCTTGACAACTATCCAATGGTTCTCACCGGGATCGGGCGGTATCTACTCGTTGCGCTTAGAGCGTATGAGACATCGGGTCTAGTACATAACATGGCATACATGATAGACCCAATTGCCGAAGCATATGGTATATCATTCATCCTCTTTCGCTCATCATTTGTCTTAGGACAATGAGTCTTGCTAAGAGTAATGCCATGTCCCATTGGCAAGTATCCTCTCTTAGAATTTTCCATCTTGAATCTTCTAAGGACCTTGTCAATATATGTACTCGACTCAAACCAATCATCCTTCTTGATCTATCTCTATAGATCTTGATACCAAGGATATAAGCCGCCTCACCCATATCTTTCATTGAGAAACATTTTCCTAACCAGACTTCACAGTCTCAAGTGCAGAACATTGTTTCCAATGAGTAAGATGTCATCGACATATAACACCGAGAAATAGCACTATGCTCCCACTTATCTTCTTGTATACACAAGGTTCATCTTCGTTTTTGATGAAGCCAAACTCTTTGGTGATTCATCAAAACGTAGATTCCGGCTCCGGAAGCTTGCTTCAATCCATAAATGGATCTCGCAACTTACACACTTTGTTAGAATCCTTTGGATCGACAAACCCTTCAGCCGTATCATGTATACATCCTCAAGTAGGTTTCCGTTAAGAAACGCTGTTTTGACGTCCATTTGCCATATCTCATAGTCATAATATGCGGCTATGGCAATTAGGATTCTAATAGACTTAAGCATTGCTACGGGCGAAAAGGTTTCATCATAGTCAATGCCATGAATGCACATACCCCTTAGCGACTAGCCTAGCCTTATAAGTATGTACTTTCCCATCCATGTCGGTTTTCTTTTTGAAAACCCACTTGCACCCTATGGTTTTTACACCTTCGGGTGGATCAATCAAGTTCCAAACTTGATTATCGTACATGGATTTGATTTCGGATTCCATGGCTCCTAGCCACTTGTCCGAATCAGGAGTGGACATCGCCTCTTGATAGGAAGTAGGTTCATCATTATCAATGATTTCTACTTCATTACTTTCCGTCATGAGAAATCCATATCTCTCGGAGTTCGGATCGTATCCTATCCGATCTGCGAAGAACTTGTGTATCTTGAACCGGTTCCACAAACGGCTTGTGAACTTGGTTCCGTCTCTACTATTGGTTCCTTGTCATTTTCGGGTTCTTGAATTTCTTCAAGATCAATTTTACTCCCACTAGTTTCTTTAGAGAGAAACTCTTTCTCTAGAAAGACACCATTTCGAGCAACAAACACTTTGTTCTCGGATTGGTTGTAAAATAGATATCCTTTCGTTTCCTTGGGATAACCGACGAAAATACATTTATCAGATCTAGGTGCAAGTTTATGTTCAGAAACCAATTTCTTTACATAAACCTCACAACCCCAAATCTTCATGAAAGATAAGCTAGGCTTTCTTCCATACCACATCTCATGTGGGGTTTTAGGAGCCGATTTAGTAGGGACCTTGTTAAGTGTGAAAGCGAGTACATTTCCGGTGCATGTCCCCAAAGGAAATAGGAAGGTTCACTTGACTCATCATCGATCGAACCATATCTAATAGAGTTCGATTTCTCCTCTCGGATACACCATTCCATTGTGGTGTTCGGGTGGAGTAAGTTCTGAAACAATTCCACAACTTTTCAGATGATCGTCAAATTCTTGGCTCAAATATTCACCACCTCGATCGGATCGAAGTGTTTTAATAGTTTTGCCAAGTTGATTTTGTACTTCACTTTGAAATATTCTAAATATCTCAAAGCTTCACTTTTGTACTTCATCGGATAGACGTAGCCATATCTTGATAAGTCATCGGTGAACGTTATGAAGTACCGAAATCCTCCCCTAGCAATGCTATTCATTGGTCCACATACATCAGTATGTACGAGAGCCAACAAATCACTAGCCCTTTCACTACTCTTAGTAAAAGGTGCTTTAGTCATCTTGCCCAATAAACAAGACTCGCAAACATCATATGATTCATAATCACATGAGTCTAAATATCCATCTTTATGGAGTTTAGAGATGCGTTTCTCGTTTATGTGCCCAAGACGGCAATGCCATTTATATGTGTCATTCACATTATTTGGTTTGGATTTCTTACTAACATGATAGACATTATCAACATTATTCTCAACATCCAAGACATAAAGGCCATTAAAAGAATGAGCAACACAATAAAGCATGTCATTCAAATAAATCGAAAATCTCTTATTCGCAATAAGAAAATTGTAACCCTCATTGTCTAAACATGAAATAGAAATAATGTTTCGCTCAAATCCGGAACATAATAACAGGTTATTTAAAACTAAAATTAATCCGCTTGGTAAAGTGACTTCGTAAGTCCCTACGGCCCGATGCAAAGAACTCTTGCTCCATTTCCAACCCGTAGATCTACTTCACCCTCTTTGAGCAACCTTCTATTCTTTAGTCCACTGCACATTTAGGCAAATGTGAGATCCACATCCGGTATCTAATACCCAAGAACTAGAGGTAGGAAGTAAAATATCTATCACATAGATACTGAAGTCATGGCAATCTCATTGCCCTTCTTCTTCGATCCTTCTACGATAAAGCTTGCGATTCACGCCTCCAATGCCCGGTTTCCTTGCAATGGTAGCACACCGCATCCTTTTGGGATTTGGGTTTAGGCTTCTCAGCAACGGCAACCTTTGCCTCCGGTTTAGCAACTTTTGCTTTACCCTTGTTTTTGAACCCCTTTCCTTTATTCACCATCAACACTTGATTGGTTTTCTTGGTAATATTGTTCTCTGCATTCTTTAGCATCCCATGCAATTCAGACAGAGATTTATTCATCCCATTCATGTTATAATTCAGAACAAACTGATTATAACTCTCGGGAGTGAATGCAATATCATATCCGTAGCCGGCTCTAGCTGGATAGGATACCCAAGCCTCTCAAGATGTTCGAGGTGACCCTTCATCTTCAACACATGAGGCCCAACAGGTTGTCCTTCAATCATCTTGCATGAATGAAGAGCCTTCATAGTGTCAAACCTTTCCGTACGTGCTTGCAACTGGAACATTTCCTTCAAATGATTTCCCAAATCATAGGCTTCCATGTGTACAAGGTCCTTCGAAGAGCCTTACACATGGTCGCAAGCATCGAGCAACCAACATCAATAGAATCATCCATATGCTTCTTATGTTGGTCCCTTTCCGCTTTAGTTGCATTAGCGGTAGGCTCGGGTGGAACGGGTCCATCGAGAATGTACAACTTCCTTTCTTGTTTGAGAACAATTCCCAAGCTGCGGATCCAATCCACATAGTTATTGCCATTCTCCTCTAACTTGTCCTTCTCAAGGAGCGATCGCGATGACATGTTTTGATTATTGTTTACGGCCGTTGATCTACAAAGATATGCAACAAGATATGAACACATATAAGTACCAATTCATTTAAGAGATTAATTAACGTATTTCACAAATACTCCCACTAAATTATATAACCTTCTTATACAAATATGTATAATATAATTTAATAGGCTAAGACCCAACTTTAATTTAATTTCAAGTCGGCTATGGCACGACTGCTCAAAATTAAACTAAAAAGGTAGATAACTTTTATCAATCATATCTATATATGACTCTTAGATCATTATGAGATTATAGACATCTTATGTCACATGTTTCAATCTCATCTTATGCCTTAGGCCCAAAACCGTTTTGATAGCCTAATTGAGTTCAACCATGTTAAACGTATAGCAACCACTATTTGCTCATCTTGATCATACAAAGATAGAATTAATGCACCTCGCTATGGCGAGCCCACATAAAACTACCCGTGTACTCACAAGTGTTTAAACATGGGTGGCATAAAACAAACTCAAATTACAAAGAAGGTTCAATTTTTCATGCTTATCAATTACATCCCAAGGTTGATTCATGAAAACTATATGAACATAATTATGAACATAGAATGATGCAACACATATTACATTTGATCAGTAATTACTAGTACGTGGCATCGTATCCAAAGTTATCCCACACTTCCCAGAAGTGCCTGCGGGGAAGGTCTTGGCTTCCAGCCTATATACTTAGTAATACATCACAAATATCCAAGATTAATCACATTAATCATATCAATGAAATTGACATCCCATAATCTAGATTAATCATATTAATCATATATATTACAATTTCATAATCATGGTATATCTATATATACTATTACTTCTCAAGTAAAACTCATACAATTTCATATTCTAGATCATGCACATCATGAAAATTCATATAATCATATTACATAATTATCATGATTATCTAACTAAGCATCATGAACGGGGCTTTGATACCACTGTAGGGTTTCGAGGGTCCATGCGCAGCGGAATAAGCAATAACTCGAAAAACCCCAAGCCCTAGAATCCGTTCTAGATGAATAATTAAGAGAGATGAAATAGAATTACCAACCTTGAATGCTTTTGCCTTTGATAAACTTGACCCAACTCCAGATTGAATGATCTTGTTAATCCTTGATGAACGAACGGGAATCACGAACCAAAGATCTTGATGAACGAAGATCCTCTATGTTTATCCACGCGCGGAACGAACCCTAGAACTCTTCTAGGAGGATTGCTAGATCCAATTGATTGAAACACCTTTCAATCAATGAAGAACAATGGATTTGGTGGTGTTTGATTCTCAATTCTCAATTGAAATCTCCCACTCTAAGTGTTTCTCTCAAGCCAAAACGTTCTAATATGACGGCTAGGGCAACCAGGGGCAACTATTTATACGTTACAAATAAAAGCCCTTTGCGAAAACCCTAAAATCAGGCCATTTACGTATCGAGTCCGGGCCCGACGGGACGACTCGTCCCCCAGTGGCACGAGTCGTCCCCTCTGCGGCTCCCAGCTGATCACTGGCGTCCTGCAAGAGGCACGACTTGGCTTAGCTCACGGACGAGTCGTCCCTTTGGGCACGACTCGTGCCCCGCAGCACGAGTCGTCCCTCGTGGCACTCCCACCGAACTCCGGCGTCCCTTCGCCATAAGGCACGACTTGGTTCGGCCTTGACGAGTCGTCCCCGAGCCCGTAAAACCCATTTTCTTCATTTTTGACAATTCGTTCGATGCGTGTGACCCCATAGGACCATACTATGTTGGCAATGAGTCCGATCATATCGATCCTCATAAGACATGAGCGGACTCTAGCAAGCCATCATGCCTACCCAAATAGTATGATTATCAAGTTCGATTTTCCTACATAGAACATATCACAATCCCATTGTCACACGATGTTATATTGAACATGAGTCATGGTCCACGTCAACTCATATTGTTCAATGCTTTCTCGTTATCAAGTAAATTGATTAATCGAATGACATTAATCACATTAATTCATTCGGGCATGGCCATGCACTACATCAATCTTACTTACGAGTGGCCAAGCAAACATCTCTCTTTACGAGGGACAATTTCCATCTTGACTTATCATTCTTCCCAACAAGAATCATACCATGCCAATGATAGCCCTTATTGTCATCTGGTTAAAGATAACGTTAAACTATATCAAACATGATATTCATCAAGCGGAAGACGATGATAATCTCAGGTCAAAGGATATCAATGATATGACTATATGAGATTTAATTATGACATATGACCATGACATAAATCTCATAATGGGTCAAGTCCAGTACCTTGTTCTCTAACAAGTACCCATGAATCTAATGTGCATCTCCATGCATATAATCATCATATGATTATCCATTAGACTTCATACTAGTGCTTCATAAGTACTAGGGACACGATTATTATAACTAAACATGCAAACACATATAATAATCAAAGAAGCAATCTCATATATAAATGAACAATGACATTACATAAAGGTCTATCTCTATAGGCCTAGGGCACTAACACCTACAACTTCATCATTCTTTTGGATGCGACTTAATGTTCTTCTTTCCGAATTTCTTTGGTATTGACCAAGCATCCCAATAATAAATACAAGGTCTGTACGAGTACAGACTTGCGCATACATTAAGCTTCCTACTGCCGGTGCATAAGGGATATTTTCCGTATACTTGGATTTAAAATTAATCTTTAGGACATTTACTTTAAACTGAATTTATCTCCCTTAGAGACAGGGTTGTCATGTGGTTTACAATTTTCCATGCTAAACCTTTTTAATACCTTCTCTATATAGCTCTTTTGTGATAATCCAAAAATACCTCGTGAATGATCACGATGAATTTGAATTTCCAATACAAAAGATGCCTTACCAAGATCTTTCATCTCAAATTTGTTTGAGAAATTTCTTAGTTTTTAGAAGGTCCTTATCATTACTAGCAAGAAAATATCATTCAAATATCGTCCACATATAAGACCAAAATAATAAATCTACTCCCACTGAACTTATGGTACACACAATCTTCACCAAGATTCATTTCAAAGCCAAATGAAAGAATAACTTGGTTAAATTTTAAGTACCATTGACGAGATGCTTGCTTAAGCCCATAAATGGATTTCTTAAGTTTACAAACCAGTTGACTAGTTTGATCCGAATTAGTCACCATTTCTGGTTTCTTCATATAGATAGTTTCCTCAATGTTTCCATTGAAAAAAACTGTCTTAACATCCATTTGATGAAGCTCAAGATCATAATGTGCCACTAATGTCATAATGATCATAAAAGAGGTTTTAGAAGATACCGGAAAAATGTTTCTTTATAATCAATGCTTTCCTTTTGAGTAAATCCATTAGCAACAAGACGTGCATTATATTTTTCCATATTACCTTGCTAATCCCTATTGGTTTTAAATATCAATTTATAACCAATAGGTTTTACACCTTCAGGTAATGGGACAAGATCTCAAATGTCATTGTCTTTTATTGATTTTAACTCCTCATTAATGGCATTGATCCACTTATGAGAATTAGAACTATTAATGGCTTCATGAAAGGTGATTAGATCATCTCCCACTAAACCTAAGGTGTCCTCATTCTCCGCAAGATACATATCATAAATATCCGAAATAGAACTTCTTCTTTCTCTAGTAGATCTCCTTAAGGGCACCGGTTCATCCTCATTTTGAGGTTGTTGAATTCCATTATGTCCAACATTCTCATGTTGTCCGTTATTTACGGGAGTCTTTATATTATTTTGAATTGTATGTTCTTTGTTGAATTTCAGGTACAATTACTTGATTTCCAACAGGAACTAAAGTTTGAGGAATAAAGAGTGGTTCCTCTAACTCTTCAAATTCAAAATCATTACTATTTCTCCCACTAAATTCAACATCCTTAAGGAACCTAAAATTGCCAGTCTCAAAAAATGTTCTAGTTTTCGGGTCATAAAATTTATATTCCCTAGATCTCTCGGCATACCCTACAAAATAGCTACTAACAGTATTTAGGTCCAGTTTGCCCTCATTAGGCCTATAAGGTCTAGCTTCTGCTGGACACCCCCATATATGAAGATGATTTAAGGACGGTTTCTTATTCGTTCATAACTCATAAGGGGTTTTGTCGGTAGCTTTTTGAAGGTGCTCTGTTGAGAATATAAGCTGCGATTTTTAATGCTTCGCCCATAACGAGTGAGGTAAAGAAGTACAAGAAAATATACTTCTTACCATATCTTTAAGGATTCTATTATGTCTCTCCAATATACTATGCTAGATTTTCCCGGCATGGTGTAGTGAGGGACAATCCTACACTCTTCAAAATAGCGAATATAAAGGACCCGGACGTTTTCACCCAATACGTTATACCGTCCGTAGTTTTCACTACCATGATCGGATTTAACGTTCTTAATAGTCTTTCTTATGCCTTAAAAGACTTGAAAACGACCAATGATTGAAACTTTACATGAAGAAAATAATGTATCCATAACGAGAGTAATCATCCATGAACGTAATGAAATATTGTTGACCATTCCATGAAGGGCTAATGAATGGTCCACAAATGTCCATATGAATTAGTTCCAAGACGTTTGATACTCTCAAAATTCTATTTCCTTTAATGTTTGTAAATTTATTCTTTAAAACACTTTAATGCAAAAGTTTTATCCGGAGTATCAAGTTGTTTTTAGAATTCCCTCCGACATAAGCTTTATCAATTCTCCCTTTGGAGATATGACCCAAACGCCTATGCCATAGAATACAAGAATTTTCACTTGATAACTTTTGCTTAGTGCCTTTAGTTTTGATTTCATTATTATGGGACTCATTAATAGTATTTACTGTTTGAAGTAAATAAAATTGTCATTGTTAAGATAAAGTACTAATCGAGCAACCTCGGAATTGAAAATAAGATCACATTTATTATTACCAAATGAACAGGAATAACCTTCCCGATTTAATACCGTGATCGATATCAAATTCCGCCTAAATGACGGTACAATAAATGTATTATTTAATACAAAATAATAGCCGATTACTTAACAAAAATCTCTATGCCTATAACTTCAACCGGATTTCCGGCTTTCATATAGATGTATTTCTCATCTTCACTGGGAATTCGGTAATTCAGCAACCCGCATACATGAACTAATGTGAGTTGTTGCACCAAATACAACCACTATGTATATTAAGGAATTGAAACCAAATTTGCCTTAGTACAAACAAGACCAAATGACATACCATCCCGAATTCGCCATTCGCGATATTTATGGTAGTCGTTCTTCATGCGAGTAAGGTCCTTGCAAAAGAAGCATTTCTTGACTTTATGATCCTTAAATGATCCCTTATGCTTCTTACTTGCAACCGTAATTTCCTTCCCTCTTCTCTTAATCCCACGAGAAGAAGTAAATGCTGAGTGAGTACTTTCTAATTTGAGATATTTCATCCTATCTTCCTCTAATGTCATATGTGAAAGTAATCCATTAATATTCCACTTTTTCTTTTGACATTTATAGGTCACTTCAAAAGGACCAAATTGAGGAGGAAGATAGATCAAAACTAAGTGCACGAGCAAATCTTCCGAAATCTCTAACTTAAGTGCCTTTAGTTTGATCGAAAGATGAAATAATTCAATAATGTACTCCCTAAGATTTTCTTCACCCTTGTATCGAATGGAAACAAGTTTCCACAAGAATTCAAGTAAAATCTCAGCATTTTCGATCTCGTAGACATTGTCCAAAAATGTCTACGAAACGCATTTTCCATGATCATTAGACTCACGCGGTTGGACCGTTCCCATTGCTCAACATTTTTCCGTTCTATAACGGTATTTCCTTTAGAGAGCGGCGGGACTTGATTCCCCAAATGCGTGATCGATGTCCATATTGCCTAAGATCATCGTTATATTATTTTTCCAAGTTTTAAGTTTAGTCCCAGTAAGCAAAGGTGCATCATTTATAGCAGTAGTTACGGATGAAGCATTAATCAAATCTGAAGGAGAAGAACAAGAATGAAACAAAACATATATAAGAAACTACATAACGATTAATTATATCAAATGAATTCCATCAAAAATAAAAGATAATCAACATGACATCAAGACTAATTTTTGGATTGCGAATTGACTCACAATTTGATTTATCTTAAGGTAAACAAATAGCTTAAACAACACACTTTAAATACTTGCCTTCCTTTGGGCCGGATCAAGTACAAAAAGTGTCCTAAAGTTTAAGGTACTTGTTCCCCGACAATAAAGAATATAAACAATTCACTTTAAACACCCGCCTTCCTTTGGGATGGTTCACATCATTTAAAATGACCAAAAGTTTAGTTCAATTATTACCCCATGAATGTAAATACTTAGTCAACAACAAGGTCTCCTTTGGGAAACAAGCATGTTATCACATATCAATATTTACATTCATCTTTTAACAAGTTTGAATTTAATCAACAAGGTCTCCTTTGGGAAACAAGCATGTTAATTATGTCCAAAATGTTAAGGATATAATTAATCGGAAACAAAAGGCCTTAAGGTTATTTCTGAAAATTTAAAGGGTAAATAAATAAGTGAAATTTATCATTAAAAGATAGTATCCTTTTGTTCTACCCGTCCATTCTTAAAGTTCGATAACTCTAAGAACCGCCGAAGCGCGACTGGTGTCCAGACACTATAATTTACTAACAAATTATCACAAAAGACCAAAAGGGTATGAATGACCAAAAAATTGCAGTTCTATAAACATTGAAGCTTCTGCACACATGGGCGGCCGCGCGGGTCAAGGTGGGCGACCGCCCAAGCTTCAATTCCACAAATTTTAAAGTTGCTGTACACATGGGCGACCGCCCAGGTCAAGATGGGCGACCGCCCAAGCTGCATTTCACAGGCATTGAAGTTACTGTACACATGGGCGACCGCCCAGATCAAGATGGGCGACCGCCCATGTGCCCTTTGCCAAGACAACGAGACATAACATCCAATACCCTTTAGACTATCAATTCTTAATTTAATGGTGAATAATTATTCAACCAAAGCAAGTAGATCCTTATACTCACGTCACATTTTTAAATGTGTGGCTATACATTTGAACAAACTCACAACGCATCAAATGATGGTGGCTATGTCCAAAATAGGATAATCTTACATTAAGAATTGAAAGCCTTGAGTAAACCAAAATCAGAAATAGAATGAAGTTTATGAATATAATACTCTTAGACAAGATGAGTATCATGAACAAGAACAAAAACTAAATGAAATCATACAAGAATTAAAGCATAAGGCTTTATAAGAATTTCAAACTCAATCTAGTATATGAGTAGGCTCTGATACCAATTGTTGAAACATAAACGATCCATTAACCATGAACCGACTCACAACTAGATTAAGAAGAGAAGGAGAAGAAGAAGAAGAATAATACGGAAGCGTGTACCTTGTGATTCCATGATTGTGTTCTTGATCTTGTTCTTGAATAAATAAGAAAGTAGGGAAGAGTAGATCTTCTAAATGATAAGTGCCCTTAATCTCTTTAATCTTCAATTACTTAGGAAGAGTTTTGACTGAATGAGAAATGATGTAACTAGTAGATTCATAGGCTTGATGGATAGGCCTTTATATAGGAATCCAAGGGGCACTTCATTTAGGGACTACAACCTTTCATAAAGATGATGGTGTGAAGTTACCATTATGCCCATCATTTAATGGTACTTACACCTAATGGAATTCTACACATTTTGTCTATACTTTAACATTATTAAATGATTATAACAAATGGAATTAAATAACACATATTAATTAATCCATGTTCTAATAGTATTTTCTATCTTTCCTCCTCCTTTCTTTCTTATTTTTTATACCCACAACGCTTAATACTTAAAAAAAATAATTAATCCCCGCATTCAAAAAAATTATGACTTTCAATGGGACGGGGGAGTATATTTTATTATTTCTACTACCCAACCCAAGTGAAATATGCAATTTGAGTTTCACCTTCATACTAAGCTGACGGAATTTTGGATATTCGTTAAATTAAAATTAAGTGGACGAAATCACTTGCACATTCAAGGACGTGATTTTTGGAAGACAAAAATGTATCTTCCCATTATAAGGGCTAAAAGGGCAAATTTGCAATTTAGAGCCTGAACTCGAGGGGGGTCTTACTTATATACGGGGCCTCACTATTTTTTTTCTACATCAGGGCCTAATGTGTAAATTTTTGTCATTTAAAGATTTTTTGACGGAATTCGTTAGAAAAGTCAGTTATATCCCATGTGTCTCGCACATGATTAACAAAGTGGTTCAAATTGAAGTAGTTTTTAATTTAAGGAGGTAAAATGAAATTTTCTAAATTAGAAGGATTGAAATAATTTTTTGAAAGCAAATAAAATTTATTTTAAATTACTAAATAATCAAACTTGAAAATAAATTAAAGTATAACTTAAAAAACAAAAAATATATTTTACCAAAAAATAAATAAATAAATTTTATATTAGGCCCCGTTTGTTTCCAGGAAAATGGGAGGAAAACGTTTTTCGGAAAACGTTTTCCCCATTTTCCGGTGTTTGTTAATTTTTCGGAAAACGTTTTTCCCATTTTCCGGAAAACATGTTTGTTTTTCGGAAAACGTTTTCCCCATTTTCCGGTGTTTGGTAGTTTTCCGGAAAATGGAGAAAATGGTTTTCGGAAAACATTTTCCGCCGTTTCTAAGGAAAACGTTTTCCGAATTTTTTCTAAGGAAGTTGTTTTCCGGAAAATGGTGTAAAAAAAGTGGATGGATAATATTTTAATAATAATAATAATAATAATAATAATAATAATAATAATAATAATAATAATAATAATAATAATAATAATAATAATAATAATAATAATAATAATAATATTAATAATAATAATAATAATAATAATAATAATAATAATAATAAAATAATAATAATAATAATAATAATAATAAAATAATAAAAAAATAATAAAAAATAATAAAATAATAATAATAGTAATAATAAAATAATAATAAAATAATAATAATAATAAAAATAAAAATAAAATAATAATAATAATAAAATAATAATAATAATAATAAAATATAATAATAATAATTAAAATAATAATAGTAATAAAATAATAATAATAATAAAAATAATAATAAAATAATAATAATAATAAAAATAATAATAAAATAATAATAATAAAAAAAAAACTAAAAAATTAATAAAATAATAATAATAATAAGATTAAAATAATAATAAAATAATAATAAAAATAATAATAAAATAATAATAAAATAATAAAATAATATAATAATAATAATAATAATAAAATAATAATAAAATAATAATAGTAAAATAATAATAATAATAATAATAATAAAATAATAATAAAATAATAATAATATAATAATAATAATAATAATAATAATAATTTTCCGAAAAACATCTTCATTTTTCGGAAAACGTTTTCCCCATTTTCCTAAGGAAGTTGTTTTCCAGGAAAACATCTTCCTCATTTTCCGGAAAACGTTTTCCACATTTTCGGAAAACGTTTTCCTTTTCTGGAAAACATTTTCCAGGAAATCATTTTCCGGAAGTTATTTTCCCCGAAACAAACGGAGCCTTAGTCATATAAAATAAGTCATTAATTTTTTTTCAAAATATAATTCTATAATTTAGCAACTTGAATAAAAATTATCTTAAAATATTCAAACCACATAATAAATAAGAAAATTATAAAATAAAAAATAAAATTATACTCCCTCCGTCCCATGTGAATATAAACCATTTTTGTGGACACAATAACTAAAGAATATTATTAAGATAATAAAAATGTGTGATAGGAAATGAAGAGAGAGAATGAGTGAAGTTAATAATAGGTTGGTTGAATAAATTGTGTGATAGAAAATGAAGAGAGAGAATGAGTGGGTGGAATAGGGTGAATATAAAATAATAAATTTGTTTTCATTTTGAATAATTTGCATTTACGTGAAACAAATCGAAATAGAAATAAGTTTGCATTCATGTGGGACGGAGAAAGTATATTACCCAAAAATTCACGTGGGACGGAGGAAGTATATTACCCAAAAATAAAAGAAGAAAAAACCAACCCACATTCCCACCCATTAATAATTTCTTCATCAAAATCCTCCCCTTTACTTTCCCCCCCCCCCTCTTCCCCTTCATGTTTCTTTAATGGCCTCTCTAATCTCCCCCTAAAAAAAAACCCTTTCCGGCTGATTCCCACCACCACTACTACTTCCCCCACCGCCACCAGATTGAATGACAAGTTGTGAGTTGTGACGGCGAGTTGAGGTGGTGGCTGTGAAAGAGATGGAATGAAACGCTGGAGATGGAGGCAGTAATGTTGGGTTAAAGATGACGAGGGTGATGGCGATGTCTGATTACCGGAGATGGCGTTGACCGTCGATTTACAGAAGTTGTCTGAGAAGATCCACCCCCTTTTTCTATGTCTCTCCCTCCATCTAAAATTAGAAATGGGGTCGAGTTAGGGTTTTTGGTTGAAATTGATTTTTGTTTGGGTAATGTCAGGTTAAGTGTTGGGTTTGGATTTTCTTCATTTTGTTACTGTTGGTGATGCTTTTTGTGGTGGTGGCACGATGGTTGCCCATGTGATAGTGGCAGCGATGGTGGCACAGTAATAGTTACAGTGGTTGCAAGGCGTAGATGGTGGTGGATGGAGGACCGGAAGTGGGGTGGTGGTTTTATGTTGATGGTTGTGTGTGTGTTGAAGGTGGGGGGTAGGGGTTGTGAGATGGTGGTGGTGGGGAAGAGTGAGGTTATGGAAGATGAAGAAGAAGTTAGGATGTGGAGAGATGAACCTGAACATTCTCCCTCTATCTCTCTATTTCAATCCTTTTAATTTAAAAAAAATCATTTAACCCCCTTAAATAGAAAATTTACTTCAATTTGAATCACTTTGTTAATCACGCACGAGACACATGGGATATAACTGATTTTTCTAACGAATTTCGTCAAAAAGCCATTAACCAGTGAAATTTTACACATTGGGCCCTGATGTGACAAAAAAAAATAGTGAGGCCCCGTATAGAAGACCGCTCCTCGAGTTCAGGCCCTAAACTTCAATTTGTCCGGGCTAAATTGTTAAAAGTTAAACTCCAAACCTTAGAAATATTTTTGCAAAAAAAAGGGTTAAAATTAAAAGTTTAAACCCAATTTCTCCTTTGCTTGGTCACAATCTCTAGAATTATACTGAACCAATCTTATCCAACAACTACTTAGTAGTCAAAACCTTGGGGAGGCCACTAAAACTTTTTCCTTTTTATTCATTTATCGTAGTAGTCACAGATGGATAATGCAAATTTCAGGGTGTGGACCTCATGGCTCTTACTTTAAATACCACTTTCTCAGAGGTAGACAAAAATCAAAATTAAATACAAATTTAGCTACAAATTTGAAAAGGGCAGAAAATTTAGGTGGTAAGCTATTGAATCTGTCCAGATTATTTGTGTTTATGTTAAATGCTTAAAGATAATTAATCCAATTGATTAGTTGTCAAATAGTCGCGTAGGCATAACTTAACTCGAGAATATTAGTTAAGTGAGTTTAAGAGTGAGCTCAAACTCGAAGCGAGAAAATTGAGTTTAAGAAAGTTAAAACTACAGAGATATGTAATATTTAAGAAAAAAAATAAGTGTATATGAATACATGAGCGTACGAGTTGACCCTATTTAATTGCCAATATTGGGTAGATGTTCGTTTTTAATTCTTGATCGGTAATTTTAAAAAAATGGAGCGGAGGTAGTACCATATATAAAAAAAAAAAAAAGATATTAAGAGATTTACATAATTCTAGTTAGCAAGACAAAGGGTCGGAGGAAGTGTTGCAAAAATAACTCAATCCAAGCCTACCAAACTCTTACATAAACCAACAATCAAGACCATAGTCAAACCTTTTGACACCTAAAAATGCAAATGAAACAACTAGCACATAGAAAAAGACTACATAAAAGAAGCTAAAACTGAAAAATAAAATAAATTTCCAAGAAACAAAAAGTACAAAATTCCTCCTATTCACAAAACTTAAATGAGTAAATCTCCAAGAACATCAAAATTCTAACTATAATTTTGATCCATAAAATCCCAATCACAAGTCAAAACTTTGATCCGAGTCAGTTGGAAGGAACATGATAGTATCTGCCTCTGCACGTGCACCTATATATAACAGGGCACGACTCCGTCATGGAGACACACCTAGAGCTAATCATAACCCTCCTGCATGGAAAACACGGTCCACACGCATGCCCACAATCTGGCAAGCTTGAGCCTGTTGGATACAGCTCCATTCCTAGTTCTTCGTTTTTCCCTCCCTATATATAAGTCATGCACAAATATTACACATAGTTCAAGTTTTTGAATTCTCCGAATAAAAAATAGGCGTGAATTAAGCCGTAATATTCAAATTTTATTTTGAAGGAGAAAAAAATGAACCTTGGGGTGCATTCCAATTTGATCTGGACTATGAGTACCCTTTGCATGGTAAGTAACTGAAATAAATCAATGACCAAGAATATATAGTAATGAATAAATATAAATTACAAAAAAAAAAAAAAAAGACGTTATATTCAAATGTAGGAATTGAAGATGTCGAAAGAATGTACACACTTACAATGACGAGGGTGGAGGCTTTTACCAACTGTAAATAACAAGAAAATGACCGTGACGAAGAACAATGTGTGGCATGTAAGTGAAAGGGTGATCTTCATTTTTTTTTTATTTTTTTTTTTAATCTTGTAAAACCTGAGAGATTAATAGAAGATAAAAAGGGTAGTGAAAGGGGTGGTGGAAATTTGTATAAAAGGGTAAAATGGGGAGTATGAGAAGTAACAAGTATAGAGTATATATGGGGATATATATACAAGGGATGGGTTATAAGTGTAATAAATATAAATGGTACATTTGATGCACTTCACATGATTCATGGCAACTCTTTGAATTTAAGCTTTCAAATGTTTGCAGTGTGAGTGAGTTGCCAAAATTTTAGTCCAAGAAGACCGCCATTTCAATTCAAAAGTAGCAATCAATGTACACACTATTTAATATTATATACTCCCTCCGTCTCAGTTTAATTGATACTTATTTTCTTTTTGGTCCGTCTCACACCAATTCACCAATTGATACTTACCCAAAATGGAAAGGAATCTTCACTATTTACCCCACTCATTCTCTCTCCTATTTTACTTTTTCACTCACAACATTCTCTCTCCTAACTATTCCTCTCACTCATTCTCTCTCCTATTTTACTTTTACACTCACAACATTCTCTCTTCATTTTTTCTCTCTCTTACCTTTCCTTAATATGTGTGCCATTTTTTTTGGTATCTAATGAACTGGGACGGAGGGAGTATATATATATATATATATATATATATATATATATATATATATATATATATATATATATTAACGGGATACATCGAGTTGCGAACGTGTATTGGGTCGAGCAAAGCCCAATAGATATTGTCCAAAATATAATTCATACAAGTCGTAATTACGACAAAGGGAGTGAGTCTTCCCTACCTTTGCTCGTCATGTTTTCTTGTCATTCCCTTTATGTCGACCAAGAAATAAAATAGCGAATAATGACTAATGCACAGCAATTATAAATGTCGACCGGGAATCATCTCATATTACGAGCAAGGCATTCAACAAAACCGACCAAGGTCTCATCCAAGAACGAGGAGTTCCCTCCTCGATTATGAATAAAGCAAGGAAATTGGTTTCCCTATCCTTACTCTCCATTTTCTCGGTGTCAACCCAAGTCGACCAAGCAACTTATGCCGAGTAGCTCACCTCCATGGTGCACATGCATGATACATTATCTAATCCTACTCATATAAGGAATGTGAACAATTATAAATTATAATCCCACTAGGATTATAACCACCTATCACACAAATTCCTATTCAACATGTATTCTACAATATTATACCTATATATACAAGCCATAATTCACATTATTTTGATAACGCATCTTTTGAATTCAAACTCTTGTCAATTGATTTCTCTCTTTAAACACAAATACTTACTCTCACGCCGGAGGGCCTTCGCTGGTAAAGCCCCGGCCTAGTTTACGTGTTTGTTCCTATTTTTCAGGCTATTCAATCATACAGGATACAACCTGCCACTGAACTTGGGCTGATCCGAACGTTTTTGGCATCATCTGTTTGATTCCATTGCCGGGAAACGATTCGAAACACCCATTGAATAGCTTGAAAAATTCTCGTTCCACTCTACTAATCCTAATGGAAAACTGACATACTGCTAGTGTTACTCCTGAACATGATAACGTTCTTGTGGAATAGATTCATGGGGCAACACAACGACTGCTTGTCCTCTTGTCAATGGGGAACCGCCTCCTCCACCACCGCTGATTGACGGACTGCAGCCCCAAGGAATGAATCTGCGTTCTAGGGGACAGCCAATAAACGAGATAGTGCAAACGAACCCTCCCCGTCGTCGGCGCCGAGGAAGGATTGCCGGTAGCCAGACGACGAGGAATGCTGCCCAGGGAGGAACTGGGGATTCCCCTCCCCCCACAGGTTGATCGGAGAACTCTATTGCATCAACATATGGAAACTTTGCAATGTATTTATGAAATGCAAAATGCCTTGCTACAGTTAGATCCTAAACATTATCTGGCTAAATTCATGAGACCTACGAGAACTGGAAATTCCCTTGGAGGGCAGAGTAAGGTTGAAAAAGAGATTAGATGAGATGTAGGGCTGTTACACGAAACGAGCCGGCTCGGGCTCAGCTCGTAAAAGCTCGAGTTCGAGTGGGCTCGAGGTGAACTTGAGCTCGAACCGATTTTCAAGCTCGTTTTTTTTTCGAGCCGGCTCGTATGTTTGATGAGCTCTGACCGAGATCGACTCGTTTGAGCTCGGCTCGTTAAGCTCATTAAAAAGCTCTAATGAATTTTGTCCGTGAATGAATTGTTTAGGCTCGAGATCGATTATAACTCGAATTAGTGCTCGATAAAGCTCGTTTGATTTCAGTTTTTTCAAAAAATAAGTCCAATCTCGAGCTCGGCTCGTTAATACTCGAGTTCGAGCAGCTCGCGAAAAGCTCGAAACTCGATTCGATCCGAGATCGAACAGTCATACTGGGCTCGAGCTCGATAACTTTTATACGAGCTCGACTCGGCTCGGCTCGGCTTGTTTACAGCCCTAATGAGATGGAAATAGAAATGGGGAAAAAGGAAGTGGATGAAGATGATACCAGTGCCACCTGTCCTTTCTCTCAGTGATTAATGATCTACCTCCCAATCCTGCTCTTAAAATCCCAAATTTTGATAAATATGCAGGAACCACTGATGCACGGGATCATGTGCAAAGTTTTGAATCCACCATGTCCCTTCTCACTAAGGCAGATGACATTATCTGCAAGGCTTTTGCGAGTACCTTCTCCGAAACAGCTTTGTCCTGGTTTCATGAGCAAAAGAAGGGAAGCATTGACAGCTGGAAAATAATGAGGATGAGGTTCCTGGACCATTTTGCCACAACGAGAAATAGAAAGAAGAGATTGACAGATCTTGCTAACATTGAGCAAGGGAAGAATGAAACCACACTAAGTTATTATAATCAATTCAGAGACATGGCATACCAAGTAGAAGAAAGCTTGACAGGCTGGGAGGTGATTGCTTGCTTTAATTCTGGATTGAGATCCGAAAAATTGATCTATGAATTTTCTGCCAGAGAGCCTAAGTCAAAATCTAATTTGTATTATGTGGCTTACGCCATAGCGATGGCAGAAGAGAAAAGTAAAAAGAGGTCTGAGAAACCAGAAGCAAAGGCAGCTGGCACCAACCAGTCTTCAAATGAAAGTGGCTATAAGGGGAAGAATAGAACTCGGGGTACCAAAAAAGCCAAGGTTTTTACCCCCCTCACAAAACCAGTCACAGAAATCATGCAGTTGGTGAATCTACCAAATCCCTGATCGCTCGATGAAAGAAAAAATATACCCGTGACAGCTCCAAGTATTGTGCCTTTTACAAAGACCACGGACACGACACGAAAAATTTTATCTCCCTCAAGAGAATTATTCAAAGATGGGTAGACGAGGGAAAGCTAGATCGCTACGTTATGAGAAAGGATAACAAGTGAAGAATAAAGGATGACGATGAAGAGGATAAGAAAGATAAAAGGGAAGACAGACCCCCTAGGGCCAAACTCCATGTTATAAGGGAGAAAACTGTCTCCAACAAAAAATTAAAAGATCAGATCCACGAGCTAAGTAAGGTCTATCACTTCCTCGCCTGGATTCATAAGGAAGAGTAGGTCATCAGTTTCTCCCCTAATTAACTAGCCGGAAGTCGCGCGGCTCGCGAACAACCCTTGGTAATCAAAGGGATGATTGACAACTGTGAATCCAAGAGACTCCTCATAGATTCAGGGGCCTCCCAAGATATTCTGTATTACTCTACCTTCCAGAAGAGGCATCTGAAGGATAGCATGTTGGAGCCATACTCTGGAAGACTAGAAGGCTTCACCAATTATAAAGTCACATGAGGACAATTGACTTATTGCTGGAAGTGTCGCGGCCCGAACCAGAGACCTACTTGACCCCACGTTCGGAACACGCTCGAAACACCTAATTTTTTTTTTTTTTAATTTCTGACATGACCCTTTTTAAAACTTTTCATTTTTAAAACCCGTAAATAAAAAAAACTCTAATACCAAACCATTCAATTTACAAAATATTTACAACCACACACTAAGTTAATTTACAAATCACTTTACAACCCAAGGAACCTAGTTCCACACTTAGAGAATTTTACAAACCTTACGATTACAAAATATATAACAACAATTCTAGGTTGCTACCCAAGGTTTACATTTACATAATGTAACCAACTAAACCATACCTTGAACAAAATACACCCAACTCTTCGACCTCACGTGCTCAACGTGGCCTAGCCCCAGGTTCTCCTTTATCTAAGAAAGCAATAAAAGGACGGGGTGAGAAAAATCTCAGTAAGCTATTATGTATGCAGCAATATGATATGCAATCACACTAGGAGAGCATATACAACAATTCACAATATATAGATATATATATATCACTTTCTTAAACACATAAAGAAAGATATACATATGAACACATAAGTGAAATACTGTAACACTGAGAAGGATACTGAGCCAAGGTTTAATCCTCAAAAGGATATCACGATCCGAGCAGCATCATCCGCTGAAGAGACGGTTCCGGAACCCATAATAGTAACAACAATAAACAGGACTATGACACAAAGTCATATCCTAAATAGTGCAACTAGACTACTTCTTGAGCTAGTCCACTACTCCCAAACCATGGCCTATGGCTGGGCAAACAGGGAACCAGAGTACGGACTATAACAGACTCGGCTCGGTGCCATTATAGTCCCGTAACACTGCCCAATTCAAGCACCATCTGGACTTGAATCAAAAGCACAGTACTAAATACTTGCTTATAATTTCCGATGATTCCAAAGTAGGGAATCATACCCATATAACATATCACAATGATATAATTGATAACAAGTATCAAACAGTAGCACTAATGCTAAATAATCCTTGAATCATATCACTTAGGATTCCAAAGTAGGGAACCCTAATCAAGCACATCATAAGATGGTAACAATCATCAAAAGTGCAACATATAATGCCTACACTTTTACAATAACATTCAAGGATATAACACCACCATAAACCATGTATATGAATACACGTAAGACGAAATATATAACAAATCAGCCCTACCTGCTCAATATACAATATTAAGTAACTTCCATACAAGCCCAAGCTCAATTTACCAAATTGGATTCACTATTGTGAAGTTACAATTCAAGGTGGTGAAGCATTTTACAACCAATATTTAATGTACTCCCACTATTCCATTTTGACCAACTAAGATATCATTGTGAAGCTAAAATGTTCTACTTTAATCTAAGTTAAAGAGGGTTCAAGTTGGTTCTTATTTGGATAGGTTTCCAGACTTGTAAAGTTGAGGCAGAATTTTCAGTGCAGGGCACGACTCGTGCTCTCTGGCACGACTCGTGCCTTTTTCTCCCATTCTACTCAGAACGACTTGGGGAGATTTCCACGACTCGTGGCCACGAATGGCCAAAGGGCACGACTCGTGCCCCTTGGCACGACTCGTGCCACGGCAGAAATCCGACACCAGCATTTGAACAGCAGCAGTAACAACAAACACCCAAATTGTAATCACTTACTCTGTTTTCCAGGAGTCAAAAACAGGTCTATAACGTACCAAAACAGTACCAAACATTTCTAACTCATTCCCCAAACCATTCTAACATCATCCCCATACTTTAGAACCAAATTTCAACTAGTTTATCCATGCAACCACTACTATCAATTCATTAACACCCAAATTGCTCTATACCATTATTCTTTCATTTTAACACTTCATTATACCCCCAATTAATTCAACCCTTACCAAAAACCCTTTTTGAAATCAACTACCATAGTTAAAATTCCAAATTTCATTTTATTTCAACACCACCATCAATAATCATCAAAATATGAACAATTAATTGAAGAAAACATAACACTTACCTAAATGATGAAAAATGAAATATTTATTTGAGTAGCTCAAAATGATCCCCTCTCCGCCAGGAACCCGAATCCACAATTTGTTTTGAAAACAGAATGATATTGAAGTGGCTAGAATTATTTGAAAGAGGAGGTTAGGGTTTGATAGGTCTTCTCCATGGAAATGGCTTTTAAGAAGGAGAAAGAAGAATACTGATCTTACTCCCCCAAGTTTGTCAATTAATTTCTCATGGATAATAATAATAGTTACACTAAAGCCCCTTGAAGATCCTAGGAAGTAAAACTAACAACTTACTATCTTCTTTTTACCCCAAAGCACCTTAACCAAATATAATTAATTTATTAAAGTCTCAATTATAATAAAATCCTTTTACACTTATAATTTATTCCTTTTAGCCCCTTGATAAATAAATTTAATTCAATTTCATCCTAACTTCACATAAGTTAGTTAAAACATAATTGAACACATAACTTAACATATAGCATAAAAGACATAAAATGAAATACTACCACCCGAACCCCACGTGCTTGACAAGTGATTAAATAGTGCCTACTATCGGGGTCATGACATGAAGTGGGTGATCATCCCTTCCGAGCGGAGGCCACAGTAACATTCGTGGTCATGGATCTACAAGTGACTACCATGCCATCATAGGCATTCCAAGTCAAAGCAAACTTGGGTTGGTCGCCTCCCTTCCTCACCAACGAGTTAAATTCCCTACTCGTGCTGGAGAGGATGTGTGAGGGCGACCCCCAAAGACTTATTGGAACATGTAATGAGGAGCAGAAAAACATCCAAAAAGGTGGAGGTAGACACGCAAGAAGATAATTTGAAAATCTCTAAGTCTGTAAAGACTACCAGCACCAGTTCTAAGCTGAATCGTGAAACAGAAAAACGAGGAACACATGATACTAGATATCCACGAGAATGACAGTAATGACAAAGTTTTGTCTGTCCCATATATAGCCCCTCATCTCGTCAGCGGCCAGAATTTGTGGGTCGATCCTGACTCGAGACAAGGAGAGCTGCAGGACGTAGACGAACTAGCTGAAATTGAGATACTAGACGTTCATGAGGATGACAACAATGATACAGTTCTGTTCATCCCAGATATAGCCCCTCATCTCGTCAGCGGCCAGAACTCGGGGGCCAACCCTGACTTGAGACAATGAGAGCTGCAGAATGTAGATGAACCTGTTGAATTGGCTATCCCTACAACAAAAAGTTCAAACTATGACGAACAAAACAACAAGATCAATACGCTACTAGACCTAGACCTAGTAAATGAGAAAAGACTAGCTGCTCAGATCGGAAGCAACCTACAAGATTATAAGACCCCATATGGACAAGAGGTGAAACACCCGTGGCATTCTGATAATCTACGGAAATATTATCATGAGTTCATAAACTATCTTTTATGTAATAGATTAGTGATTGTCAGTCTTTTTTCTTTATTTTCAAGTAAATTAGGATTTCAGTTTGATGTAATCAGTTTCAGTTAATAAAGATTTAGCTTTCAGCAAGGCTAACGACTAGCAAGACAAATGACGAGTAGCTCCTCCTCAGCATCAAGGGATAAACTCCCACGAAGTTACCTAATACCTATAACCGAACGACCTTTCTCGACATATAGAGGTAAAACATCAAAAAATTGCACAAGACCTATGGCTGAACGACCCTACTCGGATAGAGAGGCAAAGCATTAAAAATTACTTAAGACCTATGACTGAACGACCTTCCTCGGCATAGAGAAGTAAAACCTCAAAAAATTGCCCAAGACCTATGGTCGAACGACCCTCCTCGGCATAGAGAGGGAAAGCATTAAAAATTATCTAAGACATATGATCGAACAACCTTCCTCGGCATAAAGATATAAAACATCAAAAATTACCCAATACCTATGGCCGAATGACCCTCATCGTCATAGAGAGGCAAAGCACTAAAAATTATATAATACCTATGGCCGAGCAACCTTCCTTGGCACAGCACAGAGAGATAAAATCAAACAATAACCCAAGCGTCATGCCGAGGAACCTTCCTCGGCCTGATGACCAAATTTGCAAATTTATCAAGTGCTTAAAACCGAACAAGATTCCTCGGTTTAAACAACTTCAACATAAACGACGAAAAGGACTTCCTCGGCTGCCCAAGTTAGTTAGCACTTGTACAAATATTCAAGAGACAAACATTCAAACAATCAACACAGTTCAAATAATGGCAGTTCATATCAAAGCAATAAAGTGAAGACGAAAAAGAATTGAAGAAAGGCATTCATTGATAAAAGAAGTGAATTACAAAAAGTCTATTCAATTACATCAACGAGCAACAAAATAAAACATAAGGACCCTAAGCCTGATCGTCATTATTAGTGAAGAGGTCATCTTGGTTGACCTTGGCTTCTGGGATTGTGATCTGCTCGGTTTGATCCTCGGCCTCACCCTCCTATCCATCTGAAGCCACATCGTCTTAAATCTTCTCGATTAGAGCATTGATGTTCTGAGAGTCGAAGGGGGGGGAGGAATCCAAGTTGGGCGGCCTTCCCTAGCATCATGAGCAGCTATGACCTTTAAGCCATTCTCTGAATACGACACCAAGGCATGGCAGGACCGAGCAAGTTCATCATAGGCATCTTGACAGATAAGACGAGCAAGAAAGCCTACGTCGGCCTTTAGTGTTGGGACTTCTAGTGCTCTTCTGTCCAAATGGAGATAGCCATCAGAATACAGAGTAACTGTCTTATCAGCCAAGGCCTGCTTGAAAGCCGAGCTAGCCTTGAAATGGGAGACTACCTCAATCATTTTTTAAGGCAATTCAGCCTCCAACTGTTTGTATCGAGCATCTGCTTCCTCGGCTCCTCTCCCCAGCTCGGCTTGGAGCTCATCTATTCTTGCCTGCCTGGCCTTATGAGCCTCTTCGGCTTTAGCTTGGGCTTCCTTGGCGATCTTCTCAGCTTCCTCGGCCTTGGCCCTGGCCACCTTCTGTTCATCCACTTCAGTCCTCAAGGACTTCTGCAGCCCCACGACTTTAGCCACATCGGCCTTATTCTTCTCGATCTGTCTGTTGAGCTTTTGCTCCAGAACGTCAGCAGCCTTGCTTTTGATGGCTTCATAAGCCGTGATAGTGGCAAGCTACACAAAAAAAAATCATCATCAAAAAGATACAAGTAATACGAAAACCATGAAGGGAAAAAGAAAACTATGAGGAGGTTTACCTCGCTGAGAATAAGGCCTTTTCTTTTGGATAAGTGCTCCCTGCTCGGCCAGGAGTCAATAAGAACGTCGAGCAGATCTTCATCTATTGCTCGGTGGACTACAGGCTGACCTAGCCTGAGCTTGGGGCCCTTTCTAGCCCACAGATCTAGCCCCTTGATGGTGGGGTAAATAGCCAACTCCTTGGCAACCACCTCGGCCTAGCATAAGTTTTTACATGCCGAGCATTGGTCTCCTTGGAGGAAGAAGCAACAGCAACTCTCTTGGAGGAAGGCTCCTCGGGAATGGCTTCAGTACTTGGCCTTTTTTTACCAGGGGTTCTTTGGACAACCTCCGTCTCCTCGGCACCAGCTAGGCTGACTTGCCTTTGGGCCTCCTCGGTTTCAAGGGTTGGAGTCTGGGAGCTATGCCCCTCTTCGACATGGGCATCTTGCCCGTTGTTTCCTTCCTGGTGGAGGCAACAATTCCCCAACGCCCCCTACCGACTTCAAAGGCAACGGCCCGACATCCTTGGTGGACAAAATTGACTGACATTGGACGACGTCTTCCCGTCTCTTGTTTTGAGCCGAGGAACATGACGTCCTCCTCCTCAGTTCATTAGTGCCTAGGGGTCAATAATTTCTTCTGACATCTTCTTCTTTTGATTGGTTGTCAGATCTATAAAGACGAGAAAGAACAAATTAATAAAACGACAAGGAAAAACAAAAACAAAACAAAAATCACACAAGCATGGAAGACGGGAAAGAAAGAGATTTACAGCTGACAACGCCATCCTCGGAAAGACATATGTGTGAGTACGCCAATCCAATTCGCGACCCTTTATAAGTGCCTTTTAATGTAATAAAATTACACTAGGGCGTTTTGGTAAATTTTCGGTCCATTCCGAGACTTCCGGGAGCTTTTTATAAGTTTCTTGCGAAAGAAGTACTTTTAAGTATTTTTTCCATGCAGAAGGACCTACAGGGAATTAATCGTTTTGGATCTGTTAGGAATTAACTCGAAATGTTCCAGAATCAGTTGTGGGCGCCAGAAATGGTTAAGTGGCTCGTCTAGTCGTGCGACACAATGAGCCACGGAAAACAGAAGCGTTACGCCGTGCGACACAACTTGCCCCTCATCAGCAGCCTATAAATTGGACCCTCCCCCTCTCATTTCTGGATCCCTTCCAGTCTCCCTACTGTCACTCTGTCAAAATCACCCCAGAAACTCGTCTCTCTCCTCCTTTCACACAGATTCAACCCAATTCTCTCCAATCCTCTCATCCCTCATACACAATTTATCTTCTACTTCTCATACACCTCACACACAGATTGAGAAGTCAGTCCTCCTTAGTTCCTGAGCTCCAATCTCATTCCAGTAGCTGATTTGAAGATCTCTACACCTAACTTGGTGTAGAGATTGTGGATCTATAAGGGTGACAATTCTCTTCCTCCTTCTCTCTCTTATATCTTGCTATTTTGCATAGTTCATTGCAATTTCTATTCATCCACTTGATAATTAAGCTCCATCTGCTTTAATTATCAAGTGGCAATCGCCATCTCTCTGTTTAATTCAAGTTGTTTGGTATAATTTCATTGTTTATGGTTTGATCTTATTGTAATTTTGGCTTGTTTGCCAAGGGAGTGTGGATCTCTCCATATCCACACCCCCTTGGTCGATTCGTTGTTGATCCATGTATTTTCTGAGTGGAAATGTTGATATGATTCAATCTGGATAGATCTCAGCTCATCCTGTAATCATTTTTGTAATGGTTTCTGCGTGTGTTTTCCTGTGTCACGCGACACAATCTGCATATGGCTTACTGTGTCACGCGACACAACTAGCCAGGCAGATCCTATGTCACGCGACACATCTTGCCACCCTGCAGAAATCACCTTTCCAAATGTAATCTGTTCATAGCATTGTAATCTGGGATGTGTCCCCCCATATTAAGTGGTTCACAAGTTGTAATTCCTCACTTTATCAATGAAAACAAAGCATTAAAATGCATTTTATCACATATTTTATCTCACACAATTTGCACACACTTATTGAATGAACTGGATATTGAACAATAGAAAGACTCGTTTACGAGGCGTGTTGGGTGAACTCTCGGTTCTTTCCAACACGTAACCTGACCCCTGAACCCAAACTCTATTTTCAAAAGGTTTTCAATGTTTCCTTTAAAACGGCGTAGCGACTCCCAAAAACTTTTTCAGTTTCGGCGAGCGTACATTCAATATGTCTTCATATAATTTGCAGACATCACATTCATCATTGAATACTAGATCGGGGTGCACCCTCCTGCCGGGAAATATGTTACCCCTAACGATGGGGACGAGGGACATCAACTCATCCAAAGGTCCAGGCATGATGCCTGCCTACACGTAGTATCTATGGTCGGTTTCCAAGGTCGATCAACAAAGGGTGCCCACCTCGGCAAACTGCCTTAGTCTCTCAATCAACTGCCCACTCCACTCGGGCCTCCACACCTGCTCGGGTACCTCCACACCTGCTTGGGTACACAGGGGTACTTCAAGGGAGAAGCAAACTCCCAGCCTTGTCGGCTCTCCACTCTGATGACGTGGTTATTCCACCCAAATACCTTGCTCGACATGGGGTAAATGATTTTGGGTTGATTTGGATCACTCCTTATCACCACAAGCCTTGAATCCTCCTTATAGCTGACGGTGAAGAAGTGGTGGAAGGTAGACTGACAAGGTTTAAAACCTAAGCTACGACAAAGAACTATGAAGCCGGTGATGATCCTCACAGCGTTGGCATCTAGCATAGCCGGGGCGGCCTCCATATCCTCAAGGAATTCACATATGAAGGGTTCTAGGGAAGACGGAGGCCAAGTTGGAACCTGTTTAAAGAAAGAAATGGACATAATTCAAGGAGTACATGAAATCCTCTCATTTTTGACAGCATACCGGGAAGTAACTAAGTCGGTATTCCTCCCGATACCACATACTTAGAATATAATTCCTCTAACATGGGTTCCCCAGCATCTAATAGGTTTGGGTCTAGTGGATATAAGTCCTACCTCGGCCGCATCTACCCCGACCTCTACCTCGGCCTCCAGATTGGGCTCCCTCGGTAAACGCATCTACAATCCTCCCCGAAGTCGATGGACCAGTAGGACGAGCAGCAGCACTTCCCCTTCCCTTCATGGCTGCACAAATAAAAGAACAAAGGGTCAAAATATGACCAAGGAATACTTAAACACGAGGACGAGGAAGCATCCCTCCTCGCCCTATCACTTAAAACCGAGGAGGGATCCTTACCCTACAACGGAGGTCGCTCCAAAGGGTCAGAATTCAAGTAGTAGAGGTTAATATGGTCAAGAATCTCAGTCCAACTGTGAAACAACACGGCGTTTGGGGATTCAATGTCAAGTCGGTCAATCCTAAACCGACTAGGATAACGTACGTCGATTCTAGAAGACTGGTACCTCATCAGAATCTCCCCAATCTCGTTCAAACTCAACATCATCCACAACCCATCAATTCTATGATAAATCCTAAGGTTTTGGATATGGTAACAATATAGGGTTTTGGGATTACTTCTCTACGTTCTGGCCATCTCTAAGAACAAGGAAGGCACAAGAAATTGTTCAAGAAAAGCTTCAAATAAGTACAACAATGATGGTTCAAGAACACGTCAAGCACAAATAACCCATAATTTTGCAAAGAAAGTAAGGAGATTGAGAAGAGTTTTTACCTGAATCGAAGATTGTTGAAGGAGATACAAACCAACTCAGAACAGACACCAAATAGTGACCGGAAAATCAAGAAATCAAGAACACGTCGCCGGCGGATTTGAAGCTTAATAGTTCTCTCTCAATGCTGAATAGTGATAAAAGAGTAAAAAGGAAGTGGGTTTTAGTTTATACCCAAATCTGAAACGGGTATGGGTCAAAATCCTGGTAAAGGGGCGTCGTCTCTTCCATGCAATTAATGTTCTAGAGAGTTCCAAGATGAATGTCAGACCTCGATATTCGCGCCCATCATTGTCGATTTAACCGACGGATAATGAAGCGTCTTATACACGTAAGAGTTCATTCGTATTCGTTTAAGCCAAGGTAGAGCACCACTTCCTCCTCGACATAGACGAGCTAGAAAGTCGAGGGCCACTAAACGGTATAAACCGAGGTACGAACATGAATCGGGTCGAGCAAATCCCAATTGATTGAGCTCAAAATATAATTCATACAAATCTCAATTACGACAAAGTGGAGCGGGTCTTTCCCACTGTTCTAAAAGACCCCGCCTAAGTGGCGCCAGGGCCCCGCCTGTGCGCCCGGCTAGGCCCTCTCCAACGCCTAGTTCTAAGCCCCGCCAGGTCCTAACTAATCCCGACTAGTCCTCGCCAGGCGCTAGGCCCGGCTCCGCCGCCTAGCATCCGCCTAGCGCTTTTTAGAACCTTGATCTTTCCTACCTTTGCACACTATGCTTACTCGTCATTCCCTTTATGTCGACCTAGACATAGAAGAGCGAATAATGACTAAGGCAAAGCAATTATACATGCCGACCAGGCATCATCTCATATGCCGAGTAAGGCATTCATCAAGACCGACCAAGGTCTCATCCAATAACGAGGAGTTCCCTCCTCGGTTATCAATAAAGCAAGAAAATGTGTTTCCCTATACTTATTCTCCACTTCCTCGACGTCAACCCAAGTCGACCAATCAACTTATGTCGAGGAGCTCACCTCCAAGGCGCATGTGCAGAATACATTATCTAATCCTACTCAAATAAGAAATGTGAACAGTTATAATCTCACTATGATTATAACCACCCCTCACACGAATTCCAATTCAACATGGATTTTACAATACTATGCCTATATATACATGTCATAATTCACATTATTTTGGTAACACATCTTTTGACTCCAAACTCTTGTCAATTGATTTTTCTCTCTAAATACAAATACTTACTCTCACGCCGGAGGGCATTCGCCGGTGAAGCCCCGGCTTAGTTTACGTGTTTGTTTTTGTTTTTCAGGATATTCAATCATACAAGATACAACCTGCCGCTGAATTTGGGCTGATACGAACGTTTTTGATATCATCAGTGTATATATATATATATATATATATATATATATATATATATATATAGAGAGAGAGAGAGAGAGAGAGAGAGAGAGAGAGAGAGAGATATGCCCTCCTATTCCGTTCGGGATCGGTGAACCGACACCAAAAACCGATAATCGATCGTCGACGAACCGTGAACCGTAATGCACCGTGGACCCGAGATTGCTAGTTAATAGAAGGTTGTGACTCTCAAATCGGTGGATGAACCATGGTCTAAACCAGCGTTCGAACCTAAGCTTGAATCGCCTGTCCAATTTTCAAAGAAATACTCATTTATTACCGTTGAATCTGACGGTTCTTTGATGTGTCCTTTACCACTCTCGCCAAGTCGCCATCGCTAGCATGTGTGTGTGGGGTGTGTGACGCGGTGGAGTTTTTTGTAGCTGTGTGTGTGAAGTGTGTGGTCAAGCGAGGTTGTGCTACGTGTGTTAGTGTGTGTGTGTCATTGGAGCCCAAAAAAGTGGGCAAAAACATCACATTTTTGTTTCTTTTAATTGTTGTAGCCGTTACGGGCTAGTTAAAAATACAGACCAATTTTTTTGTAAAACTTCTTTAAATTCATTTATTAAAAAATTAATAAATAAATCGAATGAACTCGCAAAAACCGCGCAACCGAAATACAAACCTGACCGCCAATCCGTAAGTTTGCAATTCAGCGTGTAAGCATTGTCGATAATCTTGAACCGTGAATATGCGGTCATGAATGAACTGTATCATTAAAAGATAATATTATTAATTGTTTTAGACTTTTAGAATAACTAAATTTCAACATAAATTATTAGCCAAAGTGCGCAAAAAAACTAAATTGAACTATCTTTTCTAAAATTATGAACTCTTTTGAAGGATAATAGTCTTGCTATCTTAATATTTTTGTTACTCCCGCAATTTGAAGAACAAATTTGAAAAGCTTTCTTAATTATTTATTTTGAGACGGAAGAAATATTATAAGAAGAGGAGGGGTGTTCACGTGCACAGACATTTGGTAAAAATGGGGCCAGATATTCAGTTCTATTCTACCACAATATTAAAGGCAGTGTTTGGTATCACGAATTGGATTCCCCTTTCTTCTGGAAATCTGCTTGCATTAATGACCATGTCCAAGCAATACTCTATTCTCGAGATATAGAAGTTACTAATTTTCTTTTTTAACGTTTCAATTTTCAATATAAAAGTTATTAATCCAAAATAAACAATTGAATTCACTTATCATACTTATAATAAAAACTCCTTACCCCACTTTCTCCTATTATATTTTTCTATATTCACAACACTTACTTTTTTCTTAATTTTCGTACATTCACGTTTGGTAACTTCTATATATTGGGACGGGAGGAGTATATATAGTACAACAATAGCAAGGATCCAGACATGTCTTTAACGTCCATCTTTATATTGCGGTCTTCTTCTTCAGAGGACTTCACTCGTGCATTTCGTGACTTCTCATCCGTCTTGTCCAAAATTGATGTTCAACACAAAATTAAATATGTTTCTCCTGCCATTCATCCAACGGCTATACCTCCCCATGACATCATATACCCTAGTACGGCTCGCTTCTTTGTCACGGACAGTTAATTGGCTAGATTATTAATAAAGCAAATTAATTAGCTGGAAGCCAAGTATTAATATTATTAATGAGTGAATTATTATCAAAAGCTGATTAATAATACTTTCCCAAATCAGTATAATTAGTGAGGAAATTAAGATCTAATCCCCAATAAATTACTTTAATTATTCAAACGCCTAATTTATAACCAAACGCCCTCTTAATAAAACCTTATTAATCCCGATTAACGTTATCTCGTGATTAAGTTCCCAACCAAACTACTCTAATAATTCAGCGAATGTTACACAATGTGATACATAAAAAAAGTAGTAAATGATATCCATCTCAAAATTGCCAAGCTTGGAAAGCTGGAAAAGAAAAATAAATGAAAAATACTCATCAAGGTCCAAAGAAACTCCTGTGAT